>JABKBK010000024.1:0-135689 GCA_014182545.1 Eucalyptus globulus
GCCAAGTGAGAGGGAGAGAGAATCGCCGAGAGAGGGAGAGGAACCGATGAGGACAAGGAGCCGTCCCCTGCCGTCGCCGCCCGTTCGCCGTCCGTGTGCCGCCGTCTGCTTGATCTTAGAGGCAAGTTAGGATCAATTTCTACTCTTGCATGTGTGTCTTGCATGTGTGATTTGTTGATGGTAGATCTCGGATGTTTAGGGTAGGCAAAACCGAAGCTAGAGTGTGACTTGTTCTTGTAAAAGCTTGCTGATTTCATGTATACCGCCCGACCCAGAACCTTGTGGAGGCTTGCAGGCATGTTTCGAGTTGGATTTTGACTTTGATTCCTCCATGCAAGTTGTATACAACATCTTAAATTACAACATACTAAAATTTGGGACAAAAATGGTTGAGATTTAAGGGGTAAAACCTCTTCCTACGAAGACACTAGATCTGGAACTGTTTTGCTGACCTTTTGGTAGTTTTGTGGGTTGCATGTCGATTTTTACCAAGAATCTCTCTGCAAATTCTTCATGAAACTTGTATAGAACATCCTAAAGACTAACATACTAAAATTTTAAGTAAAATGAGTAAGTGTAGCATATTGAAACGACTTACTCTCGAAGAATGGTAAATCTAGAAACACGGTACTGGATACCCGAGACTTCTTGGACCCATATGGTGACTATTCTTTGGAAATTTCACTTAGATCCCTTAATGAAATTTGTAGGGGACCTCTTGAAGCAGAACATATCCAAATTTCAGAGGAATTGAAGAAGAATAAGTGGGTGAAAACTCGATATTTCTGAGATAGCTACACTGGACGTTTCGGTGCTAGAATCAGAAGCTTCGGACGACTATAGAAAATTATCTAGAACGAATCTGGCCTAGATGTCTCATGAAAAATCTACTTTAGTGTCGGGATGCCTGGCTAGAAGGGTACGGCCGGTTGCCCGGTGGCTTGGAATGGCCGGATACCGGAGGGTCCTCGGGAGTAACGGGATGCCCGGAGAGTGGGGGAGCCGAAAGCTCCGCAGGTATTGTGCCAAGGGATGCCTCGCGATGCCAGTTGGGGTGCGAGATGCCTGGCTAGAAGGGTACGGCCAGTTGCCCAATGGCCTTAAATGGCTGAATGCCGGAGGGTCCTCGTGATGCCAGTTGGGGTACGAGATGCCCGGAGAGTGGGGGAGCCAGATGCCTGATTGTATGTTGGATACATGTGGGATGCAAACATTGGTCCCAAGAAAGAGAAATATGGCGGTCCAAAATGAAAGGATGAAATTGAGAAATTGAAATTGAATTATGCATGATGATATGTGCATGGATGCTTGGTAATGATGATGGTACATGTGATATGATGATGGTAAGTGTATGTCATGATGGTGATGACTATATGATCATGTATGTACATGAGGTATGATGACATGTGCATGAGACCAAGGTAAGTGTGCATGGATGCCTTAATGACATGTGATGCTATGATTGTGATGATTGTGTGGCGTGATGCATTGAGTGGTTGATTGGTCCTTTATCTGTTGAGTGGTTGTACTCACCCCTTCGGGGACCAACATTTCATATTAGCAGGATGCCGCTCCCTGCTGTCACGCGGGGCGTCTTTTACGGCCTTCCTTCAAATGTAGAGGTCGAGTGTGTGGAGATCGACTGTCCCACCATTCTTGGTCTAACATTTATTCGAGTTTGCGCATTAGTGATGTATGATGTGGGCCTAGCTGAGGGCCCTGTCATTCAGGAGTTCATATCCATCCATGTTCGTCGAGAGGAGTGATGCGTGGGATGTTGCCGCCGCCACCGCCTGATGCACCGGGATGGGTGTGAGGGCCCGTGTGTGAGAAGTAGGAGCTGCAACTTTTTGGGATGATTAGCCGACACTAGTTAATGGGGGATCTTGCACGATAGACATAGTGGGTCGAGCGTTTATTTTTGGGGTTATGGCCGAGTTTGGCTACATGTCCTGGCCTTTCTTTTGATGTACCGACCCAAGGAAAACCCATCATGGAAATATGTAAATAAAAGTGTCACGGCTTTATCTTTTCTTATGATATTTAGTGGTGTGCAATTGTATCATGGTTAATGGAGGGAGAGATGGTGATAATATATTTTGCTTCCGCTAATGAGTCGCGCTAGGACCGTTTTCAAAGAAAAAATGTCTATAATTTACGACGCTTCTTCTAAGAGATGTAACTAGTGTTCCATTAGGTGTGGCATTAGGTGCCTGTGGTGACCTAAGGTGGTTTGGGGTGCCACAGCCGCCGTTTTTGGTATCAGAGCGATGGTTATAAGTGGAGTGATAAGGAGCCTCATTTGGAAATTGAGGACCATGATGACAATGCACACCATAAGATATAAAACGGAATAATCGAATAACGGGTGATGAGTATTCACTCGTAGATCCCTCGTAGTTAGTTTTGAGTTGTCTTTAGGTACCAGTAACATGTATATGTTACTTATGTAGTAGTAGTAGTTACTTTGAATGGAGACAGTGAGTCTCATATTATTCCTGAGGCAATGCTTGGAAATTGCAGGAAAGTTATGGTGCGAGCTGGAAGTGCTCATCCATCGAGGGCTGAAGCCTCTGCTGCAAGGGTTGAACCCCGAATGGAAGACATCGTGCAGGCATTGGCCGATATTGGAAATCTAATGGAAAGGCAGGCGCAGTAACAACCTGGAGCATAACGCTGTACTCAAGGACTGGTGGAGCAGTTTTTAAAGCTGAAGCCACCTAAGTTCGATGGAATGGGAAGTCCTGAGGAGGCGGAACATTGGATTGATGGAATGGAACAAATTTTCAGGTTGTTGGACCGCACTGCTGCTGAGAAAATAACTTTGGCAGAGTACTAGCTGGAGGGAAATGCAAAGTTTTGGTGGAGAGCATCGAGGGACACAATCTTCCCACCAGGTACTGAGGTTAACTGGGAAGAGTTTGTGAGAGCTTTTAATAGAAAGCATTTTTCTGACTATGCTAAGGATAGGAAAATTACTGAATTTGTTCAATTAGAACAAAAGGAGCTGACCGTAGACCAGTATGAGGCTAGATTTTCTGAACTATCTAGATATGCTCCTAGGTTAGTTGAGGATCAAGAAGAGAAAGCTAAGAGGTTTCTGAAAGGGTTGAGGACTGATATCAAGAAACAACTAGTGCCTCTGAACATAAGAGATTATAATGAGATCTATGAATTGGCATAGTTGGTGGAGCAAGAGTTGGTAAGGGAACATTCGGAGAACAAGAAACCATTGTCCTTTGGTGATGTGAGACGGGGTAAGAGACCCTATACAGGTCAAGGTCAAACCTGGGAATCTAAGAAGAAGGGCAATTTTGGGAACTTTGGAAGAGGCAGGGGTAGCCTGAATTTGGAAGGACACCTTATCAGAATGCGGAGTGTCAAATGTGTAGTGGGTGACATGGCCCAGGACCTTGCATTGGGCAACCAAAGTGCTATGGTTGTGGACGAATGGGTCATATTAAGAGAAACTACCCACAGGAAAGATCGCACGCGAGTATGGGCTTGGTGCAGCAGCCACAGCGAAATGCTGTTAGGCCAAACTTACCAAGGAATCCTTAGAGGCCACCAACACAAGGAAGAGTGTATGCGATCACCCAAGAGGAAGCGGAAGCTTCCAAAAATGTTATCTCAGGTACGATCCTTATAAATGATAAAAGAAGAGAAAAGGCATATGCATTGTTTGATATGGGTGCTACGCATTCATTTGTGTCTGAAAGATATGCCTCTTGAGATGCCTCTTTGTGTTTCTTTGCCTCTAAAGGATATGTTATTGTCTACGCTGGTGTATGGAAATTGTAAAATAACAATGAGGGGAAATGATATGGAAATAGACTTAGTTGTAATGGCCATGTATGATTTTGATGTTATCATAGGAATGGACTGGCTTCGTAAGTATCGGGCCTAGATGGATTGTTATAGGAAAGTAATCCAATTTACCTTACCTGATCAGTCTAGTTGTGAATTTCGGGAGGTCATACCCACCTACCTGTAGCGCTTATTTTAGCAATAGAAGCCCGTGCGTTACTTGACAAAGGATGTCAAGGGTACCTGGCCATGGTTAGAGACTATACTAAGGAAGAGCCTAAGATTGATGAAATTCGGGTAGTTAATGAATTTCAAGATGTATTCCCTGAGGAATTGCCTGGATTGCCGCTAGAGCGAGAAATTGAGTTTGAAATTGAATTAATGCCTGGAACATGACCTATATCAAAAGCCCATATATGATGGCCTTAGTCGAATTGAAGGAATTGAAAGTGCAACTACAGAAGTTGCTTCATAAAGGATTCATTAGACCAAGTGCTTCACCTTGGGGTGCACCGGTCTTGTTTGTGAAAAAGAAAGATGGATCGATGCACTTGTGCATTGACTATAGGCAGCTAAACCAGGTGACCATTAAAAATAAGTATCCTTTGCCTAGAATTGATGACTTGTTTGATCAACTCCAGGGAAGTTCGGTCTTCTCTAAGATTGACTTAAGGTCGGGATACTATCAGCTAAGAATTAAGAAAGAGGATATTCCTAAGACTGCGTTCAGGACTCGTTATGGACACTACGAGTTCCTTGTTATGTCATTTGGATTGACTAACGCGCCGGCTGCATTTATGGATATAATGAATAGGGTATTTAAACCTTATTTTGACCAGTTTGTGATTGTCTTTATTGATGACATCCTCATATATTCGAGAGGACCTAAAAAGCATGAGCAACATTTGAGGATAGTTTTGCAAACTCTGAGAGAGCATAGGTTGTATGCCAAATTTAGTAAGTGTGATTCTGGCTGGACCAGATAATATTTTTAGGGCATGTGGTATCAGGAGAATGAATTGCAGTAGACCCAGCTAAAGTTGAGATGGTAATAAATTGGCCGAGACTGACGACGCCTACTGAAATAAGAAGTTTCTTAGGACTGGTTGGTTATTATAGGAGGTTTATTGAAGGATTTTCATGACTGGCAGGTCCTTTAACTAAGTTGACTCGAAAGAACGTAAAGTTTGAATGGAACGGGGAATGTGAAAGGAGTTTCTAGGAGCTTATAAGGAAATTGACCTCGGCTCCAATCCTGACTATACCAAGTGGACCTGATGGTTTTACAGTGTATAGTGATGCATCTCACAAAGGACTGGGATGTCTTTTGATGCAGCATGGCAAGGTTGTAGCCTATGCATCTAGACAATTAAAACCCCATGAGCTGAACTACCCAACGCATGATTTAAAGCTAGCAGCTATAGTGTTTGCCTTGAAGATATGGAGACACTATTTGTATGGGGAAAAGTTTGAAATTTATACGGACCATAAGAGTTTGTGTGACACCCCGAACCCTTCTAGGGTTGCCACAGGCACCTGGCGTTACACCTAATTACATCTCTTAGCCGAAGCGTCGTAATTCATAGACATTTTTTTAAAGCGGTCAGTAGCGACTCATTAGCGGAAGCAAAATAAAAATATCACCATCTCTCCCTACCAACCATGATACAAATACACACCACTAATCATCATGATTTTATAGACAAGCCATGACACTTGATTTACATATATTTTCAAGATGGGACTTCTTTGGGTCGATACATCAAAAGAAAAGCTAGGACTCAGCCACGTCCGGCCTAAAAGCCCAAAAAGAACCCTCGACCCTCTACATTTCACGTGCACAACCCCTATCATCAGTGTCGGCTACTATCCCAAAAAGATCCGGCTCCTACTCGTCACGCATGGGCCCTCACACCCAACCCGGTGCATCAGGCGGTGGCGGTGGCAACATCCATCGCATCGCTCCATCTCGACGAACATGGACGGATATGAACTCCTGAATGACGGGGCCCCCAGCCAAGCCCACATCCTACATCACTAAACAACGCACTCAAATAAAAGTCAGTCCAGGAACAGAGGGACAGTCAATCTCAGTGCACTCGACCTCTACATCGGAAGGTAGGCCGTAAAATACACACCGCGTGATGGCAGGGAGCGGCATGCTGCTAATCTGAAATGTTGGTCCTCAAAATGGGTGAGTACAACCACTCAGTAGGTAAAGGAATCCAATAACCACTCAATGCATCATACAAGTCATACATGCATTCTAGGCGTTACTTACCTTGGAGCCATGCGTATACTATCATGCATCATCACCACAATCATAACACATACATGTGTATCATCATGTCATACTCATATCATCGTCATCATGCCATTATTATATTGCACACATGTCATCATCACCATATACATGACATCATCATACCATACATATCATCATCATCATATCATACACATGTCGTCGTCATCATGACATCATCACATCACACATGTCATCATCATCATGACATCATCATATCACACGTGTCATCATCATCATGTCATATCATATCATGCATATCATCATGCCATAGGTGATCATCATCATCATGTCATATCATATCATGCATATCATCATGCCATAGGTGATCATCATCGTCATATCATATCATATCATGCATATCATCATGCCATAGGTGATCATCATCATCATATCATACACATGTCATGCATGGTTCAATTTTCCACTTTTTAACTTTCCTTTCGATCACCATATCACCCTTCCTCGGATCACCACTTTCATCTCATATTTTACACTCGCATCCCATGCGAGAAAAACCTCCGGCATCAGCCATTCCAAGCCACCGGGCATCCGGCTCCCCACATTCCGGGCATCTCGCACCCCAACTGGCATCACGAGGCATTCCCCTTGGGCAAAGACTCCGACAGGGCTTCCAGCATTTACACTCCCCGACCGGGCATCCCGCACCCCAATCCCGGCATCGCGAGGCATTCCCTCGTGCAAAGATTTCCGGTGGCTTCCGGCCCCACATTCCGGGCATCCTGAATCTCCCAGGTCATCCGGCAATGTATCTCTATACATTCCGGCATCATCATCCACCAGAACCATCTCCTCATTTAACATTATTCATGTTCACCAATTTCGGTCTTAATTTAGCATGGCATATGATGTATTGGAAATCAACAATCATGTTCAGCATTTGAATTCACACATGCATCTCAATGCATACATCAAGACCTCATCACACATACTACATGGTGCAATTATTTATAAAATAAAATTCATGGAATTTATGCCAATTAAAATAATCCATTGTCATGCCCCTGTTTATTATTATTATTTTATTTAAATTCCAGCTTGTGCCATTTTCAAAAATATTAAATTTAATTATTTATATAATCTCAAAAATCATAAAATTAAGGCAAGTGATAAACAAGACAATAGGATGATGATTTCATGTAAAATACATGGCCAATTAAAATTTCACATAATTCCATAAATCACACAAAACAGCATATGTTTTTCGGATGAAATCAGTATGCACAGTTTCCGAAGGAATTCGATTTAAATACTCATACGACCTCAAAAATTACGAAATTTTACCGAGTTATAACCAAGACATTAAAGTACATTTTCTATGAAGACTTCCATTCCAGATTATTTTTAGATTATTTTCTACAGTCTCACAAAGCTTCTGGATCCAACACCGAAACGTCCAGTACATGCTTCTCCGAAATACTGAGTTTTAACCTACCTATTCTTCTTATTTTCCTCTGAAATTTTGATATGTTCTACATCAATATGTTCTATACAAGTTTTGTTAAGATATCCAAGTCAAATATCCAGATTATAGTCGACATTTAGGTCCATGAAGTCTCGGGTGTCCTGTAATACATCTCCAGAATTACCGTCTTCAAGATCTAGTGGATTTACTAGGTTATATGTGTTAGTTTCACTTACAATTTGAGTATGTTGTAGTTTAAGATGTTAGCTACAAATTTCATGAAGAAATTGAAGAGAGATTCTTAGCAAAAATCAACATGCAACCACAAATCCATCAAAAGGTCCGTGAAATCTTTCCAGATCTGAGGTCTCCGTAGGATGAGAGTTTAACCGCTCAAATCTCCATCATTTTCCACCAAATTTTATTATGTTGTAGTTTAAGATGTTAGATACAACTTTCATGAAGAGATTGAAGCCAAAATTGGACTCTAAACATGCATGCAAGCTCACACAACATTCTGACTCAAACTGTTCAAGCGAAAACAGCAACACCACTCAAGAACAAGCCATCAAAGTTTCGGTTTTCCTCTCCTAATCACCCAAAATTCGACATACATGTAACACACACACATGCAAGAGCAGCTAGAGGACTCCAACTTGCCTCTAGACTGAACGGACGACGGCACACGGCGGCGATCACGGCGGCACACGGCGGACGGACGGCGACTCCCTCCTCGGCTTCTCCTCCCTCTCGGCCGCTCTCCCTCTCTCTCTCTCTTGCGAAATCTCTCTCTCTCTCTCCCTCTCTTGGCCGAATGAAACAACCGGCCATCTCTCTCTCTCTCTTCTCTTTTATTTCCCCTAAACCTCATCATTAGTAATCATGAGATTGTCTTTCAATTGGCCAATGCATGAGCTCCTCTTTGCCACTTGGCAAATCTCATGCATGGGCTTGGGCTTGGGCCTCCTCTTGGGCCTCCTTTGTGGCCGACGGCCACTCCTCCTTGGGCCTCAATGGGCCGGTCGACAGCCCCACCGTGGGCTCCTATTGGGCCGACTAGCTTGGCCCACTAAAGCTTAGGCCAATGGGCCTAAGGCCCATCCTAATAAAATTTAAATTTTCCTTTTTATAATTTCTTCTATGGATTTTAAATTTTAATTTTCCACATGGCCAAAGTCTTGTGACATTTTATTTAATTCATAAGGTGCATGGCTAAGCTTAGATTATCATCATTAATCTATCTAATTTAGAATCTCATAAACACAAGCAAAAATCACCTAATCTTAAAAAGAGACTAATGGCTAAATCATAAACCACAGGTAATCTCATTAGCTAATTAGAGGCTTTAACACACCTTATACCTTGACTTTGAATTTTGGGATGCCACAGTTTGAAATATTTGTTCTCACAAAAGGAGTTGAACATGAGACAAAGGAGATGGATGGAGTTGTTAAAAGATTATGATTGTGAGATAAAATACCATCCAGGGAAGGCGACTAAGGTAGCAGATGCTCTTAGTCGTAAGTCGGTTATGGAGATGGCCAGTTTAAGAATGGCGGAATGGAGCTTGTTAAAGTCCGTTACAGACTCAGAATTTAAATTAAAGGTAGATTGTCTTACCGGTATGCTTAGTGCATTAAGGATTGAACCTGAAATTATTCAAAAAGTTAAAATCCTGCAAGAGTCTGACCCGGTGATTTTGAAAATGAAAGACACTGCGTCTTTAGGAAAAAGACCAGAATTTCAAGTCTCTGATGACGGAATAGTAAGATGCCAAGGACGACTTTGTGTTCCTGACAACGAAGAATTTAAGAAGGAAATTTTGTTGGAGGCACATAAGAGTAATTATAGTATTCATCTGGGTAGTACAAAGATGTACAGGAATTTATGTCAGCAGTTTTGGTGGAATGGTATGAAGGCAGATACGGCTAAGTACGTTTCTCAATGTTTGACGTGCCAGCAAGTAAAAGCGGAGCATCGTAAACCCGCAGGACTCTTGAGACCATTAGACATACCATAATGGAAATGAGAGCATATAACGATGGACTTCATACAAGGATTATCAAGGACGTCAAGCAGTCATGACTCTATTTGGGTTATAGTGGACCGTTTGACTAAATCGGCTCATTTCCTAGCGGTTCGCATGGACTACCCAATGGACAAATATGCAGACATATATGTAAGTCAAGTGGTACGCTTACATGGTGTTCGAGTAACTATTACTTCAGATTGGGATTCGAGATTTACTTCGAACTTTTGGCGAAGTCTTCAAATTGCATTAGGAACTAAACTTCAGTTTAGTATTGCTTTTCATCCCTAGATAGATGGACAAATAGAAAGAGTAATCCAGATGTTATAGGATATGTTGAGGGCTTGTGTAATTGATTTCAAAGGAAATTGGGATGAAAGATTGCATTTGGTGGAGTTTGCCTATAATAATAGTTTCTAGAAAAGTATAGGCATGGCTCCCTATGAGGCATTATATGGAAGGAGATGTAGGACTCATGTCTGTTGGAATGAAGTAGGTGAAAGGAAATTGACAGGACCTAAACTGGTACAAGTTACCACTGAGGCTGTTGAAATTATTAGAAAAAGGCTTAAAACAGCTTAGAGTAGACAGAAAGGCTACGCAGATAGGCGTAGGAGGCCTTTGGAATTTAGTGTGGGAGACCATGTATTTCTTAAGGTATCTCCAATGAAAGGAATATCTCGATTTGGGATGAAGGGTAAGTTAAGCCCTAGATTTGCGGACCTTTTGAGACACTTGAAAGAATAGGGGATGTAGCTTATCGTTTAGCGCTACCTCCTAAGTTGGGAAATTTGCATGATGTGTTTCATGTATCGATGTTGAGGAAGTACCAGCCGGATCCTGGTCACATACTCGATCATGAAGCCATCAAAGTGGATGAGAAAGTGAGGTACATCGAAGAGCCTGTACAGATATTGGATCGAAAGGAACAAATTCTTAGGACTAAGAAGATTCCATTGGTTAAGGTATTATGGTGACATCATGATATGGCGGAAGCCACATGGGAAAGTGAAGATCAGATGAAGGAAAAGTACCCTTACTTGTTTCAAGAAGGCACCAGTGGTGTCTAATTTCGAGGAAGAAATTCTCTAAGGAGGGGAGAATTGTGGAATCCCAAAAATTCAAGACAAACTCTAAGGTGTATTAAAGCCCATAATTAGGTAATGAAATTACCTAAGGTTTATGCTTTAGCCATTAGTCTCCTCTTAAGACTAAGTGATATGTGCTTGTGTTCATGAAATTTTGAAATTAGTATTATAGGATAAATTAATGAGAATAATCTATTCTTGGCTATGCACCTCCTAGACTAAATTCCTATAAATAAAATGTTACAAGATTTTGGCCATGTGGAATTTAAAACTTGAAACCTATAAAAGAAAGAATAAAAGGTGAAATTTGACTTTTTTATTTAGGTTTGGGCCTTAGGCCCAAGAGTGGACTTTTGATGGGCCAAGATAGTCAGCCCATTGAAGCTCACGAATGGGCTATCGTCGGTGTCAACACCTAAATTTTGGCGACCCATTTAGTCATTTATCGCCTTAAAAATTAGGGATTAATTTTATCCCTGAAAAAATATTAATTGCATAGCATATAGATTTAGGTGCATTTGATTTTAATTTGCATTTTTTTACATTTATTTACTGAAACGATGGTGGATGGGTCGAATTAGTGGTTTTGGGTTTTAAATTAGCAGGCTGGGCTAGGCCCACGAAAGGAGAAAATTAACCCAAGCCCATCGTTATGTTTAATTAATATCTTGTGAAAAATTAAGATTTGATGCGATATTATGATGATTTTTGGAAATTAAAAAAATCGCATTGTAATCTTATTTTTATCAATAGATGATGAAATCGGAGGAGAATATTTTTGAAATGAGGATTTTTGGAATTTAAGAAAATCAGGTTATGATCTTATCTTTAAAAATCAATATAAAATATTTAGGAGATAAGGAGAATAAAAAGATTTGGGTGATCGGGAGGTTATAGATTATCTTCGTGCATATTGAAAAAACGAGATAAAATATTCTACGAAGATTACCTATTTTTACCTATAAAAGCAATCGTGTACGGGGAGAGAAAGGGGGCTTTTTCGTTTTTCTCTGAAATCGAAAGAAAAAGAACACAAAAGTCAAAAAGTGAAAGGAAGAGAAGGAAAAAGAAAAAAAGTTTTTGCTTCTTTGACCGAAAAAAGAAGAAAAAGTGAAAGAGAGGGGAAGTCATTGTGAATAGGAGGGGAAAAGTACTGCAACAACAGTGAAAAAGGAGAAGCAGCGTGTGATAGAAAAAATTATTGTTCTTCTTCAACCTTCTGCCGGCGACACTCCTGCCCAAGCCGCTGATCACCCTGCCCTGCGCTCACGACCCCGCCCCATGCTCGCGACACCGCCACCGTTCTAATAGTCGCCCGAAGCTCGGTCCCACCGATTGCCGTCCAAGAAAGTCCGATGCCTCATCCTATCCATCTCCGTGAGCCCTCGCTTCAGCACTGCGACACCGCACGAACCAGCGCCCCTGCTAGCGGACAACACCACTCCCTCCGCACCTCCGAGCGACCCGTAGGAGCCCGTCCCGTCGCGCTCGCACTTGATCGTCGACGCCGCGCATCCATCTCTCCCTATTGCCCCGCCTGATGCCAAGCCTTTGCCAGAGCATCTCGCGCTAGATCTGGACACCCTTCACCGCGCAATTACAGCCGTTCACCACACCAGCAACCGAACGCTACTCCCTGGCCTCGCCTGAATCGCAACGCCTGCTGCTCGGAGCTAAAGACCCGCAATCCACCTACTGTTCGGAGCCAAAAACCCAAGTCAGATCGGTATCCCATCGCCGCGTCTCCGCCTGCATCCCTTCGTCCGAGCACCGGTGCCACAGCAACTCGCTTCTCGCCGCGCATCTGCTGTCTCCTCACGAAGCCTGCCGGTCGCCGTCCATGAAGCCTCGCCGGAGCTCTGACGATCATCCCCTAACGCCGGCGACTCCTCACCGAACCGGCCACCACATGCTGCTTTGCTCAGAAGAAAAGAAAAATAAAAGGAAAATAAATTAGCTAGTTTTATTTTCTTTTTCTATTAACTTTATTTTATTTGTTTCTTTTAAGTTAGCTGTTATTGTGTAAATTTGAAGGGATCTTCATTTCATGAATTTTGTAGGCATTATCCGCAAGGTCTTCCCCATAATTATTATAATTATTAATTTGACCCGTAAGATGTCGGGTCATTTTTTTAATTATTTTAATTCTTGGAATTTGTTGATAGTACTTTAATTGTTGAATCAATATAACTATTAATTTGATCCGTAAGAATTCGGATCAAATTTTTAATTATTTTGATCTTTTTGTTGTGATAATTAGAGTTAGTATAATTGTTAATTTGACCTGTAAGACAACAGGTTATTTTTCCGATTATTTTAATCCTTTATTTGATTGAATATCTTGATTTTTTAGATTTAATGTTTAGTTGATAATTGCTTGTTTAGATTTAGGAAGTTAAATTAAAATCAATTCAATTGCCAAACATTTTTTTGAAAAATGAAATAAAAAGGTACCGAAAGGGCACTAGGATAGTCTGGTGTAACCAAGTCCCCGAACTCATAAATCTCTGGTATGTATGAGTAAAGTAAATCTCTCATTAATTTACTTGGGTTTCTAATCGACCCACCAAAAATATATTAGTGGCGACTCCTGATTGAAAAATCATTTGCATGTTAAAAATTCAAATCTAAGTCGCGAATTAGTATGGGCTTGGGAGAGCTTGAGCTAAGCTTAAAGACTTAGTAATCCATTAACCTAGTTTTAGGTGGTGAACCCGAAAAAATTGGGTCGTGACAGCTTGGCGACTCCGCTGGGGACTTGTGTTAAAACACTTAGTGGACTTAGGCCAATTTTTCTTTTTAAAAATATTTTTGTTTGGCAGCGAGGATCTCAAATATGTCCCTAACATTTCTAAAGTGTTAAATGTTCTTGCAGATGGGAGGTATAAGGGGAGTAGTCTTTGCTAACCCTTGTCTTGCAGGGAGGTATTGAGATTAATGATTTATTTTTCCTGATTAGAAGTGTCGTTTGCATTTAAACTGTCGTGCATGCTTTATTGCTTTAGCACCACACTATTTGCACACACAACCTGTGGTCGGACCTGGGCTGCGATAGGATTTCTAGGATGGTGTTGAGAATGATACTTCCTCTAAAGCGAGATTGCTATGTAGAGGTTGACCTTCTCTTCCCCGAAATTTCTTTCATGGTGTCAAATGTGTTTGTCCATATCTGTGAGACTGCGTGATTATTGGGTATTCCATTCGACTGAGCCGGAGTTAGGGGGACCTGACACGTTAATGCGAGACTGCAACGGTCAGATCATCCTCTTAGCTCCACTTTGTTAAGCCGTCTAGGTAGAAATCGAGCCTCACATTTCATGTGCATGTCTATGTGATTGTCATCCATTTCCAGTGAAAGTAAGTTGTTTAAACTTTTCGCAATTTATTTACTTTATTGTAATTTTGTCGGTCCATGACAATTAGGTTTCGTCGTCGGTCTTGTTTTATATGCAATGGGGAAAACTGATGCACAATTCATTTCCACTCCAAAAAAAGAGCTCAAGAGGTGGTTGGATCAGTTGGATCAAGATGGTCAGTGATATGTGAAAGCCAGGATCGCCCGACTTCTTCCACTGTTAGAGATCAACATCCACTCCGGTGTGATTCAGGCACTCCCTCACTTATGGTGTCCACAAACTTCCACCTTCATATTTGGTAAGTTTGAATTGACTCCAACACTTGAAGAATATAGTGTCGCCATTGGAATGCCCCTGGAAAAGGAACTTGTTAGACCGCCTATCGGTATAGATTCTATTTCTGAATTATCACAGTTTTTAGAAATCGAAGCCGAAGAAGTGAGGAAGGTTGTTAAAGCCAATTGCTATGCATGCCCATTTTCATTTTTGGAAGGCTGTTTTTCAAACCGATCAATGACTTCAAAAGCTAGGATTTTCATCTTAGCATTTTTTGGACTAATCATTTTTCCTTATTGAAAAAATGCCATTATCCTTCAATTTCATGAGTGGTTAATCGTGTTTGCGTCGGGTTGAATTATGTCAATATGGTTTTAGCCGAGACATTTTTGTCATTAACCCGTTTCAAACAAAATGAGGAAAAGACCATGCGTGCCCTCCCCGAACTTTTGTAAATATGGTTTTTCTCCCACATAAGAGGATTTGGGCACCTTATGAAGCAATTTAAGATTGATGATTTTAGGCACCCCATACAAAAGTTTGCGGTCTTAGAACGTTTTTCCCCAAATAAACAGTATGCCCGTTGGATTAATTTTTTGAAAAATCCTGATCCTAAGGCATTATTATGGCATACTAAATGGCTCCACATTGAGGAGGCTCGTTTGTCTCACAAACATGATGGACCAATCCCGCTACTGGGCCTTTTCGGTGCTACTTCCTATTATCCACATAGAGTGGCCCGTTAGTACAAAGCTCTTCAAGAAATTCCCCCACCTCTCAAGACAGACTTGTTCCAAGTTCGTTTCATTCGAAAGGATTACGACTACTTCAACGAGATCTAGATGATCATTACTACGTGGAGCGAATGTCATCCAGAGAAGATTTTGGTGCCCATGAGACTGAAGGGCGAGGATGAGATTCACCATGCATCAGCGTTCTACATCCAACAACACCGGATTCCTGCCGCCTTGCGTCCAGTAGTCCTTGACGTGATTGAGAAGCCAACCCAACGAGCACAAATTGAGCATCTTAAGCGGAAAGTGGAAATGATTGAAGCGGAAAATAAGAAGCTTCGCAAGGCGTTGAAATCCCAAAGGCATATAAAATGAGACGTCTTGAATTTTGATTCTTAGTTCAATGTTTAGGGACTTTGATTTCTAGCTCAATGTTTTCAATTTTTAGATTCAATGTTTAGGGACTTTGGATTTCAATTCTTAGTTCATTGTTAGGGAACTTGGTTCAAATTTCAAATAAAATCAGGCGATTAGACCATTGTCATGGGCCATTTTTCCTATCTTGTCATTGGTTCTTACATTACTTTTATCCAATTAGGTGATAACGGATCCTCCGCGTTCACCCATCATTACACAATCGAGAGCAAAAATAGCCGACCAAGCCGAAATGCAAGATCGTATGTCTGTCGTGGAAGACCAACTCAAACAGTTGCTCACCTCTATGCAACTTATGACAACTCAAATGCAATCTCTCTAAGTGAATCAGACCCTTGCACCCGCTCTCCCCGAGATTGTAGTCCCAAAGCAAACGAACAAGACTCAAATTGATGATGACGACATGCCTGAATTGGAGGATGACCCACTGTTTGTCACTACCGAAAAGGTTAAGCCCGACAATGTCCCTAAGGCGGAGCAAGATGAACGCTTCACCAAACTTGAAGAGAAACTGAAACAATTACAAGAGTGGCGAAGTTCACTTCCATTTGACTTGTCAGTTTACGAGAAAGTCAAGATGCCGAAAAAGTTTAAGATGCCGGAGTTCAAGAAATACGACGGTACTTCCTGCCCAAAGGCTCATTTGCAGATGTACCAGTATGTCAAGAACGAGCCTCTCATGATCCAATCCTTTCATGCAAGTTTGACCGGGCCCGCTCTTAATTGGTATGTGATGAAGAATGTGAACCTCCTCGACACCTGGAACGAAGTGGCTGATGCGTTCCTCAAACAGTACAAGTTCAACATGGACATCGCACCTTCCCGAGAAGACCTGGAGCGGATGGAAAAGAAAAAGAGCGAGTCATTTAAAGAATATGCTGTAAGATGGAGAAACCCGGCGGCTCAAATCACTCTTGAGCCTACCAACAAGGAGCTGATGAAGTTGTTTGTGAAGACCCTCCCATCTGAGTTTTGTAACCGAATGGCCAGTACGTACGTCGAAAGCTTCAATCAGCTTATTCCTGTAGGAGAACAAATCAAGATGGGGATAAGGGAAGGATGGTTTACTGAGCCATCTAGTAGAAGATTCACTGCCAAGAAGGAGAAGGAAACGGTTGTGGATGTGAATGCGGCTTATAGCCAAGAAAATGTCAAACGTGCCCCGGCCATCCAAATGAATCCAAGACAACCACAAACCATTGGCCGTCAATCATTTGCCCAAGCGAATAATAGAAGGCAATTCACTCCTCTCCCTGGGTCTCCATCCCAAGAGCTGAAAATCCTCCGAAAGAAAGGTTTGCTTACTAATGAACCAAAGCGTCCCAACCGCGAAAACCTTCGCGAGTACGACCCAACAAAGAAGTGTGACTATCATAACGGTGAGCTGGGACATTCAACTGATGAATGTTTCACCCTCAAGCACCGGATTCAGAGCCTCTTGGACACGAAAGTATTTTCATTTCAAACGCTCAGCCCAAATGTCCGAGAAAAATCCGCTACCGAGCATGAGGGTACAAAGTGAATGCTATCCTAGAACCTAAAGTCAGTCGAGTTAAGAACTCGAAGGTGCATGTGGCAAATGCCTACAATGGACTAGTGAGAGCTGGATATTATCCAGATCAAGAAGATGTCCCCCTATCACTGATGAAGGAAAGAATTGCCAAAATGGTGGATGACGGCATCATCGTGTATGCTGACCATAACTGCGTAGTTTCCACTATTTCCCACATCATCATCGATTGGGAGGAGGAGCAGGTTGCTCTTGATGATGGTAAGGAAGAAGTAGATCTGTCACTCACAGATATGCCCCCGCTAAAAGATGCAACTAATGAGGAGATTGTGATTGAGATGCCTCAGCCGTATGAGTATGTCAACAATAAAGCGGTGCCTTAGTCTTATGACCTAGATGTTGACCTCATTACAAGGTCTGGTTGAACTTATGCTCAAAATAATGCTCAACCTGCAAAGCCCGTCACTGACGAAGAGGCTAAGGAATTTCTGGCTGTGATTAAAGCAAGTAAGTATAATATCGTCGATCAATTCCGAAAGATGCCTGCCCAGATCTCTTTGCTCGAGCTCATCCAAACCTCCTATGTGCATCAAAAGTCGCTAATTAAGGTGCTAAGAGAAATTCGTGTACCCGAAACAGTTGAAGCAGATGAGCTGGATGATTTTGTGGGATCAGTCCTTAAGAAGGACATGATTGCTTTTTCTGATGAGAAATTTCCTCTTGAGGGTAGGGGGCATAATAAAGCACTCTACATATCGATCAAGCACAAGGTTTCTCATGTGTCCCGAGTGCTCATTGATAATGGGTCTGCCCTAAACATATGTCCATTGGCCACTCTTCACCGCCTCAAGATAGACCCGTCCAAGATACATGCTGCGAAGACTTCTGTGAGAGCTTTTGATGGAACGAAAAAGGAGGTGATCGGGGAAATCCATCTTGACGTGCAAATAGGGCCGGTCGTCTTCAACATTCCTTTCCAAGTGCTGGATATCCCTACCGCCTTCAATATTCTGCTAGGTTGTCCTTGGATACATACTGCTGGTGCAGTCCCTTCAAGTCTACATCAAGCTGTAAAATTTGTGATCGAAAGGAAGCTAGTCACTGTGTATGGCGAAGAAGACCACCAGATTTATCACGAGACGGCTATCCCCTATGTAGAGCCGAATTCTGAGCTCGAATCAAGTTACCACTCATTTGAGTTAGTGTCTACCATACATGTTTCTCGAGGTTCATCGCCGCCCACTCCTGAGGTTTCAGATGCTGCCCTCATGGTAGGAACAGTAATGGTTAGGAAAGGTTTTGTCCCTAGCAATTGGCTTGGAAGAAATGATCAGGGTATTCGAAACCCCATTGAAGCCCCTCAGAGGTCCCGATTTGCTGGGTTAGGGTACCATGGAAGAGGTGGAAGAGGTGGAGGAAGTTCCGGAAGACAAAGACAGGGAAGGCGTAACTCGCCACCTGAGCAAGGGCAAGTGAGGCAAAATTTACCACCTCCAAACATTCATGAGACGTTCATTGGTCCTCCAATTATGATGCAACATGAAGCTGAAGTGATGGATACTCTCGGGCAGCCAAGTGGGAAGTTCGACTATATGGTCAAGATTCGGCTCCTCCTAGCTTTTACTTTGACGGCAGCAATATAGTTCCGAGTAGATGGGATGGCATGGATGATCCGACGCCTTCAAAGACAGAAGACTCTAACGACACCCTCAAAGGAATTTCAAGTTTGTTCGATGACCTCTCCATTGGAACCATTGATGGAGAACCTCTGGAAGAAACGGGCCCTCACCCACAAGAGTAACCAATTTATCACTTTTGCACATTCCCCTGCGTGGGAATTTTTAATGCTTTCTAGGAATTGTTTTCGATTTCTTCTTTTTCACTTTCTTCTTAGGACTTGAATTGCATTTTTCATTCAATATATTGTAATTGATTGATGAATTTCAATGAAATTACAAGTTTTATTTTGAGGGCATGATGAGGTACACCAAACCAGACCGGTGACGATATCCAACCGATAGAACAAAATCAAAATCCAAGGAGAACTCTGAGGCCTGGGCTTCATCATGCTTCCTCATGTCAAAATGTTTCGAAGTAGGCTTTTGCAAAAGAGTTTCCAAAAAATTCACGAAAAAATAAAATATGATTAACCCTATTTGTCTTTTTGATCCTTCTATTTCATGTTTCAGGAACGATCATATAACATGCAAAGGTGTGGAAATGGTCTAATCCAATGCAACAAGTGATGATAATGATGATCCTGAAGATTCAATTGAAGATTCTATTGAGTTGCAGCAAAGCTGGGAACAACACGAAAAAGCAAGACTCTCACATCCGAGCAGACCGTCACTATTAATTTAAGTGACACTGAAGAAGCCAAAGAGGTGAAAATAGGGGCGAATCTCCCCAAAGAAGAGGCTAAGTGCCTAATTTAGTTACTGAAGGAATATAAGGACATCTTCGCATGGACCTACGCCGACATGCCTGGGTTAGATCCGTCTATCGTGGAGCATTGTTTGCCTACTAACCCTGACGTGCCTCCTAAGAAGTAAAGGCTGCAAAGAACTAAGCCTGAGCTCTCGAAGAAGATAGAAGAGGAAGTGATGAAGCTTTTAAAAGTCGGATTTATTGAAGTCTCGCAATACCCTGAATGGGTAGCAAACATCGTGCCGTGATGAAGAAGGATGGTCGAGTTCGAGTTTGTGTCGATTATCGGGATTTGAACAAGGCTAGCCCAAAAGATGACTTCCCGCTACCTCACATAGATGTCCTTGTTGATAGTACCGCCGGATTTGAACTATTCTCATTTATGGATGGTTTTTCTGGGTATAATCAAATAAGGATGAAAGAGGAAGACAATGAGAAAACTGCATTTATCACCCCGTGGGGGACCTTTCATTACAAGGTTATGCCATTCGGGCTCAAGAACGCAGGGGCAACTTACCAGCGAGCCATGGTAGCATTATTCCACGATATGATGCATCAAGAGATCGAGGTCTATGTTGATGATATGATCACAAAGACTCGACCTGGGAAAAGCCATATCGAAACCTTGAAAAAGTTGTTCGATCGACTCCGTGAGTTCAAGCTTCGTCTAAACCCCACTAAGTGCGTGTTTGGAGCAACATCTGGTAAATTACTTGGATTCATTGTGAACAGTAAAAGGATTGAGATCGACCCGACTAAAGCTAAAGCCATATGTGAGCTGCAACCTCCATCAACGGTGAAAGAAGTCCGAAGTCTTTTAGGCAGATTGAATTACATCGCTCGATTTATTTCCCAACTTTCTGAAACTGCCAAGCCATTCTTCAAGCTTTTGAAAAAGAATGCACGAGTCAACTGGGATGATGAATGTCGAGAAGCGTTCGACAAGTTGAAACAATACTTGATGAATCCACCAATTCTTGTCCCGCCATCGCCAGGGCATCCTTTGATTCTCTACCTCACCATTCATAGTGAGTCTTTGGGTGCGATGTTGGCATAGGGAAGTCCCGTCGACAAAAAAGAACGAGCCATTTGTTACCTGAGTAAAAAATTCACAATGTCAAAGTTGAAATATTCTGATGTGGAAAAGACTTGTGCTGCACTAGTGTGGGTGTTGCATAGATTAAGACAGTACACACTGCATTACCAGACATTCCTTGTAACTGAGAACGATCCTATCAAGTACCTACTTGAGCGGCTAGCTTTGGTGGGTAAGTTAGCTAAATGACAAATTTTGATATCAGAATTTGATGTGCAATATATGCCACAGAAGTCGGTTAAGGGTCGAGTGATCACCGATTTATTGGCTGAGAATCCAAAAGCCTCAAATAATGATGATTGTTCCCTAGATGACCGTATCTTGACTATAAATGAAGACTCATGGACAATGTTCTTTGATGGAGCTGTGAACTTGTCTGGTTCGGGCATTGGGGCAGTTTTGATATCCCTAAACGGCCAGCATCACCCAGTAGCTGCGAAATTGATATTCCCATGCACTAACAATATAGCCGAGTATGAAGCTTGCATCATCGGGCTTCAAGCTGCAATCGAGATGGGTGTAGGCAAATTAAAAGTGTTCGGGGATTCCGCGTTGATCATACTATAGACCGTAGGTGAATGGAAGACTAAGGATGCTAAATTGCTCCCATATCACAAGTACCTAGAAGATTTGATCAAGGAATTCGATGAAGTTTCATTCGAATACTTATCGAGGTCTCATAATCAATTTGCATATGAACTTGCAACCTTATCATCTATGTTGCAAGTCACTGACGGATTAGAAGTCGAGCCATTGAAGATAGAGGTTCTGCCAAGGCCGACTTATTGTATGGTAGTGACTGAAGAATCTGACGGAAAACCATGGTATTACGATATCATGAACTACATCCAAAAACAAGGATTCCCCGAGGAAAGTACTATAGCTGATAGGAAGTACATTATGAAGATGGCCTCAAAGTTCTTTGTTAGTGGTGAAAATTTGTACAAGAGATCTTATGATTCAGTCTTGTTGCGGTGTGTGGGTGCAGCTAAAGCCACTAAAATTATGCAGGAGGTTCACGAAGGAGTGTGTGGCCCCCATATGAATGGACACATGATGTCTAAGAAGATCATGAGATTATGCTATTATTGGCCCACGCTAGAAGGTGACTGTATTCAGCATGTTCGGAGTTGCCATTGTTGCCAAATTCATGGTGACAAGATAAATGTTCCTCCAATAGAGCTGCACCAGTTTTCTGAACCATGGCCCTTCTCAATGTGGGGGATTGATGTGATCGGCCCGATAATCATAAGGCTTCAAATGGACATCGTTTCATTTTGGTGGCGATAGATTATTTTTCCAAATGGATAGAAGCTATGTCATTTGCAAGTGTCACTACTCGCAATGTTGCGAAATTCATCAAACGTGACATAATTGCTCGCTATGGTGTCCCTGAAACAATTATCACTGACAACGGGACAAATTTGAACAACAAGCTTGTTGATGAGTTATTCAGCGAGTTCAAGATCAAGCATCTGAATTCATCCCCTTATCGCCCTTAAATGAATGGGGCTGTTGAAGCGGCCAATAAGAATATTAAGAAGATCTTGGCTAAGACAGCCAAGAATTATCGAGACTGGCATGACAGATTACCCTTCGCACTAATGGCATATCGGACATCGATTCGTACTTCTACCGGGGCAACTCCTTTTGCTCTAGTATACGGCATGGAGGCAGTTTTGCCTGTGGAAGTGGAGATTCCTTCCCTGAGAGTATTATCCCAAGTGGAATTATCTGAGGCAGAATGGTCGCAACAAAGACTTGAACAGTTAAACTTGATCGATGAGAAAAGACTGAAGGCTCTCTACCATGGTCAAGCATATCAATAGAGAGTAGCCAGATCTTTCAACCGAAAGGTGCGGCCAAGACATTTCGAGGTAAATGATCTTGTTCTAAGGAAGCTATTGCCAATTTTTCCAGATCCTAGGGGGAAGTTTGCTCCAAACTACAGTGGCCCATATGTGGTAAAGAAGGTACTTCATGGCGGTGCTTTGATCTTGGATGAAATGGATGGTCGTGTGTTTTCCACTCCAGTTAATTCAGATGTTGTCAAGAAGTATTACCCATGATAAAATTTGCCATGTCATGTTTTGGAATTGCAAACATTTTATGATGAATAAATTGCCTTTTTGAATTGCAAATTCAAATTTGTTGCAAATATTGCATGTTTTCCTTGATGAATTATGTGAGATAAATTGAATCTGTCAAATGGGATACTTTGGAATGACGAAAGGCAAATGGTGATTTCGCAAAGGATACGTCAACCAAGGTGATGAGAGGCAGTTTCTTCTGTTACCCGAAACACTACAGGTATATTCATTGTTCAGCCCTTTGAGCCCACACACATGAAGAGCTTTTTAAATTATCCCTGTCAAGAATTGTCCCATACTGGGACAAGATTTGAAATGAATGACAGGAATTTTCTTACTCACACTTGCATCAATCTTTGAGTATTGCTTTCGCAATGTAACTTGTACGATAATTTAAAGCGCCTTAGGATGATGAAGAGCGATTCTTTCTCTATCCTAAACACTTATATCATTTCACGTTAAACCCAGTTGGTGATCATCCCCCACACTAGGGCAAGGCAAAAGATAGATGAAGACCCTTGAATGTCCGAGTGTCATCCAAAGTGTAATTCCTTAACTCATGTACTAAGTGCAAAAAATGGGGTATGAAAAAGCAGTGTGCCTGGTAAAAGCAAGGCCAATGCCCAAAGAAAAAAATCAAACACTTGATGAAATGAGTCTTATCTCCAACAAGGTGGTACCCAAAAAAAAAAAAACTCAAATGTTGAGATGTTGCAATCAGTGGAGTTGTGATCTTCGACGATGGGGAGGAAAATTGTTGGAAATGTCAAAATGAACACCAACTTTGACCCCCTAAACACTTTTTGAGCCAAATGATCCTTTCATTTCTCAATCCATGAACCCAACCTACGTTACGTCCCTTACAAAATCTCTTCAGATTAAGGCATTTGAATTAACATAGAAGTTCATATGTTTGGAAGCATCGCTTGAAGAAGTGCGAGTAAGATAATTTCTGCTTCATTTATCATGTTTCTTGGCTTGTAAAACCCAATATGATTGTGAAATATCATTCATTTTTTAATAGCCTCGACTCAAAGAGTCTCCTTTGCTAAGCCATTGACCAAGCCAGTGTTACAGTCCCTGTTAAAGACCTCTCAGATTGGTAAGTTCGTAGCACTTGCAAGATTGCTCGAACCCTTGTTTGGCATGATGATAGAAAGATAGAGTGATTGTCAAAAATCCTGTATCAAAGGTCAGGATAAAAAAACTCATTTTAATGAGGATGAGTGAAAAGTCCTTTCAGACCAAGAGGTCCCCATTTGGCACATCCATGACACTCATGTGTTCAGATTGGAACATTCTTTGTGAAATCCTTCACAATGGAAATTAGGTGATGTAGGCTTGATATAAATCACAGCGCATGAACCTCCCTTAAATTAATGCATGTTTGTGATCACAAATGCATATTGCTTCTCCTATGACCATGTTTTGCAAAAGACATTTCCCCCAGGAACAGAGATGATACCAGGTAAGTATATCTCTATCCATACTTTAAATATTTGTCATTGTGCAGGTATTCCCTTTTGAAAACACCGACACTCGATCGAGCTGTCCCCCAAAGATTTTTCTCCAGATTCAGTTTGATTAAGGCGACCGAAGAAAGATTCGGGTCCTAGTCAGATAATCTATGCTCCAACGTTAGGCGACCGAAGAAAGGTTCGGGTCCTAGACAACCTTATTACTCTAACAGGCGACCGTAGAAAGGTACGGGTCTTAGACACAACCAAACACTACCCTACTAGGCGACCGTAGAAAGGTACGGGTCCTGAACATGTAACACAAACTATCTTGAATCACTCTACCCTCCTTGATGGTAAGATATTCCAGGTAAGTTCCTCTACCATTTGCATACAAATTGCATTCCAAAATTTCGACATCTCAGTCTGGATCTGGATGTCTCAATTCTATTCGTTGAATGTTTCGCTCTAGATGTGAATGTTGATACATGTTACGCTTTTCAAGGAACCTGAGTGAGAGTTGGGCACTTGTGGAGTAAAAAGGGATTTATCATGTACCTTAAGATGCTTTACCGCACTGATTGGTAAGTAATTGTAGGTACGTTCTTTCCTTTGACATCATGTATTTGCATTAGCATTTCCATGCACCATATGAATTGCTTTCTTTTAAAAAAAATGGGATACATTTCCCGACAAAAAATCATTTAGTGCATATACATAATCAAAATTTAGGTCTCAGTTTATCTTTGAAAGCAACCTCTACGAGCTCACCTTCAAAGAGGGGCAGCTGTTGACACCTAAATTTGGCGACCCATTTAGTCATTTATCGCCTTAAAAATTAGGGATTAATTTTATCCCTGAAAAAAATATTAATTGCATAGCATATAGATTTAGGTGCATTTGTTTTTAATTTTCATTTTTTTACATTTATTTACTGAACCGATGGCGGATGGGTCGAATTAGTGGTTTTGGGTTTTAAATTAGCAAGCTGGGCTAGGCCCACGAAAGGAGAAAATTAACCCAAGCCCGTCGTTATGTTTAATTAATTATCTTGTGAAAAATTAAGATTTGATGCGATATTATGATGATTTTTGGAAATTAAAAAATCACATTGTAATCTTATTTTTTTTTATCAATAGATGATGAAATCGGAGGAGAATATTTTTGAAATTTAAGAAAATCAGGTTATGATCATATCTTTAAAAATCAATATAAAATATTTAGGAGATAAGGAGAATAAAAAGATTTGGGTGATCGGGAGGTTATAGATTATCTTCGTGCATATTGAAAAAACGAGATAAAATATTCTACGAAGATTAACTATTTTTACCTATAAAAGCAATCGTGTACGGAGAGAGAAAGGGGGGGCTTTTTAGTTTCTCTGAAATCGAAAGGAAAAGAACACAAAAGTCAAAAAGTGAAAGGAAGAGAAGGAAAAAGTAAAAAAAGTTTTTGCTTCTTTGACCGAAAAAAGAAGAAAAAGTGAAGAGAGAGGGGAAGTCGTCGTGAATAGGAGGGAAAAAGTACTGCAACAACAGTGAAAAAGGAGAAGCAGCGTGTGACAGAAAAAATTATTGTTCTTCTTCAACCTTCCGCCGGCGACGCTCCTGCCCAAGTCGCTAATCACCCTGCCCTGCGCTCGCGACCCCGCCCCGCGCTCACAACACCGCCACCGTTCCGATAGTCGCCTGAAGCTCGGTCCCACCAATTACCATCCAAGAAAGTCCGACGCCTCAGCCCATCCATCTCCATGAGCCCTCGCTTCAGCACTGCGACGCCGCACGAACCAGCGCCCCTGCTCGCGGACAGCACCGCTCCCTCCGCACCTCCGAGCGACCCGTAGGAGCCTGTCCCGTCGCGCTCACACTTGATCGTCGATGCCGCACATCCATCTCTCCCTGCTGCCCCGCCTGATGCCAAGCATCCGCCAGAGCATCCCGCGCTAGATCTGGACACCCTTCACCGCGCGATTACCGCTGTTCACCGCACCAGCAACCGAACGCTGCTCCCCGGCCTCGCCTGAATCGCGACGCCTGCTGCTCGGAGCCAAAGACCCGCGATCCACCTGCTGTTCGGAGCCGAAAACCCGAGTCAGATCGGTATCCCATCGCCGTGTCTCCGCCTGCATCCCTCCGTCCGAGTATCGGCGCCACAGCAACTCGCCTCTCGCCGTGCGTCTGCTGTCTCCTCACGGCCTGCCGGTCGCCGTCCGTGAAGCCTCACCGAAGCTCGATGATCATCCCCTAACGCTGGCGACTCCTCACCGAACCGGCCACCACGTGCTGCTTTACTCAGAAGAAAAGAAAAAAAAAGGAAAAGAAATTAGGTAGTTTTATTTTCTTTTTCTATTAACTTTATTTTATTTGTTTCTTTTAAGTTAGTTGTGATTGTGTAAATTTTACGGGATCTTCATTTCATGAATTTTGTAGGCATTATCCGTAGGGTCTTCCCCATAATTTTTATATTTATTAATTTGACCCGTAAGATGTCGGGTCATTTTTTTAATTATTTTAATTCTTGGAATTTGTTGATAGTACTTTAATTGTTGAATCAATATAACTATTAATTTGATCCGTAAGAATTCGGATCAAATTTTTAATTATTTTGATCTTTTTGTTGTGATAATTAGGGTTAGGATAATCGTTAATTTGACCTGTGAGACAACATGTTATTTTTCCGATTATTTTAATCCTTTATTTGATTGAATATCTTGATTGTTTAGATTTAATGTTTAGTTGATAATTTCTTGTTTTTTTGAAAACTACTAAAAAATCTAAAAATATTTGAATTAGGATTCAGTTTGTTTTAGAATATTTCGTTATCTTGCATATCTAGAATAGGGATGTTATTCCGAATTTAGAAAAATATAAAAAATAAAAACAAAAAAGTGCATTCATTTAGGTTGTTAGTTTTATCATTATTTGAATTGCATTTGAAATTTTAATTTCGAAATTAATATAAAAACACAAAAATCATCATGCATATATCATGTTGAATTATGGCATTCTTTGCACGTCATTTCATATTAGATAAATTGCATGTTAGATTAAGATAATATCCTTAGTTTAAATTAGAATTTTAATCTAGCTATATCATTTTTGCATTTTTAAATAGAAATGTCAAATGCACATCATTTAGTTTTTATTAGGTTCATTTAATTAGAACTTCCTCGTCATTAGACTAAATCATTTAATAAATGTCGCGTGACATATAACTCACACACTAAATTGTATGTTGCGTGTCATTTAAGTATGTCATTGCATTGCATTACCTATAATTAGAATTAGGTCATTTGATTAATTTAGATTGCATATTTAATTGTTGCATTTCTTTATTCAAATTTCATGGAAAATATAAAAAGAATTAGAATGAATTCATCTCATGCTTTAGGATAGATTGCTTGCTTATTTATGACATACAATTTTGGTCATGTTATCATATTATTTCATGTTAGAATAGTGACATGCATTGCATAAGTCATGATTTTCATTAAATAAAGTGAAAACAAAAATTGAAATTGCGTGGTAATTAGAAATCATATCTAGGGTTGCTGATGTGAATTCTGATTTAACAATGCAGATGCTTTCTTGAGTGTTAAATTGGTGGTATGCTCACATGTATGATCACCTCACATTCTAGGAAGTTAAATTAAAATCAATTCAATTGCCAAACATTTTTGTTTTTAATGAAATAAAAAGGTACCGAAAGGGCACTAGGATAGTCTGGTGTAACCAAGTCCCCAAACTCATAAATCTCTTATTCATAGGAGTAAAGTAAATCTCCCATTACTTTACTTGGGTTTCTAATCGACCCACCAAAAATAGATTAGTGGCGACTCCTGATTGAAAAATCATTTGCATGTTAAAAATTCAAATCTAAGTCGCGAATTAGTATGGGCTTGCGAGAGCCCGAGCTAAGCTTAAAGACTTAGTAATCCATTAACCTAGTTTTAGGTGGTGAACCCGAAAAAATTGGGTCGCGACAATCGGCCACAAGGGAGGCCGGCCCAATCCAAGCCCAAGCCCATCTTGCATGTGTCATGCCAAGTGGCAAGAGGAGGGCTTCATGCATTGGCTATCAAGGGTGGCTACTAATCATTACTAATGATTGTGGCTTATGGGA
The DNA here is from genome assembly GCA_014182545.1 of Eucalyptus globulus. NCBI lineage: Eukaryota > Viridiplantae > Streptophyta > Magnoliopsida > Myrtales > Myrtaceae > Eucalyptus > Eucalyptus globulus. Next base: position 28,156 of record JABKBK010000024.1, read on the forward strand.
AATAAAAGGGGGAGAGAGAGTGGCCGGTTGGGGGGTTTTCGGCCAAGCCAAGTGAGAGAGAGAGAGAGAATCACCAAGAGAGGGAGAGGAACCAATGAGGAGAAGGAGCCATCCCCCCGTCGCCGCCCGTTCGCCGTCCGTGTGCCGTCCGTGTGCCGCCGTCCGCTTGATCTTAAAGGCAAGTTAGGATCGATTTCTACTCTTGCATGTGTGTCTTGCATGTGTGATTTGTTGATGGTAGATCTCGGATGTTTAGGGTAGGCAAAACCGAAGCTAGAGTGTGACTTGTTCTTGTAAAAGCTTGCTGATTTCGTGTATACCGCCCGACCCAGAAACTTGTGGAGGCTTGCAGGCATGTTTCAAGTTGGATTTTGACTTTGATTCCTTCATGAACGTTGTAAAAAAAATCTTAAATTACAACATACTAAATTTTGGGACAAAATGGTTGAGATTTAAGGGGTAAAATTCTCTTCCTACGAAGACACTAGATATGGAACTGTTTTGCTGACCTTTTGGTAGTTTTGTGGGTTGCATGTCGATTTTTACCAAGAATCTCTCTTCAACTTCTTCATGAAACTTGTATAGAACATCCTAAATACTAACATACTCAAATTTGAAGTAAAATTAGCAAGTGTAGCATAGTGAATCGACTTACTATCGAAGACGGTAAATCTAGAAACACGGTGCTGGACACCCGAGACTTCTTGGACCCATATGGTGACTATTATTTGGAAATTTCACTTAGATCCCTTAATGAAAATTGTAGGGGACCTCTTTAAGAAGAACATATCCAAATATCTGAGGAAACGAAGAAGAATAAGTGGGTGAAAAACGTGATATTTCGGAGATAGCTACACTGGACGTTTCGGTGCTAGAATCAGAAGCTTTGGACGACTATAGAAAATTATCTAGAACGAATCTGGCCTAGATGTCTCATGAAAAATATACTTTAGTGTATTAACTATAACCTGGTAAAATTTCATAATTTTCGGAGGTCATTCGGGTATTTTAATCGAATTATTTCAAAAACTACGCATTCTGTTTCTATCCGAAATTGCATGTTGTATTTGTGTGAACTATATCTTCTTGTGTGAAACTCTTTTGGGCATGTGTTGTTCATGAAATTGTTATCTTATTGTCTTGTCTATCACATGTCTTGATTTCATGATTTTTGAGAAGCATATGGATATTTAATTTAAATATTTTCTAAAATGGTACAAGCTGGAATTTAGTAAACTTCAAAAAGGCATGAAAAATGGACTATTCTAAATTGTGTGGACTCCATGAATTATATTGTTATGGATGATTGTGTCTTGCTGCATGTATGATGATGATTGGAGATGCATGTATGAATTCAAAGGATGAAAATGGTCTTGATTGCCATCACATCACATGCCATGTTAAAATTGAACTATAATTGAAGATGTGAATTGACATAAATGAGAAGGCCGTCGGAGGTGTGAGCCGACGATGCCCTGGGAGTGTCGGGATGCCTGGCTAGAAGGGTACAGCCAGTTGCCCGGTGGCCTGGAATGGCCGGATACTGGAGGGTCCTCGGGAGCATCGGGATGCTTGGAGAGTGGGGGAGCCGGAAGCTCTGCAGGTATTGTGCCGAGGGATGCCGTGCGATGCCAGTTGGGGTGCGAGATGCCTGGCTAGAAGGGTATAGCCGGTTGCCCGGTGGCCTTAAATGGCTGAATGTCGGAGGGTTCTCGTGATGCCAGTTGGGGTACGAGATACCCGGAGAGTGGGGGAGCCGAATGCCTGATTGTATCTTGGATACATGTGGGATGCAAACATTGGTCCCAGGAAAGAGAAATATGGCGGTCCAAAATGAAAGGATGAAATTGAGAAATTGAAATTGAATTATGCATGATGATATGTGCATGGATGCATGGTAATGATGATGGTAGATGTGATATGATGATGATGAGTGTGTGGATGCATGGTAATGATGATGGTACACGTGATATGATGATGATGGGTGCATGGATGCATGGTAATGATGATGGTACATGTGATATGATGATGATGGTACATGTGACATGATGATGGTAAGTGTATGTCATGATGGTGATGACTATATGATGATGTATGTACATGAGGTATGATGACATGTGCATGATACCAAGGTAAGTGTGCATGGATGCCTTAATAACATGTGATGCTATGATTTTGATGATTGTGTGGCATGATGCATTAAGTGGTTTATTGGTCATTTACCTACTGAGTGGTTGTACTCACCACTTCGGAGACCAACATTTCAGATTAGCAGGATGCCACTCCCTGCTATCACGCGGGGTGTCTTTTATGGCCTTCCTTCAGATGTAGAGGTCGATTGTGTGGAGATCAACTGTCCCACCATTCCTGGTTTGACATTTATTCGAGTTCGCGCCTTAGTGATGTATGACGTGGGCCTAGCTGAGGGCCCTGTCATTCAGGAGTTCATATCCGTCCATGTTCGTCAAGACGGAGTGATGCGTGGGATGTTGTCGCCGCCACCGCCTGATGCACCGGGATGGGTGTGAGGGCCCGTGCGTGAGAAGTAGGAGCTGCAACTTTTTGGGATGATTAGTCGACACTAGTTGATGGGGGATCTTGCACGATAGACATAATGGGTCGAGCGTTTCTTTTTGGGGTTATGGCCGAGTGTGGCTACATGTCCTGGCCTTTCTTTTGATGTACCGACCCAAGGAAAACCCATCATGGAAATATGTAAATAAAAGTGTCATGGCTTTATATTTTCTTATGATGTTTAGTGGTGTGCAATTGTATCATGGTTGATGGAGGGAGAGATGGCGATATTATATTTTGGTTCCGCTAATGAGTTGCGCTGGGACTGTTTTCAAAAAAAAAAATGTCTATTTATGACGCTTCTTCTAAGAGATGTAACTAGTGTTCCATTAGGTGTGGCATTAGGTGCCTGTGGCGACCTAAGGTGGTTCGGGGTGCCACAAATTACCCATGCCTATGATGGTCGATTGCATTCAAATTGACCTTGAATTGAAGTCATGAGACTTGGGTCAAAAATTAATCGAGGTCTAATATCAAAATTGGACCTTGCTTCATGAAATTGAACTATAGTCTTCAATGGGTCAATCTAAATTTCTCCAATTGAAGCTCAATAGTTTGATTTTCTTATATTTAAGAGAGCAAAACCTCTCAAAAATTAATCGAGGTCTAATAACAAATGTCTATTCGCAACTCATGAAGAAATGATTTTGACCTCTTGATTAGGGCTTAAAATGGCGATTCACTTTTCAGCATGATAATTCTTGAAATTAAATGAACAAGTGGATTAAAAATAGTCCCCAAACTAAATGTCGTAAAAAGGAACTACACATAATTGTGACTAAAACAAAAGTAATTTTATTTTTGATCGATTTCAAACCCAAAACAAAAAAATTCGGAAAATAAGGTTATAAATCGAATTTTGTAAAATTTTCCACACAAAAGTCAAATTGACACTAAAACGATATGTTTTGGGGTTTTTTTTTTTTAAATGGTCAAAAAATTGATCAAAAGTTAACTATTTAATTGACTTTTTCTAAAATGTTGCTTTTTGAGTCAAATTTTTGAAATTTTTGAAAATTGATTTGGCTAAAGTGAAATTAAGCCTTTTTGACATCTTTTTGGGCAAAAATCCAACTTTTGGCTCAGAGTTGACTTTTTGATTAAAGGGTTAACCAAAAAGTCAACCCAAAATTAAGCTGTTTGACTTTTTGGGTTTTTGTTAGATATTACTAGAAAATTGCTTAAAAGTGATAATGCAAAAGAAAGAAATAAAAAATGACATTTTTTTTGTCAAGAAACGAGCTCCGTCGCGATTGGAAACCCAAATCTGATTTTTATACTTTATTTACGTGTCGACTAAAAATCAAATATCAATAGCGTGAGACTCAAAAGGCTTGAAATTTTTTTCATGTAATAAGGGTATAAAATTGAGTGATTATCTTGGCATCAATTGTGGCATCCCAAAATTCAATGACAAGCCATAAGGTGTGTTAAAGTCTCTAATTAGGTGATAAAATTTCCTAAGGTTTATGCTTTAGCCATTAGTTTTTTTTAGAATAGATGATGTGTGCATATGTTTGTGAGAATTTAAATTTGATAGATTAATGATAATAATCTATACTTGGCTATGCACTTTATAAATTAAATTTCAAAAAACAAGATGCCCCAAGACTTTGGCCAAGATGAAAATTGAAATTTAAAAATATTTAGAAAAGAATTTCAAAAAAAGAGAGGAAAAAGTCAATTTTTGGGATGGGCCTTAGGCCCATTGGCCTAAGCTTTTAATGGGCCAAGCTAGTCGGCCCAATAGAAGCCCATGGAAGGGGGCTGTCGCCAGCCCATTTAGGCCCAAGGAGATGTGACCGTCGGCCACAAAAGAAGGCCCAAGAAGAGGAGGCCCAAGCCCATCATGCAAGTATTATAACAAGTGGCAAGAAGAAGGCCATGCATTGGCCATTGGTGAGGCAATCTCATGATTGCTAATGATGGGATTTAAGGGAAATAAAAGGGAAGAGAAAGAGGAGAGTGGCCGGTTAATTGCTCGCCCAAAGAGAGAGAGTGAGAGAGAGAGAGAGAGATTTCGAGAGAGAGAGGAAGTGGCCGAGAGAGAGAGGAGGAGGAACCGCCGTCTGTCCGCCGTCTGCCGCCGTGTTCGCCGCCTTACGCCGTCGACCGACCGGTCTAGAGGCAAGTGGGAGTCCTCTAGCTTCTCTTGCATGTGTGTATGATGCTTGCATGTTAAATTCTTGGGGGTTAGGTGAGAAAAACCGAAGCATGGTCGATTTATATGTGAATGGTGTGGCTGTTCTTGCTCGTACCCTGTGAGTCAGAATGTTGTTTGAGCTTGCATGTGTGTTTAGAGTCCGATTTTGGCTTTTCTTTCTTCATGAAAGTTGTAGCTAACATCTGGAACTATAACATACTAAACTTTCGTGGAAAATTATTGATATTTGAGGGGTTAAAGTTTCATCCTACGGAGACCCCAGATCTGGAAAGATTTTACTGACCTCTTGTTGGATTTGTGGTTGCATATTGGTTTTTGTTGAGAATCTCTCTTCGATTTCTTCATGAAAGTTGTAGGGGACATCTTAAAATACAACATACTCAAATTTTAAGTGAAATGAACACGTATATCCTAGTAAATGGACTAGATCTTGAAGACGGTAATTCTGGAGATGTATTTTGGGACACCCGATACTTCATGGACCTAAATGACGACCATAATCTGGTTATTTGAATTATATCTCTTCATGAAACTTGTAGAAGACGTCTTTATTTATAACATATCCATATTTCAGAGAAAACTAAAGATAATAGGTAGGTTAAAAACCAATATTTCGGAGACGTTTGCACTGGATGATGCGGTAATGGATCCAGAAGCTTCGTGAGACTGTATAAAATAATATAAAAATAATCTGGCTTGGAGTTCTTCATGAAAGTTGTACGAAAATATCTTGGCTATAACTCAGTAAAATTTCATACTTTTTGGAGGACCGTGCGTTCTGGTTTCATCCGAGAATCATAGGATGTTTTGTGAAAATGGTTAGATTGTGTAAAAATTCAATTTGGCCATGAATTTTGCATGAAATTGTCACCCTATTGGTTTGTTTAATGATTGCTTGAATTTTTATAACTTTTGGGAATTTATAGATATTGAATTTAATATTTATTTAAATATATATAATAATAAAATAATAATAAAATAATAATAAAATGGATTATTTTATTGGCCATAAATTCCATAAATGATTACACCATGTAGCATGTATAATAAGATATTGGTGTATGTATGACATTGAATTGTGATGCATGTGTGAATCCTATGCCAAGTATGACTTGTTTGATGTCACGCCATATGCCATGTTAAATTAAGATCAAAATAATGGTAAATGTGGATAATGATAAGTGAGGAGGTGGTTGTGGTGGAGGATAATTCCCGGAATGTATAGAGATGCATTGCCGGATGGCCCTGGGAGATTCAGGATGCCCGGAACGTGGGGGTGCCGGAAGCCCTGTCGGAGGTTTCTGCCTGAAGGGAATGCCTCGCGATGCCAAGATTGGGGTGCGGGATGCCCGACCAGGGAGTGTAAATGCCGGAAGCCCTTTCGGAGGTTTCTGCCCGAGGGGAATGCCTCGTGATGCTAGTTGGGATGCGAGATGCCTGGAATGTGGGGGGCCGGATGCCCAGTGGCCTGGAATGGCTGAATGTCGGAAGCCTCGGAGGTCTTTGCCCGAGGGGATGATGAAATTGATGATTCGAGGAATGGGTGATGTGGTGATCAAATTGAAAGTTAAAAGTGGAAATTAAACCACGGCATGATGATATGCATGATGATATGCATGATGATGATGACAATATGTGATGTGATATGATGATGATCACCCATGGCATGATGATATGTATGATGATATGCATGATGATATGCATCATGATGATGATGATATATGATATGGCATGATGACATGTGTAATGTGATGATGTCATGATGATGATGACATGAATATGATTATAACGATGCCATGATGATGATGACATGTGTGATGTGATGATGTCTTGATGATGAGGACATGTATATGATATGATGATGCATGATAGTATGCGCATGGCTTCAAGGTAAGTAACGCCTGCAATGCATGTATGATTTGCATGATGCATTGAATTGTTATTGGATTCTTTTACCTGCTGAGTGGTTGTACTCACCCCTTTTGGGGACCAACATTTCAGATTAGCAGCATGCCGCTCCCTGCCGTCACGCGGGGTGTATTCTACGGTCTACCATCCGATGTAGAGGTCGAGTGCGCTGAGATAGACTGTCCCTCTGTCCCTGGACTGACTTTTATTCGAGTGCTCTGTCTAGTGATGTACGACGTGGGCCTGGCTGGGGGCCCTGTCATTCAGGAGTTCATATCCATCCATGTTTGTCGGGATGGAGCGATGCGAGGGATGTTGTCGCCGCCACCGCCTGATGCACCGGGTTGGGTGTGAGACCCGTGCGTGACGAGTAGGAGCTGGATCTTTTTGGGGATAGTTAGCCGACACTGATGATGGGGAATTGTTGCACGTGAGATGTAGAGGGTCGAGGATTCTTTTTTAGGTTTTAGGCTGGACATGACTGAGTCCTAGCTTTTCCTTTTTGATGTACTGACCCAAAAGAAGTCCCATCTTGAAAATATATGAAAATACAGTGTCGTGGCTTGTCTATAAAATTATGGTGATTAGTGGTGTGTATTTGTATCATGGTTGGTAGGGGGAGAGATGGTGATGTTTTATTTTGCTTCCGCTAATGAGTCGCGCTGGGACACCGCTTTGTTTTAAAAAAAAAATGTGTCTATGAATTAAGACAATTCTTCTAAGTACTATCAAAAGGGTAATAAGATGTAACATTGGTGCTTGTGGTGACCTTAGAAGGGTTCGGGGTGCTACATCAATATCATCACACAATATTATAGGAGCCTGACTCTTGAGGTTTGACCTATCTCGAGAATCCTCTTGAGTATTTTGTCTTTAGATGTGAGAGCTTTGTTCTTGTTCTCTAGGGATAATAACATTTACAATACATGCTTTGCGAAGCATTTTTCTTGTCTTTTTTGGTAAATGGACTTTTGCATGACCGTTGACTTACTATACGACGATTTTTTTATGGGCATTGGTCTTATTTTTACCAAATACGCCGCTTTTTCATGTCACCTAATTTTTTTCTCTTGAGTATCTAGGACCCTCAAGATGTTTTTACATGATACCAAGATTTTCCATCTCAAATCGGCTAAGCAATGAGTAATCGTGTTTGGGTAGTGAAAGGAATGCTTTTCCTCATTTCAAGAAGATTCGAGTTTCAATAAGAATTCACCTAAAGCTATCACAATAAGATTAATGCAAATGAACGCAATAAAATCTTTGTTGATCTTTTCACTACATTTTTTCAACCATAACTGTGGCATCCTAAAAATTTCATGGCGACCTCCAGATAGATTAATACCTATGGAAATGGGATGGAAGTGCCATAGGACTATGTATGGCCTTTAGACCAATGGATCACAATAAATTAAGGCCAAGCATTCTATTGGACAATTATTTGAGGGGGAAAAATTCTATTCTTGGCCGTGTGTTTTATAAGTTAGAATTTATTGATTTATGATTTCAAGTTTTATGGCCAAGTGAATAAGGGTAATTAAGTACTTATATGAATGGGTAATTAGTTGATGATTAAATGGGAAAAATTAGAGGAGAGTGGGCCGAAAATCTTAGGCCAAGCCGGCCCAAAAAAACCCAGCCCACAGCCCCACCATTCGACCGGCCCAAGAGGCCCAATGGGAGGGCTGCCGTCAACCAAGGGGGAAGGGGGGGAAACCGGTTTGCATGTCTCTCCATTTGTCCCATGAAGAAAGCCAAGTGTCAATGCATGCAAGGCTAATGATTGCTAATCATTGAAAGGAAGAAATTAGAGAGGAGAGATGGGGGCAGATTACTCGAGGGATTGAACCGAGAGAGAGAGGAGTGTCGTGCAAAGGAGAGGAAGAGAGAAAGCGGGTGTGCGAGAGAGAAAGAGAGAAAGGAAGAAGGAGGAGGTTCGTCACCGCCGTCGAGCCCGCCGTGAATTTGCTGTGTTTTGCTCGGATTAGAGGCAAGTAGAGTCCATTAATCTACCCTTTTCTTACTGTGATGTGTGTGTGGTGAATGGAAAACTTCGGATGTGGTAGAGGTGAAGAAATTTTGAAGTTATAGGAGCTAAGTTCAAATCCAGTATTCTGTTTCTGGAAAAACAGTCCGACCTTTGATGATTTCGTGAGTTGCATGCGATGTTATAGTGGGAATTTGGCTTTGACTTCTTGATGAAAGTTGTATATAACTTCTTGGACAGTAACATATCAAAATTTCAGAATAAATGAACAAGTATAAACCGGTGAAACTATTTTTCTTTGAAGAAGTTAGAGCAAAAAAATCAAAATGCTGACCTAGTGTGATTCTGTGAATTTTATAAAATTTTCTGGTTGAAATTTGATCTCGTGTTCTGAATGAAAGTTTAATATGAAATGTTAAGGAGTAATATACTAAAATTTTAGAGGAAATGGATGAGTTTAGGTTGGTGAAACAATCTTTATCCAAAACGGTTAGATTTGGAATTCGATGCCGAGGATTATGGAAGGTTATGGTTGCTATAGTTTTAAATTTATCACGAATTAAATTTTGAGTTCTGCATGAAATACTTACTTCTAGACATTTTCTATAACATATAAAAATTTCATAATTTTTGGAGCTTATTTAGAATTTTTACCGAATTTGTGAATGAAACTGTGTATGGCAATATTCCGAAATTATAAAGACTGTGATACGTGGACTGTACCGAATTGTATGATGTTCTTTTGATATGGTGTTCTTCAAAAAATATTTTCCCCTAGATCTTGTATATAACATGTCGAATTTTTAGAATTTATTAAGGCTGTTTACTGATTTTTCAAGAATTATGACCAAAGGAGTGCAATCTGTTTTTATCCGAAAATTGCTGTATTTTCAAAAATAAATGAATTTGCTCCATGTGACGTAATGTCTTGAGTGGCTGATTTTGCTGCATATGTGGTGACTTTTGGCACGTTACATAACATCAAAAGCAGGTTTAGACCTTCGATATTATTGCACCAAATGCCATATTGAAATTGAGATACATATGTGAATATAAATTATGATAATGATGATACCATCGGAGGTGTGAGCTGACGATGCCCCAGGAGTGTCGAGATGCCCGAAGTGTGGGTGCCGGATGCTCGGAGTGTGTGTGCTGGATGCCCCAGGAGTGTCAGGATGCTCGGAGGTGTGTGTCGGAAGCCCTGGAGGTGTGTGCCGGGGGGATTCCTCGTGATGCCAGTTGGGGTACGGGATGCCCGGAGGTGTGTGCCGGAAGCCCTAGAGGTGTGTGCCGGGGGGATTCCTCATGATGCCAGTTGGGGTACGGGATGCCTGGAGGTGTGTGCCGGAGGCCCTCGCGATACCAGGTTAGATGCAAGCAATAAATTGTGGGATGCAAAAATTGGTCCCTGGATGAAAAATGATAAGATCCTTGTAAAAAATAAGAATTGAAATTGAATCATGTGCATGGGTGTATGCATATGGCATGATGCATGGTATGCTTATGAAAGTAAATTGATGGCATTTGATATTGAAAATGTGATCATGAAGGCATGGATGGATCTCATGGTGATGTATGCTTGATAGCATGGATGATACGAATCATGGTGATATATGCACGATGGCATGGTGAGATATGCATGACTGCATGGTGATATATGCACGATGGCATGGTGAGATATGCATGACTGCATGGTGATATATGCACGATGGCATGACAAGATATGCATGACCGCATGGTAATATATGCATGAATGCATGGTGATGTATGCTTGATAGTATGAATGCTATGTGCTTTACTCGTGATATCTTGATTGTCTTGCTTGCTGCATTGTGTAGTTTGGCGGATCTTTACTGCTGAGTGGTTGTACTCATCCCTTTGGGGATTAACATTTCAAATTGAAATATGCCTTTGCCATCAGTTGCGCGTGGTACTTATTATGGATTGCCATATGATGTTAAGGTGGAGTGCACGGAGTATTCCTTTGTTAGTGTACTTGGTCTGGTGTTTGTCAGAGTCCGTGTCTTGGTGATGTACGATGTGGGTATTGCCGATGGCCCTGTTATCTAGGAGTTTTTGTCTATTCATATCCGGCGTGATGGAGTGATGCTAAGGATGCTGCCGCCACCTCTGACTGACGCACTAGGTTGGGTGTGATCGAGCATACGGCTGGTGGAGGATGATACTTTTTGGTTAGCCAACACTAGATGATGAATGGGTGCATATGTCAAACGTAGGGTCGTGTCCTTTTGAGTTAGCCGAGCATAGTTAAAAGCCTTGGCCTTTTTGTTGTACCGACCCGAGACGTCCATCACGTTTATGTAAATAAAAGTGACTTGGCTTTATTGTTTTATCTGGTGAATAGTTGGTGTGCATTGCATTATTGTCATTGGAGATGGATTAGGGAATTTTGATTATGCTTCCATTACACGAACTGCGCTGGGACCGATCAAAAAAAAAATTTAGACCCCTACGTTTTATGGACCCACTGCAATTGAAATGGTATCAGAGTGGAATGTTATTAGGACAAGTGATAGGTGAGTAGGCTGTGGCGACCCTAGCGGATCGGGGTTCGTGTCGAGGGGTGCCACAATAACTTCCTATTTTATTTCATTGTGTAGTTGTTCTTGATATGATTATTTTAAAAATACTCCCTATTTGGTTTAAAGTGGCTTGAAAGGGGTATTTTTTAGTGCTTAGGATTGAGAAAAAAAATGTCTTTATCATATCAATCCATGTATTCAATGCGAATGGATCCTATGTCTTAAGACATTTTCCTTTTCACTCGATTCTCAAGATGTGTGTATAAGGACATGTGTAAGCAAAGCTTGCCTTTTGTCATCTTAAGTGCTTTTATTTGGCACAGTTAACACTCTTTTGGTTTTTACAAATCATTTTATGAAGTTTTCCTTGTGGGGAATTTCAATGCAAGATGCATAAACCAAAGCATGAAGAATGTCATTCAATTTTTTTTGAAAGAATACCACTTTTTGACTCCTTTGGGGAGATTGAAATAATGATTTTGATTTCAAAAGCTTTCGAAAACCTGTTTAGATGAAGTATGTTATTGCAAGAGGCTGATTTAGCAAGCTTGCTTCTTTTTAAGGTCAATTCCTAGAAGATTGTCTTTGTCTCCTTTGGGAATTCTTCGGTACCTACAAAATGAACACACGTACAAGTATCTAATGTATACATGAAATGCATGATGCAAATGACTTAAAGTAGATCGGATTCAATCCAAAAATGGCTCGAAGGCCCTTTCATTTCATTCATGGGAACTATCTCTTAATAGCATCAGCATTTATAGGTTTTGGCAATTCATAGCCATCCATTTCCATAAAGATCGAGGCTCCATTAGGTAGCACTTTCTTGATGACATACGGTCCTTCGTAATTCAGAGTAAACTTTCCACAGGGATTTGGAATAATAGGCAAGACTTTTCTTAACACAAGATCATTGACTTCGAAATGTCCTTGTCAAACCTTGCAATTGAATGATTTAGCCACTCGTTTTTGGTAGATTTATCCATGACATAGAGCTTTCAACCTTTTTTCATCAATCATGTTCAACTGCTAATATCTTTGTTGAACCCATTTAGCTTATATGACATCCTAGAATTTTAGTTCCGTTTTCAATTAAATAAATCAAGCCTTTCATCAACGCGCTTATAGTGCTATTCTCTGAGCTGATCACTCATGTGATAACTAGATTATCGGGGGAAGTCATTAAAGAATTTTAATGCAATAGACTTGAGAATTCGACCAGGAATCGACTATTCAACCATGCTCATCTGCAGAGATCATTACGGCACAGTTAAAAATCGATTAGAGATCAGAGATAGGTCATTTCGACTGAGATAGGTGATGAAAGTGTGGGTGATTCCACCAGATTGCAAAATTCTCATCGATCGGCACTAGGCCGATTTTTCTGTCTTTTTGGTACCCTGTGTCCATATTTGAAACCTCGAGATTTTCACGGCCACCGAGAGTCGCCAATGTGTCGAAGATATACATTGTGACTTGAAATAAATCGATCACGGGTCAATTGCACCAAAAATTTCTAAAAGCTACCTGGTAGGCTCGGTCACGCTAAAATCACGCCAGATAGAAATTAACCACGAATTTGAATCCGATTTCAGAAATTAAAAGTTCTATCATGTCACGAGTCATTTTAGGAACGTCACTCATCCTCCAAAGATTTTTCTGCAAACCGAGGTTTTTGACGAAATTTCAAAAGTGAGGCCGTTTTTGTCCAAAAAATTCATTGGACCATTTTTTATCGCGTTTTTAGGGTGCAAGTTGGTTCTGTTGGCGAGAAAAATGTCATTTTGATCTTGGACACGATGGTGGAATTTATAAGGGCCGAATTGCATCAATTCAAGAGAGAATTGAAGAGATTTAGGGGAATTTGCTTCAAAATTAGTGGCCCCTTGGTCCATGACCTTTTGGACCACTTCAATGGCTTGTAGTGGAAGTCTTGAGGGCTGCAAGTGGCTGAGGAAGCCAACCGGCCATGATGGGGTCAAGCCAGGGGGACAAAAGGGTGAGGATAGAGCAAATTGGGACCCTCCAAGAGCTGTTGTCCCTTTCTTCTTCTACCTTCAGCTTACTTTCTCCATTTGTGACCCTTTGAGAGCTTGAGAGACTAGAGAATTCGACCAACAGCTCCCCCTCTACCGTCGATGCCCCCTGCTGCCCGTTGGACCACAAGAACGTCGCCGTCGCGTGCTCGAGCATGCCCATAAGCCGTACATCTGTTCGTGCATCACCACCGTCCCAGCTGCATTGTTTGCCCCTACTCGCTATCCAACGAGTCGCCTGAACCATTGTGGAGGTCACCGGAGCTCAGCTTGTCGCTGTCCAACAGCCGTCTCCACCTGCCTGGCTGCCGTGGTCTCGTCCCTGCTGTTTTCGTGCCAAGCCAACACCGTCCAGCCTCCCTCAGCCCAGCAGTAGAAATCGAAACCCAGCAAGTCCCATGGGCTTCAAGGACCGCTTTGGACTGCTTTCGGGCCTCGAAAGGTGCCGCCGCTTCGGAGCTTGTCGCTCATCTCCACCTCGCCGTCCTTGTGAACTCATCGGATTTCAAAATCGGTGGGTTTACTCACTAAACTCTGCTTAGGGAGTTAATTATGCCTAAGCGTTGATTAGTTTAGGTTAAGTATGGATTATATGGTTACTTAGAACGGATTAGCAATTTAATATTCGTTTATCCATGTTAAGCGGTTAGAATAGCGTAATTATAGACTAGATAAGCTGTAGTATTTATCTAGTTAGGTTCGGAAATTTTTTAGGCCCATTTTAGTATTTAATTAGGCTTTTCCGGCCTAAGTTTGCATTTATTGCATCTATTGGTATTTATTTAATTAATTTTCATAATTATTTAATTAATTATTATTTTCCGAAAATTAGACCATGATAGCCGGTGACCGGAATTTCATGCTGATTTCAATGATGTGATTGGTTTATTTAACTTAATGCTATTTTGTGCAATTTGAGTGAGATTTGTAATTTTGGGAATTTATCCCAAAATTGTGTATTTTCAGTATTTAATCAGGAAACACCAGACATCGGTTTATAAAGCCAAAAATATTATTGTGGACTATATTAAATGGTGGGACTTTTGAAAAGGAAAATATTGTATTTTGGCTAAGGCCGACCGTGTACCTACACACGATTATTTTTATTGGGTATGATAAAAGTGGTGAAATTGTTGGTTGATTAGAATGGTATACTATATCAGCCTAAGGGCTTGATATATCAGCTTAGAGTGAGCAGTATACCCTAACTATCGCATAGATTCAGTGAGCATTAAGTATCGCACAGCTTCGGTGAGCATTATCGGTATACTATATCAGTCTGCGGGCCTTGATATGTTAGCTTAATGTGAGCAATATACTTTAGCAGCTTTGGTGAGGATTATAGATATATAGCAGCTCCGATGAGCATTATCATATATCTATTATCAGCTTCGGTGAGCTACACTATCTGTTGTTAGCTTAGGGTGAGCAAGGCTCGATTTGATCGAATTGTGTGGATGGTATTGATGGTATGGAGCCGAATGAGTTGATTGATCGATGTTTGATTTGAATTGAAATGATTGGATGATTTTATAAATTGTATTGACTTGCAAAAAGGAACTAAGGCAAAGATAAGTCCTCTGACTTGTGCTTGTGCTTAGGCAATCCTTGGGGCGTATTTCCTTCCTAGTTGGAGTTTAAGGGGTGAATTTGCTGAGACGTCGTCTCACCCTGTTGTGGGATAACATTTTCAGGTTCTCTCAAGCATTTTGGCCAACCGAAGAAGGTCACCGAGCAGGTATCTTATATTCCGCTTCATGGGAACCCAAGGAGATAGGTCTATGAACTTGTGAGGTCCGTTGTCTGGGTTGATGTGGGTCTACCCCATAAGGTACCCCATCAATACAGATCGTGGTATCATCGTGAGCGAAATGACAAAGAGAATGTCCCCTACTAGAATCTGAGGTCCCTATGTTGGTGTTGGAGGTAGCTTTTGGAAAAGGTAGGGTCGACCCTCTAGGTGGTTCAATGGTGGACCCAAGTCTATTGGATCCAAGGTCCCCGGAGTATTCAGTTGAAGACTCGAATGCTTAGAGGATCTATAGCACTCTACCCCCCCCTTTTTGTAGACCCTATATATATCGGATAGTAATGTATATGACTTAGTTTGATATGTATATAAGTGTGTTATGGTTTGAAAATTTGTGGCCCTGCTTTTCTATCTCATCTTCGTGTTGTCTGGGGATTAATTATTCATTTCCCCTTGTGTATTAAAATGAATGGGTCGGTGACACGTCCTAGGATGTCGCAGTTTAATTGACCACCGAGGGATGGGCACACACTCGGAGGATCGGTGCGTGACAGCTTCAATGAACTTCAATGAAGAAATTTCCACTTTCATGGGTAATGCAGCTTCCATCCAATATACAAGCGAGAATGGTGTTGCCCCAATTGAAGTGTGAATAGAAGTTCAATATGCCATTTGTACATATGGCAACCGACCATACCAATCACAGTAATTCTTGGCTGTTTTGGAGAGGATTTTCTTGATGTTTTTATTTGCCTCTTTCATAGCTCCAATCATTTGTGGGTAGTAAGGAGAAGAATTTAGGTGACGAGTGTGAAACTCATTGAGTAATTCATCGACCACCTTGTTGTTGAGATTTGACCCATTGTTAGTGATGATTGCCTCAAGAGCGCCATATCGAGCAATAATATCATGACATAGTGATGAATTTAGCATCAGAACTAGCTCCGGTCCATTTGGTGAAATAATCAATTGCCACTAGGATGAAACGATGTCCATTGATGCTTTTGGATTAATTGGTCCAATGATATCGATGCCCCACATAAGAAAGGCCATGGTTCAAACATTTTATGTAGTTCATTCAAAAGAACATTGCTCTTGTCTCCATACACCTAAATCAGTGGCAACAACACACATGTTGAATATAGTCAGCTTCCATAGTTAACCAATAATAACCTAACCTTATAATCTTCCTAGCCAAGAGATGGTCATTCATATGGGGTCCACATTCTCCCTCATGAATTTCCCTCATCAGTTGATTAGCTTCTTTACCATCTACGTATGCTAGCAAGACTGAATCGAAAGATCTCTTGTAAAGAGCATCTCCACTAATAATGAAATTCAATGCTAATTTTGTGAGATATTTCCTATAGGCTACTTGACTTCCTTGATGAAATTTTCCTTGTTGGAGATACATCATGATAATACCATGGTTAACCATCAGCCTCTTCTTTAATGACCATATAATAGGTAGGTCTTTCCAGTATATCGATCTTCAGGGGGTCAATATCTAAGCTGGCAGTCACTTGTAACATCGATGATAAAGTTGCCAAGGCATTAGTGAACTGATTTTGAGATCTTGTGTAACACTCCGAACCCTTCGCAGGTCATTACCAGTGCCGATGTTACATCTTATTACCGATTTTGTCTCGTACTTAAAACAAGCGTCGCCAAATCACAGGCATTTTTTTTATGCGGTCCCAGCGCGACTCAAAGCGGAAGCAAATCAAACATCGCCATCTATCCCCCTACCAATCCATGATACAAATACACACCAGCTAAACATCAGGATTTTATAAACAACTTCGACGCTTTGCTTACATACTTATATATAGCAAGATGGGGTTCCCTTCGGGTCGGTACAAAAACAAGAAAGGTTAGGACTCTGCCATGTCCTACCTAAAATCTCAAAAAGAAACCTCGACCCCTAACATCATACGTGCACAAAACCCTCCCATCGAAAGCGTCGACTATCTACATCAAAAAGAGATCCAGCTCCTACTCATCGCGCGCGGAGTCTCACACCCAACCCGGTGCATCAGGTGGTGGCGGCGGCAGCATCCCTCGCATAGCTCCATTCCGTCGAACGTGCACAGAAATGAACTCTTGTCTGACAAGGCCCCCAGCTTGGCCGATATCATACATCACTAGACATCGCACTTGGATAAAAGTCAGTCCGGGAACATAGGGACAATCTATCTCCGCACACTCAACCTCTACATCAGACGGTAGACCATAGAATACCCCCCGCGAGACGGCAAGAAGCGGCATACTGCTAATCTGAAATGTTATTCCCCAAAAGGGGTGAGTACAAGCACTCAGCAGATAGGGAAATCCAATAACAACCCAATGCATCATGCATATCATCATACATGGCAGGCATTGCTTACCTTTTTGATGTCATACGTATTCATGCATCATCATATCATACATATCATCATTATCACCATGCATATCATTATGCATATCATCATGCGTATCACCATGCATATCATATCATCATCATCACCATGCATATCATCATGCATACCATATCATAGGTGATCATCATACCACATCACATCTCATCATCATCATGCATCATCATGCATATAATATCATAGGTGATCATCATATCACATCACATCTCATCATCATCATGCATATATCATCATCATCACGCATATATCATCATGCATATCATATCATGGGTGATCATCATATCACATCACTTCTCATCATCATGCATCATCATGCATATATTATCATAGGTGATCATCATATCACATCATTTAATTCTCATCATTATCTTTTAAATTCGATCACCACATCACCCATTCTCAATTATCAATTTCATCATCCCTTCGGGCAAAGACCTCCGACAGGGTTCCTAGCGTTCCAGCCATCCCATGGCCACCGGGCTTCCGGCCCCCCACATTCCAGGCATCTCGCATCTCAACTAGCATCACGAGACATTCCCT
Source organism: Eucalyptus globulus (assembly GCA_014182545.1). NCBI lineage: Eukaryota > Viridiplantae > Streptophyta > Magnoliopsida > Myrtales > Myrtaceae > Eucalyptus > Eucalyptus globulus. The sequence continues at coordinate 46,078 of JABKBK010000024.1, forward strand.
TCGGGCAGAAACCTCCGACAGGGCTTCCGGCCTTTACCCTTCTAGCCAGGCATCCCGCACCCCAATCCTGGTGTCGCGAGGCATTCCCTTCGGGCAAAAACCTCCGACAGGGCTACCAGCCCCCCACATTCCGGGCATCCTGAATCTATCAGGGAATTTCGGCAATGCATCTCTGTACATTCCGGCCTCATCCTCCACCACAACCTCTTACTCACATATCACTTTCCACATTCATCATCCATTTAATCTCATTATTACATGGCATATGATTCACACATGCATCGCAATTCATGATCATACATACACCAATGTCATATAACAATGCATAATAAATGGATCATATAGATATCCCTTCAACACAACATAGGTCATCGAAAGGATCTCGGAGACCCACCAAAGCACGAAAGCTAGGATCTTTCAGAAAATGGATTCCTATTCAAAGAGTGCATAACCGCATGAAAAAGAAAAGATGCAATAAAGAGAAATGCATTCCAAACCATAATGAATGAGACATTCCTCTGTTGTTTCCCAAAATCATAAAAATTCAAACAATCATTAATCAAACCAATAGAATGAAAATTGCATGCAAAATTCATGGCCAACTTGAATTTCACATAATTTCACAATTTTCACAAAATAGCACATGATATTCGGATAATGGCCAGATTGCACAGTTTCCAAATAAATTCGATTAAAATACTCATATGGCCTTCAAAAATTACGAAATTTTACAGGGTGATATCCAGGACATTTTCGTGCAACTTTCATGAAGAACTCTAAGTCAAATTCTTTTTAGATAAATTTATACATCCTCACGAAACTTCTGGAACCACTACCGCATCGTCCAGAATGCACATCTCCGAAATATTAAGTTTTCACCCATCTATTCTCTTTAGTTTCCTCTGAAATTTGATTATGTTATGTATCAAGGTGTCCTTTACAAGTTTCATGAAGTAATCTATGTCAAATAACCAAATTATATTCGTATTTTAAGTCCTTGAAGTCTCGGGTGTCTCGGAACACACCACCAGAATCAATCATTTCCAAGATCTAGCCGATTCACTATGCTATACTCGTTCATTTCTCTTCAAATTTGAGTATGTTGTAGTTTAAGATGTTATCTACAACTTTCATGAAGACAATGAATTCATAGTTTCATCAAAAACCAACATGCAACCAAGAATCCAACAAGAAGTCAGTGAAAACATCACAGATCTGGGGTCTCCGTATAACAAGGCTTTAACCCCTCAAATCTCCATCATTTTTCACGAACTTTCAGTATGTTATAGTAAAAGATGTTAGCTATCACTTTCATGAAGACATTGAAGCCAAAATCGGACTCCAAACACACATGCAAGCTCGAACAAGCTACTGACTTCCACAAACCGAGCAAGAACAGTCACACGGCTTGAAAACAACCAACCCTTACCTCGGTTTCTCTCACAAACACACTCAAAACCGAACATGCAAAACCATATACACACATGCAAGAAAAGTTAAAGGACTCCACTTGCCTCTAAGATGGACAAACGACGGCGTACGGCGGTCAGACGGCGAGACACGGCGGCACCTCCCTCGGCTCCGCCTCCTCTCCCTCTCGGTCTCTCCCTCTCTCTCGCGATTCTTCTCTCTCTCTCACCCTTTCTCTCGGCCAAAATGGAGGAACTGGTCACCCTCTCTCTCTCCTCCCCTCTTATACTCCCTAGAGCTCATGATTAGTAATGATTACTTTGCCTAAAAACCAACCAATGCATGCCCATCCCCTTTGCCACTAGTCATTTTTATTTTTAAACTTGATTGGGCTTGGGCTTTGGAGTTGGGCCATCCGGCCACTCCTCCTTGGGCTGGTCGACAGCCTTCTTGGGCTCTAATGGGCCGACTAGCTTGGCCCACCAAGATTTAGGCTAATGGGCCCAAGGCCCATTTCGAAAATTCAACCCCTTTTTCCTTTTCTTTTTATATAAATATTCTTGAATTCCAAATTTTCATCTTGGCCAAAGTCTTGGGATATTTTAATTATTGAAATTTAATTTATGAATCATATGGCCAAGCACAAATTATTAATCTATTAAAAGACTAATGGCTAAAACATAAGTCATGAAAATTCTACCACCTAATTAAAGACTTTAACACACCTTATCGCTTGGCTTTGAATTTCCGGGATGCCACATCTTGGTAAATATTCAAATGAGATTTCTTCGAATTCTTTCTCCAAATCTTCCAAATACTCATTGTCGCGACCAAATTTTCGGGCGGCAACCACCTAGGGTTTGGCTAATGGATTGTTAAGCCTAAACTTAACTCGGGCTCTCCCAAGCCCATACCAATTCGCGACTTTCGGTTCAAGTTCTTAACATGCAAATTATATTTCAGTTAGGAGTCACCACTAATCTATTTTTGGTGGGTCGATTAGAAACCCAAGTAAAGTAACGGGAGATTTACTTTACTCCTACGAACCACAGATTTATGAGTTCGAGGACTTGGTTACGCTAGACTTCTCTAACGCCCTTTGGTACCTTTCTCTTTTGTTTTGAAAAATGTTTTGCAGGCAACTTGAATTGATTTTAATTCCCTAACATGTGAGGTGACCATGCGGGTGCACAAACTACCAATTTAACACTCAAGAAAGCAAGTGAATAAATTGCAAAACTTACCTCATAGCAACGAAAGCATCTGCGTTGTTAGATTAGAATTCACATCAGCAATCCTAGATATGATTTCTAATTAACACACAATCACTCAATTCTTTTTTTGTTTTCACTTTTTTAATGAGAATCGTGCTTTATGAAACACATGCTACTAATCTAACATGAGATGATATGGCATGGCAATATTGATCTAAACTACATGACATGAATAAGATGCAGCCTATCCTAAAGAATGAAATTGATTAATTGTAAAGCAATTTTTTGTATTTTCCATGAAACTTGAAATTAGAAAAATGCAAAGATTATCTAGCTAGATTAAGATTCTATTCAATTTGTATTAGGAATCAGGTTAACCCAAATCCTAATTTAAACTAGAATATTATCTTAACCAAGTAATCTCTAACCTAAAATGCTATCTATCTAAAATGATCTATCTAAATAAAATTTAAACATGCAATCAACCTAATATGCAATGACGTGCCAAGGATACCCTAATTCTACATGATACGTGCATGATGATCTTTTTTGTATTTTTCTTTGTAAATTTCGAAATTTAAAATTGCCAAATAATTAAACGTGCCATTTAAATTAAAGAAAACTAACATCCTAAATGAACGCATTTTTTTGGATTTTTTACTTAAAAATTTGAAATAAGATTGCAATCCTAAACATGCAAGATAACCCTAAAACTAGGAATATTCTAAAGAGAACCTAATCCTAAATCAATTTTTTTCTTTTACGAAAATAAAATTGACTCAAAACAGCAAATCAAGCAAGATAATATTGATATCTCAAAAATTGGCGAACCATATCTCGCGCATGAGATCGGGTTGATCAATTTTAATATTAAATCGCAAATCGAATCTTGGGCATGAGATCGGATTGTCGATTTTTGCAAGGGATTGCAAGTCGGATTTCGGCGCGAAAATTGGACTGTCAATCCCTAATTTGAGGGGCACTTTCATGCTAGAATCTCAATCAAACATTTAAGAGGAACAGTTCAACTAAACAAAACCAGATATAAAGGAAAATAAATAAATAAAAAACTATAACTAGAAAGCAATAATAATAATAAAAAACCTACCTAATTCCCTTTTCCTTTTTTTTCTCTGTTTTTTCTTCTTTCCTTTCCCATGTGGAACCATGGGTCTTCAAGGGTAACTGGTTGATCAGTCCGGCAAGGGAACTCCGGCATAGGTGAGTCAGCGAACCAACGGCAGCAGAGGGATGTATAGCACAGATCACGTGAGGGCAGACAGCCACCGGCGTCAGCTTTGCGGATGGCAACCAATAGGCGCTCGGGCGGAGTGAATGCGGGTGGAGCAGGGGTAGAACTCGTCGCGGCACGGTGGGCTCGGGCGGAGGAAGACTCAGGCGTTGGGTCGGATCTAGTGGCGCGGGTCCGCCTGGCTTGTGACCTAGGTCGCTGATCGGAGGTCACAGCGGTCGGATGGGCATCGGAGCAGAGGATTGTTCGGGTCGTTAGGCTCGGATCGGCGGCAGCTTCGCCGAACGGAACAAAGGGCCGAACGGCAACGGACAGGGCGGATCAATTTGGTTTGCAGCGTTAGGTCACCGATCGGAGGTTGCAGTGGTTAGATCTAGCTGCAGGAGCGAAGCTCGGGCGTTGAGCTCGCGGTGGTGAGGCGATCAGCTCGAGCTTGGTCGCGGGTCTGTGCGGTTATAGATCTGTTTGGGTCTAGCTCCGGATGGAGGGGACCGCTAAGCGTTGGACCAGAGGCGGCGCGGCGGTGGCTTCAAGCGGCGGCAGCGGTGTGGAGCCAGCAGCGAGCAGACGGGGCGCGGGTAGACGGAAGCAAACCTCCGAAGAAGAAGAACAGTGTTCTTTTCCTTTTCCTCCTGTTTTCTCACATCATCTCCTGTTTTGCTTTTTCACTTTTCACTTTTTTTTCTTTCGACGAAGAGAACCCCCCTTTTCTCCTCGTACACTGTTGCTTTTATAGGGGGTAGGAGATAGGTTTTCGATTTCCCCTTCAAATCTTCATCCGCGATACCTTTTCACCAACTGATCACATATTGATAAGAATTCAAGATTACAATAAATATTTTCTCGAAATCCAAATCTTGCAAAGATAAATCGCAATATTTTTTCACACATATGCCCTATCCAAAAGATTCATATCCCAGAAAAACTTCAAAATTTCTATTTTCCCAAGAGATAATTTTCAATTAATAAAACATGGGCTTGGGCCAACTTGCTTGCTTTGTGGGCTTAGTCCAACTAATTTGAACCCATCCGCACCGGTCCAATAAATAAGATGCCAATTAAAATGAAATAAAAATGTACCTAAATCTATATGCTACGCAATTAATATATTTTTTCAGGGATAAAATTAAACCCTAATTTTTAATGCGATAAATGACAAACGGGCCGTCAAAATTTATGTGTCAACAGCTGCCCATCTTTGAAGGTGAGCTCGAAGAGGTTGCCTTCAAAGATAAATTGAGACCTAAATTTTGACTATGCACATGCACGGAATGATTTTTTTTTTTTTTGGAAAAATGAATCCCATTTTAAAATGCAATTTATATGACGCATGTAAATGCTAATGCATATGATATAGGAACCTACCTAGAATGACTTACCTTCAAGGATGGTAGAGTGATTCAAGATAGTTGGTGTTACATGTTCAGGACCCGTACCTTTCTACGGTCGCCTAAAATAGTAACGAAGAGACTATTTTCCTCAAACCCGTACCAATCTACGATCGCCTAGTAGGGAAGCAAGGTTTTGTAAGGAAACTACTTTCCTAGGACCCGTACCTTTCTACGGTCACCTAGTAGGTCAGTGTTTGGTTGTGTCTAGGACACATACCTTTCTATAGTCGCCTTGACGAAAAAATTGATTTCCCAGAACCTGTACCTTTCTACGGTCGCCTATTAGAGCAATAAATATTGTCTAGGACCCGTACCTTTCTACGGTCGCCTAAACAGGGATTCTCTTTCCAGGACCCGTACCTTTCTACGGTCGTCTGTTAAAGCAATAAGGTTGTCTAGGACCCGTACCTTTCTACGGTCGCCTAAACTGAGGTTTTGCTTGGCTAGGACCCGAACCTTTCTTTGGTCGCCTAACGTTGCAGCATAGATTATCTTACCAGGACCCGAATCTTTCTTCGGTCACCTTAATCGACTGAATCTGGAGAAAAATCTTTGGGGGACAGATCGATCGAGTGCCGGTGTTTTCAAAAGGAAATACCTGCACAATGACAAATTTTTAAAGTATGGATAGAGATATACTTACTTGGTATCATCTCTGTTCCTAGGGGAAATGTCTTCTGCAAAACATGGTCATAGGAGAAGCAATATGCATTTGTGATCACAAACATGCATTAATTTAAGGGAGGTTCATGCGCAATGATTTATATCAGACTTGCATCACCTAATTTCCATTGGGAAGGATTTCAAAAAGAATGTTCCAATCTGAACGCATGAGTGTCATGAATGTGTCAAATAAGGGACCTTTTAGTCTAAAAGGACTTTTCACTTCTCCTCATTAAAATGGCCATTTTATCTTAACTTTTGATGCATGATTTTGATAATCACTCTATCTCACCATCGTCAAGCCAAACAAGGGTCCGAGTAATCTCGCAAGTGGTACAAACTTACCAATCTGAGAGGTCTTTAACAAGGACCGTAATGCGGGCTTGGTCAACGGCTTAGCAAAGGGGACTCTTTGAGTCGAGGCTATTGAAAAATGAGTGATATTTCGCAATCATTTTGAGGTTTACAAGTCAAGAAACATGAGAAATGAGCAGAAATTATCTTACTCACACTTCTTCAAGCGATGCTTTCAAACATATGAACTTTTACGTTAATTCAAGTGCCCTAATCTGAAGAGACTTTGCAAGGGATGTAACGTAGGTTGAGTTCATGGGTTAAGAAATGAAAAGATGATTAGTCCCAAAAAGTGTTTAAGGGATCAAAGTTGGTGATCATCTTGACATTTCCACCAATTTTCCTCTCCACCATCAAAGATTTTCTTCACATCTCAACTCCATTAATTGCAACAACATTTGAGTTTTTTCTAGTTCTCCTTGTTGGGAATACAACTCACTTCACCAAGTGTTCGATTTTTTCTTCTGGGCATTGGCCTTGCTTTTACTAGGCACACTGCTTTTTCATGCCCCATTTTTGCACTTATTTTCTTTGGACAAAGTCTCCATTTTTATCAGCATTGTAAATCATGCTACTTGAATTTTTCTTTTCTTTGCCTTGCCCCAGTGTGGGGGACAATCACCAACTGGGTTTAATACGAAATGAATTCATAGGCTCAAGTGGGCTTATGCAATGGATAAAAGTGTGTGGATAGAGAAAGAACTGTTCTTCGTCGTTTTAAGGCACTTCAAATTATCATACAAGTTACACTGCGAAAGCAATACTCGAAGATTGATGCAAGTGTGAGTAAGAAAATTCTTATCATTCATCTCAAATTTTATCCCAATGTAGGATGATTCTTGACAGGGATAATTTTAAAAGCTCTTCACGTGTATGGGCTCAAAGGGCTAAACAATGGATATACCTGTAGTGTTTCACGTAGTAGAAGAAACTGCCTCTCATCACCTCAGTTGACGTACCCTTTGCAAGATTACCCTTTTCCTCGTAGGCATGGAATTTTTCCACACAACTCACTGGGGGTTAGTGTATGAAACAGTGTATGGAATAGGGTTTGCCTTTCATCATTCCAAAGTATCTCATTTGACACATTCAATTTATCTCACATAATTCATCAAGGAAGAAAAACGCAATATTTGCAACAAGTTTAGACAATTGAATTTGCAACTCAATGAGGCAATTTATTCATCATAAAATGTTCGCAATTCAAAACATGACATGGCAAATTCTATCATGGGTAATACTTCTTGATAGCATCTGAATTAACTGGAGTGGAAAACTCACGACCATCCATTTCTGCCAAGATCAAAGCACCGCCATGAAGCACCTTCTTTACCACATATGGGCCATTGTAGTTTGGAGCAAACTTTCCCCCAGGATCTGGAAAAATTGGCAACAGCTTCCTTAGAACAAGATCATTTACCTCGAAATGTCTCAATCGTATCTTCCGATTGAAGGATCTAGCCACTCTCCGCTGATAAGTTTGGCCATGACAAAGAGCCTTCAGTCTTTTCTCATCGATCAAGTTTAACTGTTCAAGTCTTTGTTGCGACCATTCTGCCTCAGATAATTCCACTTGGGATAATACTCTCAGGGAAGGAATCTCCAATTCCACAGGCAAAACTACCTCCATGCCGTATACCAAAGCAAAAGGAGTTGCCCTGGTAGAAGTACGAATCGATGTCCAATACACCATTAATGTGAAGGGTAATCTATCATGCCAATCTCGATAATTCTCGGCTATCTTAGCTAAGATCTTCTTAATATTCTTATTGGCCGCTTCAACAGCCCCGTTCATTTAAGGACGATAAGGGGACGAATTTAGATGCTTGATCTTGAACTCGCTGAATACCTCATGAACAAGCTTGTTGTTCAAATTCATCCCCTTGTCAGTGATAATTGTTTCAGGGACACCATAGCGAGCAATTATGTCACGTTTGATGAACTTCACAACATTGCGGGCAGTGACACTTGCAAATGACGTAGCTTCAATCCATTTGGAGAAACAGTCTATGGCTACTAAAATGAATTGATGCCCATTGGAAGCCTTCGGGTTTATTGGGCCGATCACATCAATGCCCCACATTGAGAAGGGCCATGGCTCGGAAAACTGGTGCAGCTCAGTTGGAGGAACATTTATCTTATCACCATGGACCTAGCAACGACGACATCTTCGAACATGCTGAATACAGTCACCTTCTAGCGTGAACCAATAATAGCCTAATCTCATTATCTTCTTAGCCAACATGTGCCCATTCATATGAGGGCCACACACTCCTTCATGAACTTCTTGCATGATTTAAGTGGCTTCAGCTGCACCCACACACCGCAACAAGACTGAATCATAAGATCTCTTGTACAAATTCTCACCACTGACGAAGAACTTCAAGGCCATCTTCATAATGTACTTCCTATCAGCTAGAGTACTTCCCTCGGGGAATCCTTGTTTTTTGATATAGTTCATGATATCGTAATACCATGGTTTTCCGTCAGACTCTTTAGTCACTACCATACAATAAGCCGGCCTTGGCAAAACTTCTATCTTCAATGGCTCGACTTCTAATCCGTCAGTGACTTGCAACATAGATGATAAAGTTGCGAGTGCATCTGCAAACTGATTGTGAGACCTCGATAAGTATTAGAATGAAACTTCATCGAATTCCTTGACCAAATCTTCTAGGTACTCATGATACGGGAGCAATTTAGCATCCTTAGTCTTCCATTCACCTATGGTCTGTAGTATGATCAACGCAGAATCCCCAAACACTTTTAATTTGGCTACACCCATCTCGATTGTAGCTTGAAGCCCGAGGATGCAAGCTTCATACTCGGCTGTATTGTTAGTGCATGGGAATATTAGTTTCGCAGCTACTGGGTGATGTTGTCCGTCTGGGGATATCAAAACTGCCCTAGTGCCAGAACCAGACAAGTTCACAGCTCCATCAAAGAACATTGTCCATGAGTCTTCATTTACACTCAAGATACGATCATCCAGAGAATGATCATCATTATTTGAGACTTCCGGATTCTCAGCCAATAAATCGGCGATTACTCGACCCTTAACCGACTTTTGTGGCATATATTGCACATCAAATTCTGAGATCAAAATTTGCCACTTAGCCAACTTACCCACCAAAGCTAGCTGATCAAGTAGGTACTTGATAGGATCGTTCTCAGTTACGAGGAATGTCTAGTAATGCAATGTATACTGTCTCAATCTATGCAACACCCACATTAGTGCAGCACAAGTCTTTTCCACATTAGAATATTTCAACTCTGATACAGTGAATTTCTTACTCAGGTAATAAATGGCTCGTTCTTTTTTATCGACGGGACTTTCCTGAGCCAACATCGCACCCAATGACTCACTATGAATGGTGATGTAAAGAATCAAAGGATGCCCCGGCAAGGGCGGGACAAAAACTGGTGGATTCATCAAGTATTGCTTTAACTTGTCGAACGCTTCTCGACACTCATCATCCCAGTTGACTCGTGCATTCTTCTTTAAGAGCTTGAAGAATGGCTTGGCGGTTTCAGAAAGTTGGGAAATGAATCGAGCAATGTAATTCAACCTCCCCAAAAGACTCCGGACTTCTTTCACTGTTGATGGAGGTTGCAGCTCACATATGGCTTTAGCTTTAGCCGGGTCGATCTCAATCCCTTTACTGTTCACAATGAATCCAAGTAATTTACCAGATGTTGCTCCAAACACGCATTTAGTGGGGTTTAGATGAAGCTTGAACTCACGGAGTCGATCGAACAACTTCTTCAAGGTTTCGACGTGGCTTTTCCCAGGTCGAGTCTTTGCGATCATATCATCAACGTAGACCTCGATCTCTTGATGCATCATATCATGGAATAATGCTACCATGGCTCGCTGGTAAGTTGCCCCTGCGTTCTTGAACCCGAAGGGCATAACCTTGTAATGAAAGGTCCCCCATGGGGTGATAAATGCAGTTTTCTCCTTGTCTTCCTCCTTCATCCTTATCTGATTGTACCTAGAAAAACAATCCATAAATGAGAATAGTTCAACTCTGGCAGTACTATCAACAAGGACATCTATGTAAGGTAGCGGGAAGTCATATTTTGGGCTAGCCTTGTTCAAATCTCGATAATCGACACAAACTCGAACCCGGCCATCCTTCTTCATCACCGACACGATGTTTGCTACCCATTCAGGATATTGCGAGACTTCCATGAATCCGACTTTCAAAAGCTTCATCACTTCTTCTTCTATCTTCTTTGAGAGCTCGGGTTTAGTCCTCTGCAACCTCTGCTTCTTAGGTGGCACATCCGGATTAATAGGCAAACAGTGTTCCACAATTGACGGTTTTAACCCATGCATATCAGCATAGGTCCATGCAAAGATGTCTTGATATTCCATCAATAGCTGAGTTAGGCGCTTGGCTTCATCTTTGGGGAGATTTGCCCCAATTTTCACCTCCTTGGCTGCTTCAGTATCACCTAGATTAATAGTGATAGTCTGCTCGGACGTAAGAGCCTTGGTTTTTTCATGTTGTTCCCAACTACGTTGCACGTCAATGGAATCCTCGATCGAATCTTCAGGATCATCATTATCAGCACTTGTTGCATTAGATTGGACCATTTCCACACCTTTGCATACTATATGATCGTCCTTGAAACATGAAATAGAAGGATAAAAAAGACAAACAAGGTAAATCATGTATTTTTTTTTTTTTGTAAATTTTTTTTTGAAACTCTTTTGCAAAAGCATTTTTCGAAACATTTTGACATGAGAAAGCATGATGAAGCCCATGCCTCAGAGTTCTCCTTGGATTTTGATTTTGTTTTATCGGCTGGATATCATCACCAGGCTGGTTTGGTGTACCTCATCATGCCCTCAAAATAAAATTTGTAATTTCATTGAAATTCATCAATCAATTACAATTTATTGAATGGAAAATGCAATTCAAGTCCTAAGAAGAAAGTGAAAAAGAAGAAATCGAAAACAATTCCTAGAAAGCAATAAAAATTCCCGCGCAGGGGAATGTGCAAAAGTGATAAGTTACTCTTGCAGGCTAACGTCCATGTCTTCCAAAGATCCTTCGCCATTGGCTCCTATGAAGAGGCCATTGAAAATACTTGCGATCCCTTCCAAGGCGTCATCAGAGTTCTCTGTCTTTAGAGGCGTCAGATCGTCCATGTCATCCCATCCACTTGGAAGTATGTTGCGGGGGTGAAAGTAAAAGCTGGGAGGAACCGAATACTTCACCAAATAATCGAATTTGCCACTTGGCTACCCCAGAGTATCCATCACTTCCACTTCATCTTGCCCCATCTTAAGGGCATTGTTAGGCTTAGTTTTTTCAGCAGTGACCAACGGTGGGTCACCCTCCAGTTCAAACATGTTGCCATTGCTCATTTGGGTCTTGTATTCCTGCTTCGGAACTACTACCTCAGGGAAAGCAGGTGCAGGAGTCAAATCCGCTCGGAGGGATTGGATTTGGGCTGTCATGAGTTGCATAGAGGTGAGCAACTGTTGGAGTTGGTATTCCATAGCGGAGATACGATCATGCATTTCAGTTTGGTCGGCCATTTTAGCTCTTGATCGCGTAATATGCGGAGGATTCGTTATCACCTAATTCAAATGAATGAAAATATATAAGTATGAGGTGCAAATAAAGAATCAATCCATGACAATGATCTATCAACTTTTTTTCAACATTTTTTTTCATGAAAAGCTCTTACAATGAGGAAATTTCCTAAAGAGAGCTAGAAAAATAGACATCCTAGTAAGATCAAATTTCCTAGACATGAATTGAAAACAAATTCTCCAAAGCTTTTTATTTTCCAAATGATTTATTGCATGGCAATTTCCTCATTTCATTCTTGAAAGGAATTGGATTAAATGACTATCCTAGATTGTCATGGACAAACCAAAAGCATGACAAAATAAATTGCATGGTATAGGGAAAGAAGACTTACTTCACCAAGGAAAAATGAATGGTAATCACATAAACATATGCATGGTAAGTGGCTCGATTTCTAATCTATAAGGCTTATCAAGGTGGAGCCACAAGGATGATCAGACTAGCCACGGGCTTGTGGAATATGCCGAGTCCTCATGACTCTAGCTTGGTCAAAGAGCCGACCTGGGTCGCGGGCATGGGAACTGAGGTGGGTACTCTTGACACCATGAAAGAAACTTCGGAATTGAGATGGGCGACTCGTACCGCGAGCATGCAGTCAAAGTGGTATCCATCTCAATACCATCATAAATGATCCTATGCGGCCCAGGTTCGGCAGCAGGTTGTGTGTGCAAAGTGTAGTGATAAATGTAAAGCATGCGTAGCAGTTTAAATCAAACAACACTTCAACAAAAAAATAAACCATACATCCCTAACTCCAACCTGCAAGGCAAGGGTTAGCAATCACTTCCCCTTATACCTCCCAATCTGCAAGAACATTTAACACCTAAATGTTAGGGACGTACCTAGGATCCTTGCTGCCAAACAAAAAACGTTTTTTAAAAAAAGAAATTGGCCTAAGTCCACTAAGAATTTCAACTCAAGTTCCCCAGCAGAGCCGCCAAGCTGTCGCGACCAAATTTTCGGGCGGCGACCACCTAGGGTTTGGCTAATGGATTGTTAAGCCTAGACTTAACTCAGGCTCTCCCAAGCCCATACCAATTTGCGACTTTCGGTTCAAGTTCTTAACATGCAAATGATATTTTAGTTAGGAGTCGCCACTAATCTATTTTTGGTGGGTCGATTAGAAACCCAAGTAAAGTAACGGGAGATTTACTTTACTCCTACGAACTAGAGATTTATGAGTTCGGGGACTTGGTTACGCTAGACTTCTCTAACGCCATTTCGGTACCTTTCTCTTTTGTTTTGAAAAATGTTTTGCATGCAGCTTGAATTGATTTTAATTCCCTAACATGTGAAGTGACCATGCGGGTGCACAAACTACCAATTTAACACTCAAGAAAGCAAGTGAATAAATTGCAAAACTTACCTCATAGCAACGAAAGCATCTGCGTTGTTAGATCAGAATTCACATCGGCAATCCTAGATATGATTTCTAATTAACACGCAATCACTCAATTTTTTTTTTTTGTTTTCACTTTTTTAATGAGAATCATGCTTTATGAAATTTATGCTACTAATCTAACATGAGATGATATGGTATGGCAATATGGTCTAAACTACATGACATGAATAAGATGCAGCCTATCCTAAAGAATGAAATTGATTAATTCTAAAGCAATTTTTTGTATTTTCCATGAAATTTGAAATTAGAAAAATGCAAAGATTATCTAGCTAGATTAAGATTCTATTCAATTTGTATTAGGAATCAGGTTAAGCCAAATCCTAATTTAAACTAAAATTTTATCTTAACCAAGTAATCTCTAACCAAAAATGCAATCTATCTAAAATGATCTATCTAAATAAAATTTAAACATGCAATCAAATTAATATGCAATGACGTGCCAAGGATACCCTAATTCTACATGATACGTGCATGATGATCTTTTTTGTATTTTTCTTTGTAAATTTCGAAATTTAAAATTGCCAAATAATTAAACGTGCCATTTAAATTAAAGAAAACTAACATCCTAAATGAACGCATTTTTTTGGATTTTTTATTTAAAAATTCGAAATAAGATTGCAATCCTAAACATGCAAGATAACCCTAAAACTAGCAATATTCTAAAAATGAACCTAATCCTAAATCAATTTCTTTTTTTTTACGAAAATAAAATTGACTCAAAAACAGCAAATCAAGCAAGATAAGATTGATATCCAAAAATTGGTGAACCATATCTCGCGCATGAGATTGAGTTGATCAATTTTAAAATTAAATCGCAAATCGAATCTCGGGCATGAGATCGGATTGTCGATTTTTGCAAGGGATTGCAAGTCGGATTTCGGCACGAAAATTAGACTGTCAATCCCTAATTTGAGGGCACTTTCAAGCTGGAATCTCAATCAAACATTTAAGAGGAACAGTTCAACTAAACAAAACCAGATATAAAGGAAAATAAATAAATAAAACTATAACTAGATAAGCAATAATAAATAAATAAAAATCTACCTAATTCCCTTTTCCTTTTTTCTTTTTTTTTCTTTTTTTTTTTTTCCCGCGTGGAACCGTGGGTCTTCAAGGGCAACCGGCTGATCAGTCGAGCAAGGGAACTCCGGCAGAGGTGAGTCAGCAAACCAGCGGTAGCAGAGGGATACGAAGCACGGATCACATGAGGGCGGACAGCCACTGGCGTCGGGTTTGCGGATGGCAACCAACAGGCACTCAGGCGGAGTGAACGCAGGCGGAGGAGGGGTAGAGCTCGTCGCGACACGGTGGGCTCGGGTGGAGGAAGACTCAGGCGTCGGGTCGGATCGAGTGGCGCAGTCCGCCCGGCTTGTGACCCGGTTGCCGATCGAAGGTCATAGCGGTCGGATGGGCATCTTAGCAGAGGGTTGTTCGGGTTAGTCAGGCTCAGATCAGCGGTAGCTTCGCCGGACGGAACAGAGGGCCGAACGGCAACGGATAGGGCGGATCAATTTGGTTTGCAGCGTTAGGTCACCGGTTGGAGGTTATAGTGGTGAGGCGATCAGCTCAAGCTTGGTCGCGGGTCTACGCAGTTATAGATCTGTTTGGGTCTAGCTCCGGATGGTGGGGACCACTAGGCGTCGGACCGAGGCGGTGCGGCGGTGGCTTCAAGCGGTGGCAGCGGTGTGGGAGCCAGCGAGTGGACGGGCGCGGGTAGACGGAAGCAAACCTCCGAAGAAGAAGAACAATGTTCTTTTTCCTTTTCCTCCTATTTTCTCACATCATCTCTTGTTTTGCTTTTTCACTTTTCACTTTATTTTTCTTTCGACGAAGAGAACCCCCCTTTTCTCCTTGTACACTGTTGCTTTTATAGGGGGTAGGAGATAGGTTTTCGATTTCCCCTTCAAGTCTACATCCGCGATACTTTTTCACCAACTAATCACATATTGATAAGAATTCAAGATTACAATAAATATTTTCTCGAAATCCAAATCTTGCAAAGATAAATCGCAATATTTTTTCACACATATGCTCTATCCAAAAGATTCATATCCCGGAAAAATTTCAAAATTTCTATTTTCCCACGAGATAATTTTCAATTAATAAAAAACATGGGCTTGGGCCAACTTGCTTGATTTGTGGGCTTAGTCCAACTAATTTGAACCCATCCGCACCGGTCCAATAAATAAGATGCCAATTAAAATGAAATAAAAATGTACCTAAATCTATATGCTACGCAATTAATATATTTTTTAGGGATAAAATTAAACCCTAATTTTTAATGCGATAAATGACTAAACGGGCCATCAAAATTTAGGTGTCAACACTCATGATAGGGAATCAACTTGGGATCACGCATTCCCCATTCACCTTCAATTTGAAGAATGATGATAGCAGAATCGCCATATACTTATAGCCTCTTAATTTTCATATCGACAGCTAACTACAAGCCAAGACTATAGGCTTCATATTCAAAAATGTTATTAGTACAAGGGAATATCAATTTTGTAGTCATGAGGTAATGCTGACCTGTTAGGGAAATCACAACTGTTCTAGTGCCAGAACCAGAGAGATTAATGGTACCATTGAAGTACATAGTCCATTTATCAGGCAACACCAATTGATTTCTTTCGCTAGCTTCATCCAAGTCATCAGATTTCATGGCATTTTCAGCCAACATGTCAACTATGACTAGACCTTTGACAGACTTTTAAGTCATACTTTTATATCAAACTCAAGGAGTAATATTTGTCATTTAGCCAATCTTCCAACCAATGCGAGCTTCTCCAAGAGATATTTCATGGTGTCACTTTCAATCACCAATAAAATTTGGTAGTGAAGAGTGTACTGTGAACTGACGTAATATGTGCAATACTCAAACCAAGGCCAGACAAGTCTTCTCAACTTCAAAATAATAAGCTTCAGAAGTGGAGAACTTCTTGCTAAGGTGATATATGGAGCGTTCTTTTCCATTGCTTGGCCCTTTTTGAGCCAGTACGGCTCCTAAGAAGCCCTCATTGATGGTGAGATATAAGATCAGTGGTACTCTAGGAACCGGTGGCACCAAAACTAGAGAATAAGAAAGATATTGCTTCAGCTCTTCAAAAGCATTATGGCACTCTTCGTCCCAATCAAACTTTAGCATTTTTCTACAAGAGCTTGAAGAAAGGTTTTGCCGTTTCAGACAATTGGGAAATGCATCTAGCAATATAATTCAATGTTCCCAACAAACTTCGAATGTCTTTGACAATGTGAGGTTTTAGATCACAAATGACCTTAACCTTTGATAGGTTGATTTAGATACCTTGCTTACTAACCATAAACCCCAACAACTTCCCAAACTTTGCCTTACATATGCATTTCGCATGGTTTAGCCTCAACTTGAACTTTCTAAGTCGATCGAATAATTTCCTCAAGATTTTGATATGGTCTTCACCTTACCTTGACTTAGCAATATTGTCATTAACATATACTTTGATTTTCTTATGCACCATATCATGGAATAGGGTAACCATTGCTCTTTGATAAGTTGCTCTAGCATTCTTCAAGCCAAAGGGCATCACCTTATAACAAAAAATCCCCCATGAGGTAATAAATGAGGTTTTACTCTTATCTTCTTCTTTCATTCGGATTTGTTTGTAACTAGAGAAACCATCCATGAAAGAGAATAGTTCAAATCCTATTGTAGTATCAACCAAGACATCAATATGCTGCAATTAGAAGTTGTCTTTTGGACTTGCTTTGTTCAAGTTGTGATAGTCTTCGCATAGCCAAACTCGTCCACATTCTTCATGACTGGGACAATATTAGCAATCCAATCAACATAATGAGCAACTTCAATGAAATCCACTTTCAGTAGCTTCGTGACTTTTTCTTCAATCAATTTGAAGCAATCAAGATTGTGGATTCAGGTTTTAAACCCGTTGTAATTGAACTACCACCTATGAAGGGGGGCAAATGAAAGGTGATTGAACCATCTCCTAAGTATGATCCCAAGGTGATCCCCTGGAACTATGGGACTAATGAAATCGACCCGTTACTTGTTCGGGTCGATATTATCTATCTCAAGAAGGTATTGAGAAGAAGGTTGTGATCGATGAAAAAGTCAAATAGTTCCTTGAGACGGTCAAGACTAGTGAGTTCGATATAATTGAGCAATTAAGGAAGATGCTAGCACAAATCTCTTTGTTGGAGCTATTCAAATCCTCTAAGAAGCATAGAAATGCCCTCTTGAAAGTCCTAAATGAAGTGTACGTGCCTAAAACCATTAGCAAGGTGCAATTAGAAGAATTTGTTAGTCATTGTACTGAGGGATCAAACTTCCTTCTCTATTTCATTGGTCGAATCAGGTACAGCAGGAGTGATCACATCATCTTTATCGCCCCATTCACTCGAGATAATATCCTTCGGGTCAATAAAGAAGCTTAGCAGAGGCATGTATTTCGTTGTGAAGTCATACTTGCCACTCAGTTGACCAAGAGCATTGATTGTTTCACTCCTTCCGTGAGCCTTCCTTACAAACACACGATCCCAGTGCGAGATCTTGTATTCATGTTCCGAATTAGAGTTGAAATAGACATTCTCCAGCCGGTTAAGTGAGGACTCATCTTACTCGGATTTAGAATCTTCGTGTTCTTCCAATTCGCATTCTTGAGGCTTTATAAGGAGACCTCTTATGTCTTCCTTGCATTTGCAAGAAAAATTCTTAGATGTCAAATCAATGGTGCCTGCTGCCATGTGCTTGGCAGATGCTTCTTCTTCCATAGGTCGAACTATGCCCAACTCCGCCAATTTGGCAATGCAAGCGATCTTCCCCTCTAGAGAGACATCTCTTCCTCTTTCTTGTCGCTTGGTAAAGGACAGAATTTGATCAAGCTTAGGCACGCCAATTAGGAAAGGCTTTTCATTCTCATCTCTGAATATCATGTTGACAGTCTCAGCATGATTAGGAAGCGAGTTTTGTTGGACATGAGGCACAACATCTTTGAATGACAAGATGCCCTTATCTAGTGGGTTTTGAATCTTCGTCTTGAGGACATAACAATTGTCAATTTTATGGCCCTTCTCCCCATGTGATACTCACATATTTTGATGACGTCAAACCCAGTGAACTTCAGCAGATTATCTCTTGGGATCTCGTTGGCTACGAGCCTTCGCTCAATCAACATGGGGAAAAACTGGGACATAGGCCTTGGAAGAGGTGTAAATTGCCTTCGTGGCATCCTTCCTGTGCGTTCATAATTCTGGGGATTACCCCCAGATAATGCAGCAGGCTTTTGAGCGAGAGAAGAACAGGGCTTTTGAGCAGTTGGATTTTGGACATATGCCACTTCTACCATGGACTTCTCATCCTTCTTAAGGGAAAACTTGCTACCAAAACCTTTAGGAACTTTGCCATCTCGCATGGCCCATTCTACCCTTTCCCCCACGTCGACAGGATGGGCAAAAGTTAAGCAACTGTTAGTGTACATCTTCTCAAAGTACTCACGAGGTAGCGCCTTTAAGAAAAACTGCATAGTCTCCTTCTCGGTAAAATGAGATTTAACTTGGGACGCAATGGCTCTCCATCTTTGGGCATACGTCTTGAAAGTCTCATTTCGCCTCTTCTCAATTCGGACTAGATCTTCTTGAGTCGAGGCAATCTCGGAATTAAACTTGTAATATTGAAGGAACTCATCTGCTAGATCCTCCCAACCATGGATCTTCTCAAGGTCTAACTCGATAGACCACAATAGTGTGGACCCAAACAAGCTATCTTGAAATGTGGTAATCAGAAGGGGGACATTATTAGAGTGGCGGGCCACCTTGCCCAAGTAATATTTGATATGGGTCTTTGGACACCTAGTTCCATCATATCTTCTCACGAATTTGAGCTACTTGAAGGACTCAGGAACCTTCACCTTGATGAATAGTGAGAATTTATCTATGCCTTGTAATTGATAGCCTTGCGGCATGTACGAGCGGTCATCCATATGAGCCAAGCGCCTTGTGCTTTTCTCATCTAGATGGACATCTGGGGCTTCTTTAGATAGAGTCTCAATATCTATGACAAGAGGAGTGGTCACAGGGACTTCTTTAGGAGTTTCTTTCTCGGTAGTATTTACTACTGGCAGGTCAGTGTATACGGTGAGAATGGATGTGGTAGCAGCAGGAACTACAGGAGTCAGAGTCTTGATTTGATTAGAAAAATCCACCAATTATGCCATAATTTGTATCATTTGGTTCTCCATGGTAGTAATACGAGCACGGGTATCTTCATTCTACATCCTAGCTTGAGAGTGAGTCTTTTTATGTGAATGTCTTTCCACCATGTTTTATTACCTTTCAAAATGAAAAGAGAGGGGAATTAGTATGTGATCAGGAATATAACAAGAAAATATACTCTTTTAATTTTTATATATCTTTTTAGATGAAATAGAGATAAGAAATATTTATATGACCCAGTATCATTTAAATAGTATTTTATCAAAATTTCTTTAAAAGAAATTATACAATTGAAAGAGCAGCAATAATGAATGATTTATCCATAATGCCCCTTTTCTAAAAGTAAATCAAAATCCACTGCACGAATAGGAAACGCTCATGGATTTACATCAATATTGTACAAGATGAAACATCGTTAATACATTGTCTTAAAAAACGCAAAGGACATTCCCATTACATGAGGTAGAAATGTAGTACAAGGAAAATCCTATACAATGCTTCTAATCAAGATGACATCATTCGGAAACGCTTGTTATCATGGGCCAAGTGTTCCTCTTCAGCTAGGTCTTCATTATTTTCCTTCACGAATCAAGCAACAAAAGCTTATTGAATGTTATGGGGTTCCAAAAAAGAACCAGGGCCTTAATCATCGCGATCCGAGGTTCGACCTTTAGCAGCATTGGGAGATACTCAATTCTCTTCTCCACGTAACCTTGATGCTTCGGGGTCAAGGCTTTTCCACATGGCCTTGAGATCGGTTGGCATTGGAATAATGTCTATCTCCGGTTTATCCATCTATCCTTAAACCTAATTGGGACATTTCGGATTAATCATTCCTTGTCGCTCGAAAAAGCAAGTAATATGAAAATTTAAATTGCAAATTTAAAAGCACGATAATCAAAGAAATTGAAACGATTGCTACCAACCAAAACCATGGCAACCACAATCACACATCACATGAGGACATGTGAGGTTTGACGCCTAAGGTGAGGATTTTAAAGGCTCAAGGTCTCCATCTTAATTAGCAAAAGAAATTTACTAAACCACTACTATTGTTGGTTAGTGCATTTTTTATTAATTAAGATTAGTGGGTTGTCACGGCGGATTACCATGAGTATTCACTCACGGATTCCATCATTAAACCTCCTAAAGGCTCTTGGGGGCAATCGAGGTTTTAGACCGCGATTGAATGTGCAAAATGTCGTGCTAAAGCTTTTAAACATGCATTTAAATTTAAACAATGGGCACTTCAATATAACCTTTCATTCATACATTCTTTCACTACTTGCAAGACAAGGGATTGACATACACTTCACCCCTTATTTCTCCTATCTACGAAACCATTTAATACATTGTTAGCAACTTACCTCATTTTTCACACAACTTTGACATGCAATCGATGCTACATGAAGACCATGATAGCTAATAAAGCAACCAATTAATTATAGCCTTGAGTCCACTAGGCTAAGTAGCCAGTCCCCAGTGGAGTCGTCAAGCCTGTCTCAACCCAATCTTCGTGCCCAATTGGTGAGTAACTAGCGTAAAGGCAGGGTTTGGAGGTGCTTGACCATGGGAGTTCCCTCATGATATATAATTCCAAGGACATCATCACCTTATCCATTGGGATCAACCATATGAGTTCACACAGTCGTGGTTATGAGCTCTCCCAATCTCATACTTCGTGTGACGACGGGATTTTTTATGACCCTACCTCGGCATCGCGACACACCTTAATCGACAGTTTTAAGGTCGAAAGGAAACTAGACGTAAATGAAGGTTTATCCACCAAAGATGGCATCACTTCATCTTTTTAGCTTCACCGCTACAAGTATGCTAAATCATGGTTGCGAACTTTTTCCAAAAGTTCATACCCCTCGCCATAGATTTATTAATTATCTTTAAGTTGTTTTAGACAAGCTATATGATATTTAGGAGTAGCCACTAGCCTCGTTTTTGTAGGGTCAGCTAAAGTGCTCGATCAAGGGTTGGGAGTAATCATTTGATATCTATGCAACCAGAGATCTAAGGTTCGGGGACTTGGGTTATGCTAATGTTACTATTAGCACCTTGTTGGTACCTAATTGTTCTGTTTTATTACCCAACATGGTCATGCATCTCTTTTTACATCTTTGTGCAAGTTCAAGAAAC
Source organism: Eucalyptus globulus (assembly GCA_014182545.1). Lineage (NCBI taxonomy): Eukaryota > Viridiplantae > Streptophyta > Magnoliopsida > Myrtales > Myrtaceae > Eucalyptus > Eucalyptus globulus. Next base: position 67,725 of record JABKBK010000024.1, read on the forward strand.
AAAAATAGTGATCATGCGTGAATAGTTTGTTTGTGCCATTCTACTCTATTCTAATAAGAAGAAGAATGAGACAAACAATTATTTGAAAGACAGTGCATAAAAGTAAACAATCAAAGCAGTTAAAAGGAAGAAAGGAAATTTAGGCATACAATCCTAAGTGTGATAGGAAGCAAAACCCGCAACCCATCGAATGTTTATATAATACCAAAAGCAACCCAAGACATATGTCGGGAAATGAATAGTAGAAATGAAAAAGTTGGATTGGAAATCGACCATGCATCGTCTTCATGTCTTTAAGATCACCACCTCCATGGGCCTATCCCGATTCTAGTGTAGTGCTACAACTAAATTGATAATTTAAAAGTACGTTTTATGCCCACAATGCAAACAATAAACAAAGCATCTAAGGTATTGAAAGAGAACATCAATTAATCATGAATCGGCTCAGGGTCGGCTTTTGGATTATGCATGCAACAGTCTACCTATGATACCTATCCAATTTAGTTTTTAGCTATCAGCCATCATTTGTGTTCACGCATAGTGGCTAATGATAAAAAGTCCTTAAGTCGGGTTCTAAGTGTTATCCCAAAATTACCCATGTGATCATGCATTGCACCTAGATCATACATCTAAAAATCATATATGAAGCATATAAGAAAGACATGCATGTAGGCCGTACGACCTTATTTCTCAATCAATCAATCAATTGAGCGAGCCAATAATGGATCACTTTTTCAATCGTCATACACCAAAAACAACCACATGCATTTCATTGGCAAGAACGAACACATCAAGAATGCAATGATTCATGTGATTACCCTAAAACCATTCAGCAAACAATGAATACATTGATTTGAAAAAAAGTTTGATAAAGAGGGGGCATAACTTTATCAAGGTTATGGAACACATTTAGTCATCAAGGCTAGCTTGGGTGCATCTTCTGCACAACTGATGAAGCGTCGTAGACATTCTAAATATCACCCAAACTTTGACGAAATCCATGTCAAATCAAAGAACTTGAATGGAAAATTTTGGTAAAAGGGAGACATAATTTCATCAAGGTTATGAAGCATATTTAGCAATCAAGTCTAGATTGGGTGCATCTTGTGCACCCCTGATCAAGCATTGCATACGTTCTACATATGATCCAAAATTTGACGAAATACATGTCAAATCAATATTCAAGATGTATTAAACCATTTTGATGAAGAACTATTTTTCATATGAGCATCACATGAATTAAAATCAAATTCGGATCATATCAAAAATGCAAAATTCCAGAATACCCTGCAAGTTTTAGCAACCCTGTAAAAATAACAAATCACCTTTTTATTTTTCGAAATTTTTTGACAAGCAAGGTCTCGATGAGTAGAGCACATCACGAAGATACCAAGATCTAATTCAAAACGCATGATTTTCTTAAAAATCCTAGAACAGAAGTATGTCAATCAGCCAAAATAAAGATCATAGAAATGGGCACTTAATGTGAAATCAATAAAATTGCAGCCAGTAATTATCTAACCCTAGATTTTTATGGTAGATAGATCAATATGTAAGGAACAACTTTTATGCACGAGGTATCTCGAAATTCCAACCACCTGATTTTATAAAAATCCTAGAACACAGATAAGTCAATCAGAAGTACAAGAGGGCAGCAGAAATGTGACATCCTGATTTTCAGATTCTGTTTTCGATTGAATAAGTTGGGCTTTTCATTGACGCGCCTATAGTTCTTTTCTTTGAGTATGTCACTCACGAGATAACTAGCCTATCAAGTGAAGCCGTTAAGAGATTTTAGCGCAATAGATTTGAGAATTCGACCAGAAATTGACTGCTCGACCGTGCTAATATGCAATGATCATTATGGTACAATTAAAAATCAATTAGAGACCGGAGATAGGTTAATTTGATAGAGGTGTCTGATTAAGTGTAGGTGATTTCACCTGATTGCAAAATTCTTGTCGATCGACACTAGATCAATTTTTCTGTCATATTTGGGTACCTTGTGCCGGTATTTGAAACCTCGAGATTTTCACGACAACCGAAAGTCACCAATGTGTCAAAGATGTATATTGTGACTCGAAATAAATCAATCACAGGTCAATTTCACTAAAAATTCTTTAAAGCTACCTAGTAGGTTATGACACGCTAAAATACACCAGATAGAAATTAACCGCGAATTTGAATCCGATTTCAGAAATTGAAAGTTCTGTCATGTCACGATTTATTTTAGGAGCGTCGACTCATCCTTCGATGAATTTTCGGCGAGCTCAGGATTTTTACGAAAAATCGATTCAGACAATTCAAAAAATAAAGGAATTTCGGATGGGCCAAATTGAAATGATTTTTGGCCTCCTTAGTGAGCTACTTGGTGAAGGGAATTTGTGGAAATTGTGTGGGCTTCCTTCCCAACAAATTTGACCGTTAATTTGGAGTGAATTGTGATGAAATGGAAGTCCAATTTGGGAAATTCTGAGGCTTATGAGGGGGCTGCAACAATTGGACATCGACTTGGTTATATGTGGAATTTTATGTGCATAAAGGCTTGGGGACATAGGGGATGAACATAAAGACTTTGGGGCCGAGAAAATGATGAAAATAGATATTTGTGTTTGACTTTTGTTACCCCTCTCTCCAAGCTTCTCTCTCACGCCTCACCTGTGACATCCTGATTTTCAGACTCTAATTTCGATTGGTTAAATTGGGCATTTCATCGACGCGACTACAGTGTTTTTCTCTGAGTTGGCCACTCACGAGATAACTAGACTAGCTAGGTAGGCTATTAAAGACTTTAAGGCAAATAGACTTGAGAATTCGACTAGGGATCGACTTCTCGATCGTGCTCATCTTTAGAGATCATTGCGGCACAGTATAAAATCAATTTGAAATCAGAAGTAAGTCGGTTCGACTGAGATCTATGACTGATCGTGGGTGACTTCACTAAATTGGAAAATTCCCATCGACCGTCACTAATTTGATTTTACTGTCGTTTTGGTACCCTGTGTCCGTATTTGAATCATAGAGATTTTCATGACAATCGAGAGTCGCCCATATGTCGAGTGGGTTCATTGTGGCTTGAAGAAAATCGACCACGGGCAGTTGCCTTAAAAAGTTCTGAAAACTACTCGATAGTCTAGGTCACACTAAAAGCGTGCCGAAGTGAAATTAACCGCCAAATTGAGTCTGATTTCAAAAATTGAAAGTTCTATGGTGTCATGAACTATTTTAGGAACGTCAACTAAGTCTCAGAAGATTTTTCGGAGGTCCCGAGATTTTACGGAAATTGGGTTCGGACGTCACGAAATTTGACGAAAATTCAGATTGGCTAAGTTGATGGAAAATTGGGCTTTCGGGCGCGCTTTTGTGTGTCGGGGATTTATAGAAAATCAATTGGAATTTTTCTACATCGAAATTGGATCTCAATTTGGAAAAGTATTGAAGAAATTGAAGATCAAATTGTGAAATTCGTATGATGGGATGAGGGCTGCAATTTTGGACTTTAAATTGGTTTATTTGTGAGTTAATAAGCTTGAAAGTGATGAGGGGACAAAGAGATTGCATTGTGGGCTTGTGGGGCCAAAACATTTAATGTATTGGCTAAGATTTAAGACTTTTGCTCCCCCTTTTGTTGGCTTCTACCGCACGATACAGCCCCCCCTCCTTCAGACTCTCACGGCCGCACACTCACCTGCAGCGTCGACCTCCCTCTCCGTGGCTCCTTTTCATTTTTCTTCCTCATGTGAATTGCGCCTCAGCCAAAAGACCGGCTGTCTCTGCCTTGCTTCCCATTTCTTTGTTCATCTCATCCACTGAAGATTGACTGAAGACCACCGAACCTCCATTGAATTGCTTCAATTTCAGCAACTCCGTGTCCTGTGTGGCCATCATCCACGACACCCTCTCCCCTGTTTCATCCGAATTCTTCAACACCGCTGCCACTTGCCACTTGCCAGCTTCCCATCCTCCTTCAGTCAACAGCTGCACTCACAAGAACCCCTTAGTTGACCGCAACAGCCCACGCACGGATCAGACGCCAACAACACTATCCACCGAAGAAATCTCCACGCGTCTTCAGTTTTCGGTTGAGCTGCCCGTGTTGTCCGCTCGTGAAGTCGGTCAACAAGTCAACCCGTGCGACCACTGAGGTTGACTCCTCTTGGTGCGCATCTCCGCACGTCTCCAGCTTCTTCAATCCACGAAGCCGCACGTGTCTTCAACGCCAGCAGCTACTTCCCCGTCTCTGCCGCGCCAGTCCACAAATGAAGCAGCACCGTTCGTCCGTGTCTCTCGCGTAAAGCGTTCCTTCAGCCCGTGAGTCAGCAAGAAGCGTTCCACGAAGACAGCCAGTCCAGTTTTCTGTTCAGTCCATGAAGCTTTCTTGTTCAGCCAACAAATCAATGAAGCTCAGCCCATTAATTGAGTCTTCGGCCCAAGCAAGATCAGCCCAAGTTGCTTAAAAAGACAAGCCCGGTTCAGCAGCTCTTCAAGTCAGGCCCAAGTTCAGTCTGTTTTCAGCAGGCCTAAGCCCAGAATTCCTGCGGGCTCGCAAAGTTCTTGGCCCGACCCAAGTTCGGCCGCCGTTGCATTGTCGTCGCAGTGTCCCGGTCTTCGTTATGTGCAAGTGAGTTTTGCTCACTAATGCCTTCTTAGTTTGGTAATTATACTTAAAGGTTGGTTAGATTTAATTAATTGCAATTAGGTGGATAGATTAAATTAAAGACTCGTTGATGCATGTTAATTAAATTGATTGTGCATTTAATTAGTAAACATGTCTTAGTATTTATTGGATGTTTCTTGGGATTTTTCCCGTCCCTTATCGGGTGTTAATTAGGCAATTCGAGCTTAAATGGTATTTTTAGGAATTAAATATTAAATTTCGAAATTAATTATTTATTTATTTATTTTCCGGAAATTCAACTAGGATGGCCAGTGACCGGGATTTTATGCTGATGATCGCGGCGCAGACCGTTTATTTAATTGAGCTTTACGTTGTGCAAATTGGAACTATTGTATTTATTTATTTAATTTTCGAAATTAATTATTTAATTATTTATTTTCCGGAAATTCAACTGGGATGGCCGGTGACCATAATTTCGTGCTAATTGTCATGGAGCAGTCCGTTTATTTATTTGAGCTTTGATTCGTGTCGAATTGATTTAATGGTGCATTTTTAAGTTATGTTATTAAATAATGCAATTTTGGCCTTGTGATTGAGAATTGGTCAAGTATCGGTTGTCAGTATCGAAAGTGAGTTGGTAAATCACCTGAAGAATGCATGTGGCCCGGTGAATTGGAATGTCACCTGAGAAAGATACGTGGCTCGGAGACTCGGTATGTCTTCCTAGAGAATGCACGTGGCTCGGTGACAGAGTATGGCATCGTAGAAAGGGGTCGGGTGGGACCATAAAGCCACTAAATCTTGAAAAGGTCGGGTGGGACTGTAAAATCACTAGATCTTGAGAGGGTCGGGTGGGATCATAAAGCCACTAAATCTTGAAAAGGTCGGGTGGGACCGTAAAGCCACTAGATGTTGAGAGGGTCGGGTGGGACCGTAAAGCCACTAGATCTTGAGAGGGTCGGGTGGGACCGTAAAGTCACTAAATCCAAGGAATCGCTTAGTGTAGGATGAATGACCTAGAAATGGTCCAACTGGTATGAAATCGACTAAGTCGATTAGATCAATGCTTCGATCTGTGATGTGATTGCTTGGGTGCCTATTTGATCTGTGCTAATATGCAGGTGGAATCTGAGGCCAAGGTAAGTCATCTAACTTACGTTGTGCATAGGCAACCCTAAAGTGTATTAGTTTACTAATCGGGTCTTAGTGTGGTAGAACTTGCTGAGATATAGTCTCATCCCGGTTTGGGGAAAACATTTCAGGACCCTCATGAAGAACCTGAGGATAAAGAAATTAAAGAGGAGTATCTGGAGGAGAACTCTGAGGATGATTCAGAGTAGGATCCTTACGACTTTTGCTATAGAATCAATTTGAGTAGAAACCAATCGTTTTAGTATGGCTTGTATATGTACATAAATGTGTGGTTTTTAGGTTCAGGTTTCTAGTCCTACTTGTATATCACATTGCTTTATTATTTGGGGATTTTTATAACTGCTTCCGCATGTGCTATTAAAAAGGAAAGGGTCGGCGATATGTAGTCCTAGGGATATCGCATTTTAAAATCGACCAAAAGTAAGGGATGTGCGCGTGCCTAAGGATCGGGGCGTGACATCACCGGTCTCCCCCTCCCTTCCTTCCCGTGCAGCTCCCACGATCCTTCTGTTTTTTTTTTTCTTTGGTTCGGTCGAAGATGCTAGCTCCTCCATGTTCTCTCCATCCCCCACCAATTCCCCTTCATCCGTGACTCCCCCAAACCGACAGCCCCATCTCCACTCACAGAACTGCCCCATCCAGCGTCAACCCCACCGCTCCATCCTCCTTCGTCCGCTAGCTCACTTCTCAAGTCAACTCCAGCGGATCAAGCTTCCCCAGCAACGACCGAATCCGGTAGCTGCCACGAAGACCGATTCCCCACTTCTTCATGTCTCCATTTCAGCTGCATCGAGTCAAGCCCCCCGTAGAAATCCCCCGGAGTTGACTCCAGCAGTGACCGAATTCTGCTGCTTCCCACCGAGCGACCCCTCTCCCTCGTCTACTTTCCTCTCACGGCCAGCGTTTTTATCGCAGCCCAACTGAGTCCCACGTACACTACCAATCAGCCACAGCAAGCCAGCAGCTCCTCCATCTTCGTGTTGCACCCGCACCATCACCCGCGGTTGCCGACACCAGCCTAAGCCGCACCCATTCAGCTGTAGTATTCACCTCCACAGAACCGAAGCAGCAAGACCAGCTCAACCGTGAGCTTCCTTGGCCATTTTTGGCCTGGTCCAAGCTCCCGTTGGCACCACCGTAAACTCGAGTTTCGACTGCTGTCACGCCACTATCATGCCACCGTCGCCGTGGACTCACCGGCTCGCTAATCTAGTTAGTTTACTCACTAAACTCTACTTAGGGAGTTAATGATGCTTAAGGTTTGATTAGTTTATGCTAAGTATAATTTAGGTGGTTAGTTAGAACGGATTAGTGATTTAACTACTCGTTTATGCATGTTAGGTGGTTAGATCAGCTTAATTAGCAACTAGATAGGTTGTATTATTTATCTAGATAGGTTCGAAAATTTTCTGGTCCCGTTTCAGTATTTTATTAGGCTTTTACAGCCTAAGTTTGCATTTATGATATTTGAATGTATTTATTTAATTATTTTTGGTATTTATTTAATTATTTATTATTTTTCAAAAATTATACCGGGATAATCGGTGACCGGAATTTCATGCTGATTGCAATAGTATGATTGGTTTATTTAATTGAATATTGATTTGTGCAAATTGAGTGAGATTGTAATTTTGGGTATTTATCTCAAAATTGAGTATTTTCGGTATTTAATAGGAAAATACCAGGCATTGGTTTACACCACCAAAAATGAGTTTATGGACTATTATAATTAGTGGGATTTTCTAAAAGAAAGATATTGTAATTTGAGCTAAGGCCAACCGTGTACCCACACACAATTATTTTTATCGGGTATGATAAAAATGGTGAATTGTCAATTGGTGAGTACAGTATACTATATTAGCCTGCGAGCCTCGATATATCAGCTTTAGTGAGCAGTATACTCTATCAGCTTCGGTAAGCATATATCAGCTTCGGTGAGCTATACTATCTATCTATATCAGCTTAGCCAAGCATTTATTATATATCAGCTTAGGCGAGCAGTGATCGTTTCGATTAAGTAATTTGATAGATAGTATTGATTAGGTTGACTAATAGGGGGTATCGATGGTATTGAATCGATTGGATTGATTGATTGGTTGAGATTTATGAAGCATCGACTTGCAAGAAGGAACTGAGGCAAATGTTAGTCCTCTGTCTTGTGTGTGCATAGACGGCCTTTAGGCGTATTTCCTTCCTAGTCGGGGTTTAGGGGGTGGACTTGCTGAGGCATTGTCTCACCCCCTCGTGGGCTCAACTTTTCACATCCCTAGGGTGAAGAACCCAAAGCTTTGAGGCGGAAGGGTCAAGAGTATGGATTGCTCATAAGTTCTTTTTGAACTTAGACTTCTTGTACTTAGACCCTAAAGTTGGCATCTGTTTGTAAACCATATTGTGATTTTTAATAATGTGTTTGATTTGAAATTTATTGTCTAGCCTTTCTATCCCACGTTTGTTGTGGTCAGGGGTTTAGTAATTCGTTTATGCATGTGCATTAAAATGAATGGGTCGGCGATGCGTCCTAAGGAGTGAGGGGGTACTGCTGCAAGTTGGTACTGAGAGTATAGCAGCACCAAGCGATCTTAGGTTCGACGAGATCATTCAAGCGCTAGTGACTCTTGGGAACTTGTTAGGTCAGCAAGCACAAGACCAAGCTGCCACTATTGCCGCCGTCACCACTACCGCCAATGCCATAACCACTGTTGTTGCCGCACCTGCTAAATCCCAACCTAAAGCGGTGATCGGAGAGCAAGCTATCGCATCTGAGTCAAGATTTGGTTTGAACAAAGATGACAACCAATTAAGGAAGAGACCGATGTCAGAAGAAGGGCATCCCATTCCACCCAACCGGAAGAGTAGGATTGGAAAGCCAATGCCCAATTTAAACGTCGTGTGTCATGTCTATAGGAAAAGACATAGATCTGCCCCCTTGTTGCAAAAAGGAAAGGACTTGTTACAAGTGTCACCAGCACGGCAACCCGATCAAAGATTGTTCGCGCAAGCAAGTGAGACCTTAGCTGCTGATGCCACTGCTGCCAATAGAACATAACAGAGGGAATGCACTACAGGAGAGTCAATGGGGTACTTGAAATAGGCCTCCACTGCAAGGAAGGATGCATGCCATGAACCGATAGGAAGCATAGGACTCATCAAACAAGTGCCAAATTTGTAGAATGAATCATGGACCAATTCCGTGTCCCTGTATGACTAGAGCATGCTTTGAATGTGACCAGCCCGGCCATCTAGCGAGAAACTATTTGCGTAGGTCTAGAGGAGCACAAGCACCGCTACTGCAGTAAGGCGCCACTAGGAGGACGAAAGGAAGAGGAATGGACCGACCATGCATCAACCAGAGGAAGAATGTTTTTGAGGTGACTTTATCAGAGTAGCACAGTAGAATTTTGAGTGAAGGTTATAGAATTTCAATTGTTGTAATAAATTAGTAGAAAGAAGAATCACTTACTATAGTTGTACTTGACTAGTTTGCTTATATATAACTTTGAAGTCATATATGAAAGTTTCGAGTTACTAGGAGTCGAAAAAGACCCTTGATCCCTTTTAGTTCATCACTTAAGGCAACCAATTCTGGATGTAGGTTGTAAAATTTACTTGGCAACTATAGTGGATGCGTCGTTTAAGGAACTAATTATGGAGATTATGGCCGTGGTACGGAAATTTTCTTAGATGTTTCCAAAGGAATTGCTAGACCTACCGCCAAAGAGAGAGATAGAGTTCGTGATCGAGTTAGCGCCCGAGACAGAGCCAATCTTTAAGGCTCCTTATTGGATGTTGTTGTCTGAGTTGAAAGAACTAAAGGTGCAGATGCAAGAGTTGTTGAATAAGGGATTTATACGTCCCAGTGCATCACCTTGGGGAGCACCAGTTCTGTTTGTGAAAAAGAAATATGGTTCATTGCGCTTGTGCATTGATTACTGTCAACTCGATTAGGTGACGATCAAGAGCAAGTATCCACTGTCGAGGATTGACAACTTGTTTGAGCAGTTATAAAAAGTGTCGATATTTTCAAAGATCAACCTGAGGACAATGTATCATCAGTTGAGAATCAGAAAAGAGGATATACCGAAGTTAGCATTTCGTACTCGATAAGGTGATTATGAGTTCACTTTAATGCTGTTTGGTTTAATGAATGCTCCAGCTGCTTTCATGGATTGTGTTCATCGACAATATTCTGAACCGAGTGTTTAAAGGATATCTAGATCAGTTTGTGATCGTGTTCATCGACAATATTCTAGTGTACTCGAGAAGTGTTGAGAAGCACGAGAGTCATTTGAGAATGGTACTCCAGACCCTAAGGATCCATGGATTGTGCGCTAAGTTTGGCAAGTGTGAGTGCTAGTTGACTCATATAGCATTTTTAGGTCACGTGATTTCAGGCGAAGGAACTTTCGTGGACTCGTCCAAGATTGGAGCAGTGATCAGTTGGCCAAGACCGACTGCAGTGATAGAGATCATAAGCTTTTTGGGTTTAGCAGGTTACTACAAAAGGTTTGTGGAAGGATTTTCAGTTTTAGCGTTGCCGTTAACTCGACTGCTGAAGAAGAAAGAGAAGTTTGTGTGGACGGACTAGTGCGAGTGTAATTTCCAAGAGCTTAAGCAGAAGCTAACTACCACATCAGTGTTAACAATACCATCTGGTCCGAATACGAGATCTATAGTGATGCGTCGTTTAGAGGATTGGGTTGCATGCTGATGCAACATGGTAGGGTCGTTGCGTACGCATCCCATCAGTTGAGGCCCCATGAATTGAACTACTTGACGTATGACTTGGAACTCGCAGCAATCATTTTCACTCTGAAGATTTGGAGACATTATTTGTGTGGAGAAAGATTCTAGATCTTCACTGACCATCAAAGTCTCAAATATCTATTCTCTTAGAAGGAGTTGAATAGAGATAGCGTCACTGGATGGAAGTTCTAAAGGACTACGATTGTGATATTATGTATCACCCTGAAAAGGCTAATAAGGTCGCAGACGCTTTGAGTCGGAAGTCTTCAATGCACAGATGATGGTTAAGGAATGAGTTTTACTTGAAAGAGCTCGGAATTCGATATTCAAATTTGAGATAGGCCACCTTTTGAATCTTATGACCACCCTCAGAATTGAGCTAGATGTGTAGATCAGAATCCAAACGCTTCAGTTGACAGACCTAGAGGTTCATAAAATCTTACAAGATGATACCGATAAGAGAAAAGCTGATTTTCAGATTTCGGAAGATGGAACACTAAGGTTCCGAGGACGATTATGTGTACCTGACAATCTTATCAGAAGCTCATCATAGTAATTACAGCATTCATCCTGGCAATACAAAAATGTATCAGAAATTGCGTCAACACTATTGGTAGTTTGGTATGAAGGCGGACATCACCAAGCAAGTCGCCAAGTGTCTGACTTGTCAGCAAGTGAAGGCCTGGCATTGTAAGCTGGGAGGACTTTTGCAACCTCTCGAGATTCCCGAGTGGAAATGGGAGCACATCACAATGGATTTTGTGACAGGCTTACCGAGGAGTCAGGGAGATAATGATTCCATTTGGGTAATGGTCGACAAACTGATGAAGTCGACTCACTTTATCGCCATACGAAAGGACCTTGATTTGGATAGGCATGCAGAGTTGTATGTACGTCAGATTGTTTGTCTGCATGGAGTGCCGGTGACGATTACATCAGATCGAGACTCAAGGTTCACAACTACTAGCAAAGCATTCAGATGGCTCATTTCGAAACGTTGTATGGCAAAGCGTGTAGAACGCCAATTTGTTGGGATGAGGTCAGAGAACAAAAGATCATAGGCCCAGTATTAGTTCAGCAATTAATGGATGCAGTTTTCGTTATCAAAGACAGATTAAAAACCGCTCAGAGCCACCAGAAAAGGTACACTGATAAGTGTCGAAGGCCATTGGAATTCCAAGTTGGTGGTCACATCTTTCTGAAGGTATCACCAATGAGAGGTACTTCACACTTCGATAGGAAGGAAAAGCTAAGTCCGAGGTATGCAAGTCCCTTTGAGATTCTAGAAAGAATCAGGATTCTAGGGTATCGTCTTACATTGCCACCGAGGTTGGCACAAGTGCATGACGTCTTTCACGTGTTGTTGTTGAGGACGTATGTGCCTAACCCGACTCACGTGCTAAATCTTGATGAATTAGACGTGAACGACGGGGTGTCGTACGTAGAAAGCCCGATTCAGAGGATAGATTGGAAGGACCAAGTTATGTGCGCCAAGATGGTCCTGTTGGTTAAAGTGGTTTGGCAACACCACGGCACAGAAATAGCAACATGGGAAAATGAAGACTTGATGAGACGATGATACCCCCACATTTTTTATTAAGATTTGTAAAGGTTTAAATTGCGAGAACGAAATTTTTATCAGAGGGGAAAAGTTGTGACATCCTGATTTTCAGATTCTCTCGATTGGATAAGTTGGGCTTTTCATCGACGCGCATATAGTTCTTTTCTTTGAGTAGGCCACTCATCATATAACTAGCCTATCAGGTGAAACCGTTAAGGGATTTTAACGCAATAGATTTGAGAATTCGACTAGAAATCGACTGCTCGATCGTGCTAATCTGCAATGGTCATTATGGCACAATTAAAAATCGATCAGAGAGCGGAGATAGGTCGATTCGACAAAGGTGTGTGATTAAGTGTAGGTGATTCCACCTAATTGCAAAATTCTCGTCGATCGGCACTTGACCGATTTTTATGTCGTTTTGGGTACCATGTGCCCATATTTGAAATTTCGAGATTTTCACGACAACCGAAAGTCGCCAATGTATCGAAGATGTACATTGTGACTCGAAATAAATCGATCACGGGTCAATTGCACTAAAAATTCCTAAAAGCTACCACGTAGATTAAATTACGCTAAAATCGTGCCAGATCGAAATTAACCGTGAATTTGAATATGATTTCATAAATTGAAAATTCTATCATGTAACGATTTATTTTAGAGCGTCGACTCATCATTCGATAAATTTTCAGCGAGCTCAAGATTTTTGCAGAAAACTGATACGGATGATTTGGAAAATAAAGGAATTTCGAATGGACCAAATTGAATGGATTTTTGGCCTCCTTAGTGAGCTACTTGGTGAAGGGAATTTGTGGAAATTGTATGGGCTTCCTCCCAACAAATTTGACCGTTAATTTGGAGTGAATCGTGATGAAATGGAAGTCCAATTTGGGAAATTCGGAGGCTTATGAGGGGGCTGCAACAATTAGACATCAACTTGGTTATATGTGGAATTTTATGTGCATAAAGGCTTGGGGGACATAGGGGATGGACATGAAGACTTTGGGGCCAAGGAAATAATGAAAATAGATATTTGTGTTTGACTTTTGTTCCCCTCTCTCCAAGCATCTCTCTCACTCCTCACCGGTCCTCCCCCTCCCTTCCCTGCGCGTGCAGCTCCCACGATCCTTCTGTTTTTTTTTCTTTGGTTCGGTCGAAGATGCTAGCTCCTCCATGTTCTCTCCATCCCCCACCAATTCCCCTTCATCCGGATCAAGCTTCCCCAAAGAACGACCGAATCCGGTAGCTTCCACGAAGACCGATGCCCCACTTCTTCATGTCTCCATTTCAGCTGCATCGAATCGAGCCCCCTAGTAGAAATCCCCCGAAGTTGACTCCAACAGCGACCGAATTTTGCTACTTCCCACCGAGTGACCCCTCCCCCTCGTCTGCTTTCCCCTCACGGCCAGCGATTCTGTCGCAGCCTAGCTAAGTCCCGCGTTCACCACTAATCAATCGCAGCAAGCCAGTAGCTCCTCCATCTTCATGTTGCACCCGCACTACCACTCGTGGCCGCCGAGACCAGCCCAAGCCGCACCCATTCAGCCGCCATTTTCACCTCCACAGAACCGGAGCAGCAAGCCCAGCTCAACCATGAGCTTCCTTGGCCATTTTCGGCCCGGTCTGGGCTCCCATTGGCATCGCCGTAAGCTCGAGTTTAGACCGTTATCGCGCCACCGTCGCCGTTGACTCACCGGCTCGCTAATCCAGTGAGTTTACTCACTAAACTCTGCTTGGGGAGTTAATAATGCTTAAGGGTTGGTTAGTTTAATCTAGGTATGATTTAGGTGGTTAGTTAGAACGGATTAGTGATTTAATTACTCATTTATGCATGTTAGGTGGTTAGATCGGCTTAATTAGCAACTAGATAGGTTGTATTATTTATCTAGATAGGTTCGGAAATTTTTCTGGCCCGTTTCGATATTTAATTAGGCTTTTCCAGCCTAAGTTTGCATTTATGGTATTTAAATGTATTTATTTAATTATTTATTATTTTCCGAAAATTATACTGAGATAGTCGGTGACCGGAATTTCGTGTTGATTGCAATGGTATGATTGGTTTGTTTAATTGAATGTTGATTTGTGCAAATTGAGTGAGATTGTAATTTTGGGTATTTATCTCAAAATTGAGTATTTTCAATATTTAATTGGAAAATACTGGGCGTCGGTTTACAACGCCAAAATTGAGTTTATGGACTATTATAATTAGTGGGATTTTCTAAAAGAAATATATTGTATTTTGGCTAAGGCCAACTGTGTACCCACACACGGTTATTTTTATTAGGTATGATAAAAATGGTGAATTGTCAATTTGTGAGTATAGTATACAATATCAGCCTACGGACCTCGATATATCAGCTTCAGTGAGCAGTATACTCTATCAGCTTCGGTTAGCTATACTATCTATCTATATCAGTTTTGGTGAGTTATACTATCTATCTATATCAACTTAGGCGAGCATTTATTATATATCAGCTTAGGTGAGCAGTGATCGTTTCAATGAAGCGATTTGATAGATAGTATTGTTTGATGGATAGTATTTATTGGGTTGATTGATAGATGGTATTGATGGTATTGAATCAATTGGACTAATTGATTGGTTGGGGTTTATGAACTATACTGACTTGCATGAATGAATTGAGGCAAAGGTAAGTCCTCTGTTTGTGTGTGCATAGACGGCCTTTAGGCATATTTCCTTCCTAGTCGGGGTTTAGGGGGTGGACTTACTGAGATATTGTCTCACCCCATCGTTGGCTCAACTTTTCAGGTCCCTAGGGTGAAGAACTCGAAGCTTGAGGCGAAAGGGTCAGGAGCATGGATGGCTCGGAATTTTATTTTATTTTTAAGATAGACTTCTTATACTTAGACCCTAGAGTTGGCTTCTGTTTGTGAACCAAATTTTGGTTTTTAATAATGTGTTTGATTTAAAATTTGTTGTCCTACTTTTCTATCCCACGTTTTTTGTGGTCAGGGGTTCAATAATTCGCTTATGCATGTGCATTAAAATGAATGGGTCCGCGATGCGTCCTGGGACATCGCAAAATTTATCCACCACTGAGAGATGGGCACGCGCTCGAGGATCAGGGCGTAACAAGAAAAATGCGGATTGCATAACATTTCGACCCTATCAAGTGATGCTAAAAAATTCTCAAATTCTATCATGTGATAGATATGGATGTTATGGACATCTTTGACCAGGATTGGACCTCAAAATCAGCATGCATAAAATCACACAAAATTGGCAAACAGTCAGACTCACAGAAACATAGCTAGCATCCCATATCAAAGCAAATTCGAGATTTCAAACTTAGATTTGAAAAAAAAAATGGAAAACAGGGCAAATGGTGAGCAAATTGGGAAAACTAGGTGTCATTGGAAAGCTTAAGACGTCATTTCCAAGTTCCTAGAAAATGACAAGTCCAATTAAGGTCTTTTTCTAGCTCAAGTAATGGCATTCACACAAGTGGTCAGATCAGATCAAGACAAGCAGAACATGACTTGTAACTTTTGAGCTATTATCCTATTTAAATAATTCATGAACTTTATGACATTTTGGCATGTCCTAGGGCTAGATGTTAAGAGAAAATCTGATTTAGATACATGGTCCTAGATCAATGCACAAAAAATCACAAAAATTCCCGAACCTAAATAGGTCAGCTAACCTATTCATAGCAGTACATGATCAAAATTGCAGAACAGATACCGTGACGTTGGTAAGGCTTTTAACATTTCAAACGATACACAAATGATGTATTCCATACTTGATATGTCCTCTACAAATGTCTAGAATAGGCTGAAGGCAATTGAATGCGTTTACTAGCTCATTTCAAGACAAACAACAATCAGATCAAAAGCATTACAGATCACAACAAAGACGATTTACTGAAGATTATCCTAACCAAACCGACCTCAAAAAATTTGAAAAATTTATATGTTTTGGAAAAGGACATCTAGAACATCTTTATAGAGACATCGGCCTGTGAATCTAAGCACAAAATTCAATAAAAAAATCGGCAAACAACAAGCACGTCCAAAAATCACAATAACAACAAAACACAAGTCAATTTTCCATAATAGTGCATGAATTTTCGAAATAGATTCGAGCTAGTAAATGACGTCCAATCGAGGCCTATAATATATCAAATTAAAACTTGTCAAACATAGATCAATTTTCAAGAACATGTCAACTCAAGATTTCAAGGTTTAGGACCTCATATCCACTATAACATAAAGTTCTTTTGGAGGTCTTATGCATTTCTAGAAATGACAAATAAGCACAATCAATCCATGGATGATCCCCCATTCATTGTAGCACATCCAATATATCATTTCTAAGCATATGGAAGCACCTAAGGTTTGAATCCTTACCCTAGTCATCTAAGACGACCTCGTTTCATCGAATTCAAGTTCTAGATGTTTACCTTTCAAATATTTTGCGCGATTTGAGCTTAATCGCATTTGATCAAGCTACACCAAACCTTAAGGAACTTCATAGGAGGCCCGAGGGGTTGAGGATCGCTCTAGTCGCCAGATAGCCGAAGGAGGTCTGATCGGCATCAAATCGTCACTGGAATAGGATCTGCAAGAAGCTTGCCAGCTCGCACGCCCAAATCGGCTTTGGTGGGTCAATAGGCCGATCAACAGATAGATCGGTGGCGTCGGCAAGAACCAGTGGACGGCGACAATGCTTGAAGGCGGTGGCACATCGCCAGAGGAAGCTATGGTGGGTAGTGATCGGCACAATGCACTACGGAGGTGAGAGGGAGGAATTGTTCGGGAAAGAGAGAGAAGGAGAGAAAAAAAAAAAGAGAGGAGAGGGGGAGAGAGAAAATCTGTTTTTAAAAAAATGTGGCCTCCTCAATTTTGAGGGAAATTTCAATAAATAGTCCCATGCAAGATGCAATCCTAGCCCTTGTATCCAAGGGCTAGGGATTAATCTCCCAAGCCTGACAACCTTTATTTACGCCTTAAGTTTGTTTAAAATGATAACTAATCATGCAAATGTCTAATTTGGATGACTACGATATGTCGGGGATGAACCGTTGTGATTAATCGAGCAATTAAAGCCTAATCAAGGGGGATTTTCGTAATTTTACAAAATCCGAGGGCAAACTTATAAATTCAAGAAATAGAAGCACGGGGGGTTGACCATGTACGAACCACCGTATGGTGGTCGCTATGTTGGATGTATGCCCTAAAGCTACTATGTAATAGTTACATATTAGGGATTTCAATTGTACTTTCATTATTATTATTATTTAATTAATGGCAATGACATATTCATTCATTTGTCCAATTATTTTATATTTATGAATGATTCCATAAGATCAGTTGCAACAAGACCTATTCATGAGACGTCAAGAATATATGTAACGGGTTCATAGTTAGACTAAATCTTTAAATCGTTCCCGGTCGATGGATTATTGAGTGGATATTAATAATTCTGTTGAGACCGGTGTATTCATAACTTCACCATTAAGTATTTGATACTTAAGGGAATGATGAGTCACAAGTCATTGGGTATTGTGATGCCTGAGTTAGAACACAGGTGTTTGTATTAGACAAATTCACTAAACATGATGCATATGAAACGGTTAGCGACATGGAAGCTTTTAGCATGGTCAATGTCTAATTGTTCATACTTTGGTCTTATGTAAATAATCCTTAGACCTGAGGCATAGTGTTAACTTGTGTGTCAAACAACTATGGTTCACGGGTGCACATAATACCGGGTCGTTGATCTGTCTTTATACATGATGGTCATAGTTTGTTCATATACGAAGTTGCATGTGTGCGCAATATGGAATCTGTCTCCTTATTACATGCAATGTATAATAATGATGTCCTATGCGATCTAATTATGACAATACATTGAAATCTTCGGCCAGGATTGTAACCGATAATAAATTGTTTATGTCTCAAATAAAATGCATGTCAATTAGATTTGTGCATATAATTGAATTAGTGACTTGACAAATATTCCATGGTCTTTGTTTGATTGGGACATTGTAAGACAGAGGGATTGAATTACATTATAGCTAAAGCTGACGAGTTCATTATGTTCTTAAAATAGTCACACTATCTGGGTAGCCATGACATATTGGTAGATGTCAATCATGGCTTGTAAGATAGAAAAGATTAATCGGGACAATTAATTCTTTTTGGAGTACTAATGTGTTAGTACAAATCTTACTACCATCTTAGTGATGAACCTAAAGATGTCACGCACCATAAACAATTAGAATAACGTGGAACAAGAGAGAAATATTATTGTAAATGTGTTTGCAATTACTGCAATCGAATTGAGTTGATTTGAAATTAAAATAAATGAGATTTAATTTAATTTGTATTATAGTCACGAGCCTATTTGCATATGATCCACATACATGCCAAAAGTGGATATATGTTAATGTATTCCATATGCATGCGTAAAGAATAAGTCCTTGTTATTTTTATTTATATATATAAATGAAAAGGGGTTTGTTTGGTTAATTATTTTTTCATTTAATTAATTAATTAAGGTGCACGTGTGCAAAGTGGTTTTATTTTGAATTTAAAAAAATTAAAGCTTAAAGCTTCGTGCAAGTGCACGATGCTTTAAATCGTGCACATGCACGAAATCGTGCACATGGTCAGCGGTTGCTGACCATCGTGCACGAAGCATGGATGGTCAGCGGTCATGCACGATCCTTCGTGCATTTAGAGGACGATCAGCAACCGTTGCAATTTTTATTTTTAAAATGCTGTTTTGAGAACAAAAATATAGGGCTGCTGAAAATAGAGAGAGACATGCGTGTTCTTGTGTTGTCTTCGAGACACAAGAAAGAAAATAATTTTCTTTCATCCGGGTCGTGACTAAAACATCAAGGATACGGCGGATTGTCTCCACGAGATTGCTAGAACGATCATAGTGGTGAATATCCGAAAATCCTCTCTTCCGTTCGACGTCCATTATTGATGTGTCTGAACTAGAGGTCTGACGTTTGTGAGGCTCGGACTGTAGAACATCCGAACCAATTCGTATAGAGCGTGCTTCGAAAGGTAATTTGTTTAATTCCCTTTTATATTCAAATTTTTTTATTAAAACGCACGAACAACACCTTCAGAGAATCATGTATAAAATATATCATTTTTGTTTCCATTGCGTTCTTTTTGTTAATTTTATCTATACATGATTCATGAAACCCCAACACGCTAGCAATTGATTTTCTCAAGATTAGTTCATGTCCAATCTGGCATGAAAAGTCCTGAAATTTGGAGCATCAGGTTTCTCCTCGAATATTGGAGCCACAAACAAATTAAAGTACTAGCGTGTAGATTCTTATGCCACGAAAATTTACCAAGTCCTGCTTGGTGAATCCATCAACTTGTAGATCTAATTTTTTCGCAAATAACTTTTGCTCTCAACAGAAAAAGAACTGCTATATTTCAGATAATGTCCAATGGTCGGTTGGCAATGGTCAGAGGATCAACATTAGAGAGGACAAGTGGCTATCTAGTGGTGTTATAGGAGGTCCAGCTCCTAGAGGAGAAGCGACGAAGGTAGCAGATTTTATTCTACCAACTCAGGATGCATGGAATGAACAGCTCCTTCGACAAAGCTTTGATCACCAAATTGTAAGTGAAATTCTGGCTTTACCCATTCGGCCTCCCTATATTACTGATATGCTTATCTGGAAGGGTCAGCTTAATGGTCAATATACCGTTAAGAGTGCCTATAATTACATCAATGCTCATACTTCCAGTGATAACTCTGATGTGGCCTCTTCATCCTACCAACCTCCTAGAAAGTTATGGTCTTCTATTTGGCATCTACAGAGCCCCCTGAAGCTCCGCATTTTCATGTGGTCTCTCTGTCAAAACGCCCTGCCTACAAAAGCCAACCTTTTCCACCGGCATATCATCCCCGACCCCTTTTGTCCTATGTGCATAGATCAAGTTCCCGAAACAGCCGAACATATATTCCTTTTCTGCCCTAGAACAAAATCTATTTGGTCGCATCCACAGGTCAATTTAGCATGCACAATGTCTACAGCTACTCGAATGGATAAATGCCTTGCAGATTTTATAGAAAACAGTAAT
Organism: Eucalyptus globulus; assembly: GCA_014182545.1. Classification (NCBI taxonomy): domain Eukaryota; kingdom Viridiplantae; phylum Streptophyta; class Magnoliopsida; order Myrtales; family Myrtaceae; genus Eucalyptus; species Eucalyptus globulus. The sequence continues at coordinate 87,881 of JABKBK010000024.1, forward strand.
GACTTACCTGTGCTGGAGATAGTGGCTTCTATTCTGTGGCATCTATGGAAGAGCGGGAACGATTTTGTCTTCCGTCAAAGAAGTATAATCATTGAACAGGTGGTGCAATTGGCTCTAGCTAATGTTCGATCAACTCGTCTATGCAACCTGACGTCCATAACTCGACTCTGCAACCGGACGTCCGCGACCCTAAGGATGACACAATCCGGTTCTGATCAGCTATGGCATCCACCAGATCCGGGTGTTCTTAAAATAAATATAGACGGAGCGTACCCGACCTCCCCGCAGCAAGGAGCGATCGCCTGCGTGTGTCGCGATTCTGCGGGTTGCCTGATCACCGGATTCGCAGAAACCATCAACGCCTCTTCAGCCCTAGAAACAGAGACTCAAGCCTTGGTTCTTACCTTAAAATTTCTGCTCCAGAGAGGGCTGGATCAAGATCGTTTGTTGCTGGAGTCCGATTGTTCAGTGATGGTGGAGGCTGTGCGCAACCCTCTTTCCACCCCATGGCAGCAGCGATCTCTGTTCGCAGAAGCTAGGGCACTTTTGCCCTCTTTTCCTTTTCTTCACATACGGCACTGTAGACGGGCCGCGAATTTCATAGCTGATCGGGTTGCTAAGTCCCATGGGCTTTCTATGCTTCCCCAAAATTGGCCCGTTTCTCCCCCTTCCCATCTCTTAGATCTTTTGTACTCCGAAGCTTTGTCTAGCGGTTGTAACTCTGGCAGTTAAATATATAATACCGCTGTTTTAGACCAAAAAAAAAAAAAAAAAAAACAGAAAAAGAACTGCTAGAGTCAATTCAAGCTGATGGTTTACAGATCAATGAGGAATCATCCGGTGCATTAAACTGGGCACTTCAATACTGACCACATTTTCACAGTCCATGCGATAACTGTCGCTTGAATCTCATCTTTATCCCAGAAAAGAGGCACAGATTAAGTAGAGTATGACAATGGGAAAGCGAAATGTCGGTGCAGAAAACAGGAAAAAAAATATGAAGAAAAACAACAAAATTGAAATGTCCACCTTGGAGACTGTCGGAAATAATAAGGCCATCCAATTGTAGATGCAGAGAAAAAGTGCAGTACTTACCTTGGAGAAAGAAATAAACTCCAACCTCTTTCAATTGGAAATAAAGAGCATCCTTCGCAGCTTGCTGTAAAGATCACAACATGATTCGAGCACCACATTGATATTAGTACGGACAATCACGGTGCCTCGAGAAGCAACTTTTATAGTGCCTCTCACAGGGCTAATCCTGATTGTTGCAACTATCCTTAAATTCCAGACTCTCGCACTTTGATAGGTCCGGCAACCTGTCAAGAGAACGGCATTCAGACAAAGAAAACCTCCTCAATTGTGATGCTTGCTCAAGACCATCAAGGTTCTTCATGTTGCAGCCAGATATCTTCAACACTTGCAGGAGTCTCAGGTTCCCAAGGCCAAGAATTTCCGATGCATTGCAGTTACGATGCTCCACTTCAGATAGAATTTCCAGATGAGAGAAATTCATCCCCTGGATCTGGCAATTCTCAAGAAGTAGTTTTGACAAGCTTGAGGGAAGTTGTGGGATGTCTAGCAGGTTTATGCAGGACAAATCAAGTTTTCTAAGTCGAGCAAGAGCATTAAAGTCTTCTGGTAGACTAGTAACATTTGGGAGGGACAGCTTTGGGGTTTCCAGGTTGGATAAACTTGATGTCCAGCCAAAGCTTTCAATTTGTGACAGCTCAAAGGAAGATATCTCCTCCTCATCAGGATCATTAACTAATTCCAGAAATTTCAAATCTCTCAGATATGAAAAATCCTGAACTATCATGTTTTCGGTTCCCCAGCACAAACTCACTAAACTACAAGGTAATCTCGGTAGAGCCTGAAGTTCATCACAGTCAAGCAAGTGGAGAGACTGGAGATGAGAAAGCTGATAAATGCTCTCAGGTAAGCTACAAATCAGGGTAAATGATAACTCTAAGATTCTCAAAGATGATAACCCTGAAATATCACAAAATATTTCCATTCAGACTCAGCAGTCAGAAAGAATTATGACTCGCAACTTCTCTAGATTTGTAATATCTTTAGGGAATTTACTCATGTGAGTACTCCACTCTCTGCACCTCCAATCTATCCAAATTTTGTATGGATTCTAGCAATATCTTAATTCTGGTGTTTGACAAATCCATTGTCTGAAGTGACTTAAGCATCCCAATGGAGTCTGGAAGTGCAGTTATCCACCGACAGTCTCATAAAGACAGCTCTATTAGTCCCTCCAACAACCTAACAGTATTTGGGAGTCCTGGGATAATGGTTTCACCCAACGCAAGATATGACAGTACGTAAACAACCAAAAGACTCGGATATTTCAGCCAAGTTTTTGCAGCTGGAAGTACTAAGAGTTTTAAGTTGCTGCACAGAACATTTTAAGAAAAGAAGGTGATGTATGGAAGTTTTACCAATCAAAAGCTCTTCCAAATTATCCAAGAAACCCATCTCTTCTGGGAGCAGGGCAATCAGAGTGGACTTGATGTTCAAAGACTTCAAATGTTTCAAATTGCCAACGGATCTGTCAATAAGTGTCAAATGAGAACATCCTTCAAGAGTCAGTCTTTCTAATTTGCTATTAGCTGGGAAGAAAGGCGTTTTACATAATTGACTGCAAGCAGTTAGCTCCAAAACTTTCAAATTTGTTTGCCTTCTGTGTAAAAGAGACAAAAAAGGTTCAGATCTACTAGCAAGTCCTCACGAAAATTCAAAAAAGGACTGTGTCCGATACCTCCGTTATTTGTTTCCAACCTTAAGTCATCTGCCACTGCACTTCAGGATAGATCAAGAATGACCAACTACTCTACACAAAATACAAGAGGCTCGGAGCTCTTACAGCAGCCATGCCAATCAAGCCATCTTAATTTTAAAAGAAGGCTAGTAAAATTTCCAATGACTCGACTATTGTCACCACATATTTCAATTACTTGTCCATTGCGATGCACAACACCAAGCGTTCTCATACTCTCTTGCACGTGATGGTCAACTCCGACTAAACATTTTTTCACAAATAGTCGACCCTTCTTCAGCTTTTGGTAAACAATTGGGATGAGTTCATCTATGAACTTGGAATGATGCCTACAGAAATCAAATTATGAGAAAGTGAATAGAACAATAGTAATACAGCAAAGCAAAGCAGAACGTGCAGAGTTAAACCAGAAGCAATGCACCATGAGGCAGGAACAAAGGAGGCATTTAAATGCACTTCCAAAGATCCTGCATTTCAATGGTTTAACTTGGTCCGAAAGCAAACGGTTAGCTGGAGTTGCGAAACATAAAAGCTTGAAAAAGAAGAGTAATGTCAGTGATAGCATGACTGGTTTACAATCTGGCAAATCAATTTTAAATTGAATTGGATTACCGGTTATGTATTTTTGCTGTTTCAAATCCCTTTAACCTTCCAATCTCTTTGAAAGAGAGCTTCCACTTCTTGATGGTCTCACTATCAACCCCATTCCTCTTGTGTTCGAAAAAGCTATTCTAGAAAGAATTTCTCTGGTCTTTCACATCAGAGGACTCGATCTCATAGAAAATGGGAATGATGAAAAATATAATTTTTTTATTTTTCAATTCTACTCCAAACATATTTCTGGACTGAATATTTTGTTTAAGAAAAAATATATAAAAAAATGAAATTGCGTTACTAAATGAATTTCTATTCTAAACCTGTTCATAAGAGCAGAAAAATAGATCTAGCCAGAAAAATAGATATGTCCCTAAGAGCTCGTGGTTCACTAGTGCTATAGACCCTTACGTTACCTTTGGTCGTCTAAATTTTTTATCAGAATAGGACTGGATAAGATAGGACAGGAAATTTAGGGATTTTCTATATCATATTCACTAGTGATGATTATAGTAATAAAATTAAATATATTTACATCATATCATGTATTTTATTTAGTATAAATGACATATTAGTGTAAATGAACAAGAAAATTTACAAACGAATATGTAAAAATCTTTCAAGACACTCTTGCCTACTCTATTTTTTTGCTTTTATATTTTATTTTGCTCTATTTTTAATTAATTTCTTTTTTATTTCTTTCTTCCTCTTCCATCATTTTCTAATAAAATTTTATTAAATAGTAAACTGTACTAATATACATAAAATACTAAAATTCCCAACGTATGTATCTATATTTATATATTGAATTTATATTATAAAATAGAAATAAAGTTGAATATATAAATAAAAATAACTAAATTAAAATAACTAAATTATTATTTTTTATTTAAATTTCTTATATTAGAATTCAAATATTAATTATATTGAAATATAATTTAAATTTTGTTAATTTAAGAAGTTTGTTATTCGAGAAAAATAACTTTCCTATTATGGATATTAGAAATTACATTCACTTTTATCACATCTTCTCCATAGGATGGGATAAGGGCAGTAAGAGCAAGATGATCCATGGCTACAAGCCTACCTTAGGAAAGATAAGAAGCCAAATCTCCAAGCTCTCGAGCTACTCGAAGGGAGGGGTAACAAAAGACAAACTTGGATAGCCAATAAAGCAAAAGGGCAACATACTCTTTATCATTGACATCTCCGGTCCGGCGAGCATGGGTATTTTGGAAATAGGTATAAGACAAGTCAATACCCTTTTCAAATAAGGCACAAGCCGAAGGATCAATAGTACATGCATCATCGCCATTCAAAGTAAAACCTGTGATGGCATACACGTCTAGAAGGGTTAAGACATAGGGCTTGACCTAAACAAGAAGCAGTTGATAGACGGCGACCAGAAGTTGGGGAGACTCCCCAAAAGCTTGTGGTTAAGTTTCCAATCGAAGGTGCAAAGCTCCAAAGCCTTGTCGATTCAGGCTTTGCGCCATACTTCATGCTTGACAGTCTTCAGTTTAAAGTACCAATCGAAAAAAGTGCGGTCAAAAGCGTAAAAGGCCCTAAGCTTTTGAGAAGCGGGTATCAAGATATACTCTAAAATGTGGTCTCTTTGAAACGGGAGTGGCTCTTCCACATGCCGAGGAAAACATTCAGCAAGGAAGGGAGGAGGAACCAGTGTCCATAGACATGGACCAAGGACTATCCCATCAGCTGCCTCCTCTATAGAGCTTTGAGGCGATAGGAGGACATTGTTTGCATGCTCCGGCGACTTTATTTGTTCGAAAAGAGAGAGAAAAGTGTCAAGATTGTATGATCAAGACATGGTGGGACCGAAAGGGGACCAAGAAAAGTTGAAGACAATAAAAAAAAAGGATAAAAATTAGATCTTCAAAGCAAGCTTCAATGGCATCAAAAGCAACAACAGAAAGTCAAGAGCTACGCAACTATAGAGGAGGAAGGGTAATGAGTGATTCAAAAAGGATATGGCGTCGGGAACCCTAGTAGGCACCAATCTACGTACGGAGGACAAGAAGCCAAAGCAACATTGCATGGAAATCAAGGTGATAATGCCAATCAATACAATCATTAAAGTGGTTAAATTTTAATTATTTTAAAGGGGTATTTGTTGGCTCCCAAAATTAGCTTGTTGAGCTTCAAAAGTAGAAGAGAGTAAAGCGAGCCCAGCACGCAGCAATGCATGGATAGTGGGCCAAAATGCCAATAGTCAACAACGAAGGTTTCGAATAGTGCGACAGCAGAACTTGTCAAAGAAAACGAGATAAGAACGGAAGTAGGTACGGGGATTGGCACCATCGAAAGTATTGGCAAGGGATTTTACCAAATCGACAATCAATCATTTGTTTTCAATTGCTGTCTTTCCTTTCTGTCGCACTTTTACATTCAATCGCACCTTTACTTTTCTCCTATTTTCCTTCATTTTACCTTTGCTTGTAATTTAAATTAATTGCTTCTGTCACGTCCCAAACCTCGAGTGCGCGCACATGCCTAAATGGTCGACTAAATTGTGACGTTCCCAGGACGCGTCACCGACCCAAATGATTATGCACATGCGGAAGCGAATTAAATAATCCTCAGACAACAATCAAATACGGGATAGGAAAGCAATACAACCAATTTTCACAAAACTTATTTTATAAGTAAATCGGGTTTATATACACAAGAGTCTAAACCAAAAAGGAGCTACTGAGCTATCTAAACTTCGGGCTCTATAGCCATGGGCTCTGGGTCCACCATGACACCGTCAGGAGTGTTGAGATCCATAGGATGACTTGCTTCCCACTACCCGGTCCCAACGGGAGGCCCATTGAAACCTTGCAAAGGACCCTCCCGACCCCGTTGAGGAAAGTTGATGAACCACGCTATGAATCAATAAGGTACCAATTGAGGTAGACGCTCTTCGACCCAGACCGTGGACTCAACCAACTCACGAGTCAGGGTGGTCCTGGGAATAGGGAAATAGGTAAACTAAAAGTTCATCACCTGCGGGACCCCATATCGTACCTATTGTACCTCCATCTAGGGACCTGAAAATTGTAAACCACGACGGGGTGAGACAATGTCTCAACAAGTCTATACCCTAAACCTCGATTAGGAAGATAATTCACCTAGAGGCAACCTATACACACATCTTATAAGACTTAGCTCGCCTCAGCACCTCCCTGCACATTAGTACAGCTCATATACATATGCATACCATAAACATATTGAACAACTGGAACACTACACCTCAATCATCAAATACTCATTGGGGTCCTGATTATAAAACCAAACCGTTATGACACATCACATTCCGTGTCACACAATTTTGCCCCATAATTAGGCGTGGCTATTTCACTCATTCACACGTGTCCCAATTATTATGACCCATCGATCATGTCCAACTCAATAGTCGGCAATCATCCGATTATCATCTCACCCCATCGAGCATGACAACGTCTACATCTAGACGGCATTCCCGAAGGAGCATCGGTATGGCTTCTATCGCGATCCGACATCCGTTAACGTGGGGTATTCCATATAGGAGCATTGCCCACCCGACTTTCATTGAGTGACGGGTTCTCATAACGATCACACGCACATCCAATCTCAACCAAGGACATTGCGCTTTGCACTCAAATGCCTCAATTTTAAATAATGTACTTGGTCTATTTTCTTCATATTAAAAACACCCGAAAAAATAATTGGGCATGGTCCCACGATCAGATTGAATCATAAAATGTGATATACTCTCTTTTATAAATCTCACGATTTTATATAGTACCTAAATTATTTTTTGCCTCAAAAATTTGACACTCGGTATCTTCTGTTTAATTAAATACCAAAATTCCATATTTTTAAAATAATAAATCAAAGACCATCAATCAGCATCCAATTGCATAAATTAACAATCAATTTAACAGACAAACACTTCTACGATGATCAGCACGAAATTCTGACAACCAACTATCCCGGTATAATTTTCGCTAATTAATTAAATAATTAAATAAATTACATTTAATTAAATAAATTGCAAAATATTTAAATTAAACCACTAATTAATCTATATACACTAATCTAACCACCTAATTGAACTTAATTAAATTAATATAACCTACTAAGCTAACTAATTAAATTAAATAACCACCTAATAACTAATTAGCCTAATTAACCAATCCTACTAACTTAGGCATATAAACTAATTACCACTAATCTCTAATTAACCTAACTAACCCCATAATCTCTAATTAACCTACTAATCCACCCTTAAGTGTAATTAGCCTCGTAATTAGAGTTTAGGACGTAAACTCACCGGTTTAGCACGAAAACCATTCACGGCGACGGTAGCGCGACGGCGACCACAACTCAGGTCTATGGCGACATCAAAGGAGGCCGAGAAAGGGCTGGAAAAGGCCTAGCAAGCTCACAGCTTGCTACTAGGCTTTGATTCTATGGGCTGAACCGAAGAGCTAGGCGGGGGTAAAGCAGACGCGACTTGGGCTGGAGCAGCTGGTGGAGCCGGGCAGACAGGCGGCCTAGTCGATATGACAGCCGAGCAGGGACCGGTGACGGTAAACTGGCGAGCTCGGGATGGCAGCTCAAGCAGGCAGATAGTAGCTCGGGGATAGGCTGGCGGGCAGCTGGGACGATTGGCGGGCTTCGCTGAGGGGCTGGCCGGTTGAGGTGAGTTTGCAGCAAGGAAATGGAGGCTTAGGGAGGAAGCAAGAAGAAGAAGTGATCTACAGAGGAGGGAGGGAGCTGGTCGACCAAGCCAAGGGGGAGAGAGGGGGAACCAAGTGGGGGATAAGAGCCTTTGAAGTCTTGCCGCTAGCCAATCCCTTCCAAGCACAAATATCTTGCAATGATCACTTGGACACCAAAGTCTTCAGCCCTATCTTCAGCCAACCTTGCCAATGGGTCACCCAAGGGCCAAATTCCTCACCAATCTTCACCAATTGAAGCCAAATTGAAGACCAAATTGCAGCAGCCCCACAAGCCTACGAATTTTGCACCCATTACTCTTCAAGTTCTTCACAAATCTCTCCAATTTGATGGCCAAAATTGCTGAGGAGGAAGCCCATAACAATTTCCACAATTTTCCTCAACATTTGATCGAATTCTCAAGTTGGTCGTGTTTGTATCTCATAATGGCTTTACCTGATAGATTAGTAATCTCGTGAGTGGTCAACTCAGAGAAAAATGACCAAAGGCACGTCGATGAAAAGCCCATTTCTTTAAGTCAGGACAGGGTTGAAAATCAGGATGTCACAGCCTCCTTTCCGGAGCAACACAAAACCCATTTGCCCCTTCGGTGAAATATTTTGTCAAGGGAACTTTCCTTGGCAAACACTTCCATATACATTTGACTCAAAGAACTTGAAGAACAAACCAATATTTCTGGTAGCCAGTCCCCCATCTGAATATAAGAACAAATTGAAGTCTAGTTGATTAGATGACATCTGGAAGTTTCAATCAGGTCTCTTGACAACGGAAATCTCTTTGCAATTCTCTAATCTGTTTGCAATATAGGAACTGAAAAAAGTGACAAAAAGTTAGTAGGTTAGACTCGACACAGAGTCGTTAATAATTATTATTATTCTAACCCCTTTGGAAAAAAAACCTCTTCCAACTAGTCGGCTTATCTCCATTTTTCTCAATGATTCCCTTTCAAACAGATCCACATTTCAAATGGGAACCTACCGGCAATCCCAGTAAGCTATTTGAACAGATTCGCATTTGCAGCCAGTAACTCCGGCCAGATTAGACACCTTAACCATCTGTGTCTATGGAAAAAAAAAATAGTGTCCTTTAGTATACGATGTGCCAAGGCAGACATACTCCGCATCAATGGAAGTGGGCCATACTCCTTTTGACTCACAGAAGTCCGAGTTCCAAAGACCTTGGGAAGTGCTTGTTTATTAGTTCCAAACAGTTAATTTTCTCATACATGCAATTAATTCTGATTCTCCAATTTGCTCAAAGATAATGCTGACAGGATGATACATCATCCTGGTAAAACAAGAAATAGCATCAGAATTTACACTATACAGGCACAGAATCTTTGTATGAGCAATCACAAAGATGATAGAGAGCTCTCATCTATTTACCTAAGCCCATGTTATCAAAGCGTGCCTGGTGACCAAGAAGTCTCTCGAAGATGTCATGCAATCTCTTTAATCAATGGGAGTCATTCTGAAGGAACAAGATACCAAAAGTACTTATTCATAACGAAGCTCCACGCAGCCACTAAAGACAGATCAGAAAACTTTCTATCAAGGTGAGATACGGCTAACTTCTTACGAACCAGAAGCTTATTTTCTGAAATACATGAAAAATAAAGTGGAACTGTTGTCAAGCATACAAAATAAGCATAATGGGGTGAAGGATATACAAGAAGTCGATGAAATCGTGACATTTTTATCGAAAAGAAAATAATAAGCATCTACGGTGTAGGTAGAAACAGTAACATGCTGCTTAACTCTTACCTATGATTATATACTTACAGTATCGTTTGCTTCTTTCATTGTTCTCTAATCAATTCAGGTAATAAATCAGTAGCTTCTTTCCCTTTCTCCCAATGCACACATCCTTCTACAACTGCTTTCCATGTCTTCTTGTCCAGAGCACATCCATCCCGCACCATTTCCTCAAATACTCTAGCAGCTTTATCTATATCTCCTTTCCTAAAGAAATATCGAACAAGAGTACTGAAAGTTGAAGCATCGACAGAAATTCCCCCGGCCTGCGTGCTCAGGTAAAGCGGATAAGCACGATTTATTTCACCATGACCAACAAGGTGACAACCACATTGTGGATTCTGACATGAAGAGACCAAGTTAAACGATTGGGAGAGATTCCTTCTAGTATCATCTCATCAAGGGAGTTGGCAGCCTCCTAAAATTTGCACTTGTCACAAAAGCCGGCAATGATCTTGCCACAAAGTCCTGCATCTGGCTTAAAGCCGTGAAGCTTCATCCTGTCAAGAGTCTCCAACGCTTCATAAACTTTCCTTCTTTACAGAGCCCATGGATTAAAGTGCTGTAAGTTATCATGTTGGGCCTCAGCCGTTTCCTAACCATCATGTCCAAAAGCTCCATTGCTTGAGAAGACCATCCACTCTTGCAAAATCCATCCATTAATGGACTGAAAATAAACACACTAGACTCAACACCTTTGCCCACCATCTGCTCAAACAATCCAAAAGCTTCATCTAAATTCTCAGATTGACAGAGACCGTGAATCATGGAAGTTTAGGTGATTACACTAGGTGAACAACCCTCGCTCTCCATCTCTCCAGATAGTTTCCTGGCATCATTAATTTTCCATCATTTACACAATCCATTTATCAAAGTACCATATGTATATGAACTGGAACATATCCACAATTTGGCATCTCATAAAATATGTGAAGGGCTGAATCCATCGTTCCACTATTCTTGCACAAAGCTTCGAATCAAAACATTGAGAGAAGCAACGGTAGGTGATGTACCAATTGCCCTCGTGTGCTTATAAAATCTAAGAGCTAGTTTCAACCGGTCTTCCTCACATAGCAACTTGGCGCTTTCAAACCCTGATGTCAAGGCCATGTCAGGACTCCCATTGTCTATTGAAGTTTCGGCTGCAGTCCACAATGTTTCAATGCAGAAGCAACGGAATATATTACTTTGGCTGCTAAAACTCTGGGGGACGGATTTTCAAAGTTCCAATCAAATCTATCAAATATTCAAGTATGTGTAAAAACAGATATTTTCGGATATTGCATGCTTCACCACCAGCATGGATAGGCGAATTGCTTGAACTTTGGTATGACTTCTCTTTTCTGCCTTCTCGTGAAGCTTTGATTCCCTTAGCCAAAATTGGAGAAAACAATCAGATATGGATGCATAGCATGTTGAGGCAATCTAGCAGAGAAATTGTCTGTTGGGAGAGTCTTACAGGTCCAAGAACTTTGAAAATAGCTCTAAATACGATAAAGCCAAAAAAGGCGAAAGTCTGGTGCGCTTTTCATTTTTGTTTCATTGTGAAGCATAACAAATTCTTTTGTTGAGTTCACCACCAAAGGAAACCAACTATTTCTGTAGATATTGTTAAGATTTGATCATGTGTGCAATTTGTTAGGGAAATCTCTTATGATGTTTTAAAGGTGACAAAATAAATCAAAGGCTACTAACATGTTTAATGGTTAAGTAATAGACCATGCAGATAATAGAACATATAAAGGATATTGTCAAAGTCTGAAGACGGCCAGAAGACTGAACGTAACATATGTCCAAAGTATATTATGAAGATTTCCAGACTTCGTGTCAAAGTCTGAAGACTGCTAGACTTTAGTGTCAAAGTCTGTTCTACATCGAAGTCTGCTCACTCTGACAAATTCCAGACTGAACGTGAATGATGAACTAGAAGACAGACTCTATGCTGAAGCTGAACTTATTCAAACGGTGTACAGACCTTAAAGCTAAATCTGTTCAGAAGCAGAATATGTTCAGACACAGATTGTAAAGTCTATCGCACTCAGACTCAGATTGTAAAGTCTATTGCTCTCAGACTTTACATCCATACTCGATAGAACGTAACTCAAGCCCAATCATATAACGGCTAGTGATCTGGTTTGGATTCCACATCAAGATTGATTTGATTGACTCAATCTATTTGATTGACCATTGGATCTTGAAGACAAGAACTTTCTATACGAAGAAGCTTTACTTATGGAAACCAAGATTTCGTTTGTATGGGCGATCGGGATCAATTTTGGATTCTACCTTTGTCACTCAACGGCTACCAAATCTTCTAGATACAGAGCTGTCCAATGGGTATATTGGAAGACGATTCTCCGGGATACTGTCCAACGGGTAGTTTGGAAGTGGAGGAGTATTTAAGGAGATCATGGACCGATGAGCAAAAAGAGACAGAGCGTAGAATTTATAATTCCAAAGTCTGAGCGACCTTCGATCATACACTTGTCTCTTGAGAGCTTAAACGTTTGTGATCATGAGAGAAATACCAAAAGAGTGACTTAGTGAGATAGTGTGATCTACTAAGTGTTTGCATTCAAAGTTGTAATCTCTTGTTGATTGCATAGTGGAATCCAGCCAAGAAGGCTGTTAGCGTAGGAGAGTGGACATAGGCTTGGATTAAGCCGAACCACTATAATTTCTATGTTCTTATTCTCTTCCCTAACTCCTTTGTTTAAAGTTTATTTTATTCCGCATATATTTGCCAAGATTTATCTTAAACACCTATTCAACCCCCCTCTAGGTGTTCATACTAGCACTCTCAATTGGTATCAGAGTCAAGTGCTCAGTTTATAAAAGTGTTTATACTTTTGAGCTAAAGATTCTTTATGGCTAGTATCTTGGCACCAGGACTTATGGAAGGACAAAGCAATACAAGGCCACCATATTTTGATGGAAAAGAATACAACGTGTGGAAGAACAAAATGAAAGCATTCTCAAGATCCAGAGATCCCTTGCAATGGGATGTTGTGGAAAGAGGAATCAACCCTATCGCTGCGTCTACATCAAATAAGAATGGCAAAGACAGAGAAAGCAAACCCCCCGCTCCTATGTCTCGGATGGAGATGTCCAAAAGAGAAGCGCTTGATGCAAAAGCTATTTATTCTTTATATTGCGCATTGTCTCCTACTGAATATAATAGAATCTCTTCATGTGAAACAGCAAAAGAAGTTTGGGATAGACTTCATGTTACATATGAAGGGACCGATCGTGTAAAAGAGACAAAAGTAAACTTCCTGCTCGGCAAATATGAATCCTTCAAGATGAAGCAAGGAGAGTCGATTGGAGATATGTTCAATCGTTTTACAGAAATTGTAAACGGTTTGGCATATCAAGGTCATCCAATTTCTTCCCCAATGAAGGTCAACAAACTCTTGCGAGGTCTCTCAAAAGATTGGAACCATGTCAAGACCTCAATCCGGGAGACTCAAAGGATTATGCCACTCACCGTTGATGAATTAATTGGCACTCTTCAATCCTATGAAGTGGAACAAATCAACGATGAAGATCCCGAAGGTAAGAAGTCCATCGCTTTAATATCTAATGCTGTTTTTGATGAAACAGACTCGGAAAATGACATGGACGACGAAGAACTTGCTTTTATGATTGAGAAATTCAAAAGTTGAGTAGAAAAGGAAGCAAATTCAATGGAAGAAGACAATACCAGCAGAATGGACAGAAAAGAATAATGAAAGAAGATGATGAGCAAGAAAATATATGTTTGACGGCAAATTCAGAATCTGAGTCTCACTCAGACACAGACTCAGAATCAAAGTCTGATTCAGAACCAGACTCAGAATCCGATGAGGAAATCAAGTTAAGTCATTAAGCAATTCCTTTCAAAGTTTCAAAGTATATAAATGAGCTTTGTTCAAATCTCAAATCTTCTCTTGAAAGGATTTTCCAACTTAAAAAGGAGAATTCTCGACTTAGGCAACAAGATCTTTCTCAAAAAGAAAATTTTGAAATTTTGCAAAAAGATTTTCTACAAACAAAAGAAAATCGAGATTTACTTGTCAAAGAAAATGATTCTTTGAAGAAAGAATTTTCAAATATTTCGACAAAATTCTCAAATGGATCAAAAACATTAGAGCATATCCTTTCCATACAAGTTCCTTACTATAATAAGTCAGGACTTGGTTTCAATAAGGAAAGTGATTCTCTAATTGATTTTCCTAAAGTCAATGAGAGACTTAAACAAAGACCTTCAAAGGCATTTTACAAAAATCATTTTCAAAAAGTGTTTGTAAAACCTGTTGGTCGAAATGCCCTCAAATGTTCAAATTGTGGAGATTCAAAACACTTTGAGAAAGATTGTCCTAAATTCTGGAGACTTATCAAGAAAAATTGGATAAAAACAACATATTCGACTAACTCTCATGGACCCAAGAAAAAATGGGTACCAAAGAAAAGATGAGTTGTTTTTGCAGGATATGAAGAAGAAAGAAGAAAGAGGATTTGGTAAGGAATTTTTTATTCTCAATTTGATTTGGGCAATAATTCTCATATTCGATATATCCTTGGTTGATTGAGATTTTATAATGATCATATTTTGCTTTATGGAAGAAAGAATCGTATGATTTGTTTTTGTGATTTGTGAGTTGAGATTTGATTTAGTACGTGTGATTATTTGAGATAATTCAGATTATTTTGTCTAATTTTATACTCTCAGATTTATTCATATTTTGCAAAGTGAAAATCTGTTTTACGTGATGATGCAAGATATTTTTAGATATTCAAAGATTTTATTCTCTCTGTTTTTATCGTACTATGACTAAGTGAGAATTTAATTTTTCAAAATATCATTGTGCATAATATTCTTTCTTTGAATACTTTGTTATGATAAATTAAGAAAGAATATTTGTTTATGGAGATTTTATATTTTGCTCTAACAAAATGGAAGGATCCAAATTGATGGATACCAAAAAGGGACATGAGTTGATTGCAGTAAATTCTTTAAGGGAAGGATGATTGCGAATCTACGCAAATTTTGGTGCAATCAGAAAATATCTCCTGCGACAATTGGTAATGATTTTTTAATCAGTGGTATATTTGAAACATATACCTGGGTAAGAGAAAAAAAAATTCAATCCCGCCTTACAAATTTCTACGTGCATTTATCATGATTTTGGATGATTGTTTATTATATTGCGAATATCTTCTGTCATAAATATAAGGTATTGCAATTTTGGAACGTGACAGAAATATCTATTTTCCTTTTGCAAAATGCATATCTGAAATTTATGCTCAAGGAAATCTCTTTGATCTTGAAAGATATTACTGCATATTCATGGATATTCTAGCTATATTCTTAGAAGATATATTATATCTAGCAAGTTTGATTCGCAAATCAAAGGAAGATATTACGTGACATTTTTGCAAAGATGGTTATCCATTATACAAGATTTTGCAGGTGACAATAGAATCTTCCGTATGAATTTTGGAAAGCTTGATCAGAAATTTGTGAAGATTCTATACTATCTTTTGGAAGTTCAAAAATTCTATTCCTTGTGCAAAATTTTTGCTTATTGAGGAAATCCCTTATGCGTCGTACAAAAGATGTTGTTGCTACAAAGGAAATACTGGAAAAATAATATGTTCAACGTGCACAAGCAACAATTGTTTCTATTCGCAAAACTTGTCATGATCACAGGGGGAGAAAGCAAATCCAAGAAAAAGGAAAGAATCGTGATCATCTCAAAAAGGCAACAAATTGAGGGGAGCATCGATCAATTATGGAAAAATATTTTTGGATTGATCATGATCTTATTATGAATAGAAGGAAAGGTAAATGTATCAGAATTTGTTCTGAAAAATCCGGTTAGTGCATTTCTTATTACCTTTTTTCATTAAGAAATCTCTTATTGATATTATTATGACAAAAAAGGTACGTGCATTTTATGATGCATCCGTGATTTTTATTGGATATTTGCTGATATGATCGAAGTGAGTTATATTGCATATCTTCAATATTCGATTTACTAAAGGAGCAGGTTCAGATTCTTCAAGATGAGTCTGAATGGATTCATTTTGCATAGAATCTTGGAATTTAACATTCATTGATTCTTCCACTGTTTGAGTCTTCTTGTTGTAGACTCTGTACGCTTTTGCTTGTGGTTAAATATCCAAGGAAGATGCCTTCATCTGATTTTTCTTCAAACTTTCCAACTCGATCATTTGCATTTTTCAGTATAAAACATTTGCATCCAAATACATGAAAATATGAAACAATAGGCTTCTTTTCTTTGAATAGTTCATAGGTGGTTTTTTTTCCAGAATAGGCCTTAGAAAGACTCTATTTATAATATAACATGCTGTAGAAACTGCTTCAGCCCAGAAACGTGAAGAGATGTTACTTTCAATTAAAAGAGTTCTAGCCATTTCTTGAAGAGATATATTCTTTCTTTCCACAACTCCATTTTGCTCTGGTGGAGTATATGGAGAGGAGAATACATGCTGAAAACCAGATTCATCACAGAATTTTGTAAAATCATGATTTTCAAACTCACCTCCATGATCTGTTCTTGTACTCGATATAACATACCCTTTTTCATTTTGAACCTTTTTAGCAAACTTTTCAAAGTGAGAGAAGGTTTCAGACTTACTTGCCAAGAAATATACCCAAGTGAATCATGAGTAATCATCCACAATTACCAGGCAGTATTTCTTACCTCCAATGCTTTGCGTTCTGGTTGGTCCAAAAAGATCCATATACAAAAGCTGCAGTACACGGTTAGTGGAAACTTGATTTATTGGTTTAAAGGAATTTCTTACATGTTTTCCCAATATACATGGTGTACATAGATCAGACTTTTGATATGATAAATTGGGTAGACCACGAACAAGCTTCTTTGCTGAGATTTTGGCTATTTGCTTCATATTGACGTGCCCAAGCTTTCTGTGCCATAAGTTTGCTTCGTCTTGGATTGAGATTAGACATTGTGATTTATCTGGTTTCACATCCAAGAGGTAGATATTTCCATGTCTTTGACCCATAAATGATTGAGTAGAATCTTTACTAATTCCAGAACATATTCCCTCTTGAAAGTTGATTTTGAAACCAGTATCACATAGCTGACTGATACTGAGCAAATTGTAATTGAGCCCTTCCACTAAGGAAACATTGCTGATTTTGAGATTTCCAATCTTGACAGTTCCAAATCCCACAATTTTTCCTTTGTTGTTTCCTCCAAAAGAAACTTTTCCACCATTTACTCGAACAAGCTTTATGAAGTAATTTGAGTCTCTTGTCATGTGTCTTGAGCATCCACTATCCAGATACCATTTTACATTTTTCTTGGTAGTGACCTGCATTTAAAAAAGAAACTCAAGCCTTCTTTGGTACCCATATGTTCTTGGGTCCATTGGTGTTAGTATGATATGCGGTTTTTGCCCATATCTTTTTAACAGGTTTCCAAATCATAGGACATTCTTTTTCAAAATGATCTGCACTATTGCACTTTGAGCATCTGAGAGCATTGCGACCTACTGGTTTTAGAAAGATTCTTTTAAAATGATTTTTGTAAGCATCTCTTGTGGGTTTTTGTTTGATTCTTTCTTTCACCTTAGGAAAATCAATTAAAGCAATGGTTTCATCAGTCATTCCCAAACCAGATTTATTAAAATAAGGTCTTTGAACATAAAGAATTTTTTCTAGTTTCTCAAATCCTATAGAAAATCTTTTGGAAATATTTGAGATATCTCTTTTCAAGAATGCATTTTCTTTTTAACAAATTATCTTCACTTTCCTTAAGAGAAGAAACATTCTTGTCTAAACTTTTCACTTTTTCTTTCAAAATATTTTCCCGTTGTTTTAGAGCAGAATTTTCTTTCTTAAGTTCGAAATTCTTTTAAGAGAAGTCTTAAGAATGAAACACAATTCATCAATATACTTTGAAACCTTAATAGGGATTTTGAAGTTACTTACCTCAAATTCGCTTTCTGAGTCTGAATCTGTCTCGGAATTTGAATCTGAATCCGATTGTGCCATCAGACATATATTGGCATAATCATCATCACTTTCTTCACACTCTATATCACTCCAGGTTTCAGCTTTAAGAGTTTTTCGGTACTTTTCAGTTTTTCCTTTCTTCTTCCTCAGAAGAGGACAGTTGGGTCTGATGTGTCCATTTTTCTTACATTCAAAGCAAACTATATCTTTGTTTGATTCATCATCCTCAACAGACTTAGTCTGTTGCTTTTGAAAGCTTTGTTTCTTTGGATTGAATCTTCTTCCTTTTCTTTTCAGTTTTCTAAATCTTCTTATCATGAGAGCAAGTTCCTCATCATCAATATCGTCTTCAGAATCTGTAGCATCAGAATCATCATTAGATTTTTGCGCAATGGATTTCTTACCTTTAGGGTCTTCGTCTTCATTGATTCGTTCCACTTCATAAGACTGAAGAGTCCCAACCAACTCATCAACAGATAGAGGCATGATTCTTTGGGTCTCTCTGATTGAGGTCATTATGTGATTCCAATCCTTGGAGAGTCCACGCGGTAGCTTGTTTACTTTCATGGGATCAGAAATTGGTTGACCTTGATTTTCAAGACCGTTCACAATATCTGTAAAATGACTAAACATATCAATTATAGATTCTCCTTGTTTCATTTTGAAGGCTTCATATTGGCCGAGGAGAATGTTGATTCTAGTCTCTTTCACTCGATCGGTTCCTTCATAAGTAATATGTAATCTATCCCAGACTTCTTTGGCTGTAACACAAGAAGATATTCTGTTATATTCAGTAGGAGATAAAGCACAATATAAGGAATAAATTGCTTTTGCATCAAGAGCTTGTCTCTTGATTTTCTCTTCCTGAGTCATTTCGCTAGACTCAACAACATCTTTTCCTCTTTCTGAGACAGATGAAGCTTTAGGAATGATTCCTTTTTCTACAACGTCCCATTCCAGAGGATCCTTTGATCTTAGGAATGCTTTCATCTTGTTCTTCCATATGTTGTAATCATTTCCATCAAAGTAAGGTGGTCTGGTATTGCTTTGCCCTTCTACCAGCCCTAGAACCAACATACTAGCCATAGATCTTTAACTCTGAAGTAAAACACTTCAACAAAAGTGAGTACACTTTGTTGTGGATATGGATATGCTGGCAGATGTGTTAGGAGTTGAGAGAGGAATGTATCAACGGAGCAAAGTTTCTATTGCTGGACTACTATGGAACTTGTTAAAGACAGGAGAACAGAGGGAAAGATTTCCTATTCAAGGATGAGTGCATTTAACATCTTGCTGCACAAAATTGTAATTAATTGCCTCAAACCGAAATCAATCTTGATGTGGAATCCAAACCAGATCACTAGCCGTTATATGATTGGGCTTGAGTTACGTTCTATCGAGTCTGGATGTAAAGTCTGAGAGCAATAGACTTTATAATCTGAGTCTGAGTGCGATAGACTTTACAATCTGAGTCTGAACATATTCTGCTTCTGAACAGATTTAGCTTTAAGGTCTGTACACCGTTTGAATAAGTTCAGCTTCAGCATAGAGTCTGTCTTCTGGTTCATCATTCACGTTCAGTCTGGAATTTGTCAGAGTGAGCAGACTTCTGATGTAGAACAGACTTTGACACTAAAGTCTGGCAGTCTTCAGACTTTGACACAGAAGTCTGGAAATCTTCATAATATACTTTGGACATATGTTACGTTCAGTCTTCTGGCCGTCTTCAGACTTTGACAATATCCTTTATATGTTCTATTATCTGCATGGTCTATTACTTAACCATTAAACATGTTAGTAGCCTTTGATTTATTTTGTCATCTTCAAAACATCATAAGGGATTTCCCTAACAATCTCCCCATTTTTTATGATGACAAAACAATCTCTGAATATGCAGATTTGTAAACATACTTTTAAAGATATTTATTTAAATCAAAGGATATCAAAAGATAGCAAATAGATTGAGCATAACAATATATAGAAAATAATCACAGCTCAATATTATGCCATAGATAATATCAACCAATCAACACATATGCATATTCATATCTTCTCCCCCTTTTTGTCATAATCAAAAAGCGATAATAATGGATTCACGTAGAGAATGATAACAAATATGTCTTGCATAATTTCTAAAAATCAGCTTTTACAAAGTAAATCGAATATTGAAGATATGCAATATAACTCACTTCGATCATATCAGCAAATATCCAATAAAAATTACGGATGCATCCTAAAATGCACGTACCGTTTTTTGTCATAATAATATCAATAAGAGATTTGTTAATGACAAAAGGTAATAAAAAATGCACTAACCAGATTTTTAGAACAAATTCTAATACATTTACCTTTCCTTCTATTCATAATAAGATCACGATCAATCCAAAATGATTTTTCCATAATTGATCGATGCTCCCCTCAATTTGTTGCGTTTTTGAGATGATCACGATTCTTTTCCTTTTCTTTTGGATTTGCTTTCTCCTCATTTTGAAATTCGAGGCAAAAATTTATTTTCTTCAATTAAGCTTTTCTCGAATTCAACCTGCATCAACTTAACAAACTTTTTCCACAAATAAGCTGTAATAATATCCACGTGATATATAATGTCATTTCTTCAAATAAATTGAATAGCATTTATAAAGTTATCAAATATTAAAATTCAGAACTATCCAACCTTTCATATGACACATAAGGGATTTCCTCAATAAGCAAAAATTTTGCACAAGGAATAGAATCTTTGAACTTCCAAAAGATAATATAGAATCTCCAAGATTTTCTGATTGAGTTTTCCAAAATCCATATGAAAGATTCTTTTGTGACCTGCAAATTCTTATATAACAGATAATAATCTTTGCAAAAATGTCACGTAATATCTTCCTTTGATTTGTGGATCAAACTTGCTAGATATAATATATCTTCTAAGAATATAGCAAGAATATCCATGAATATGCAGTAATATAGTTCGAGATCAAAGAGATTTCCTTGAGCATAAATTTCAGATATGCATTTTGCAAAAGGAAAATAGATATTTCTGTCATGTGCCAAAATTGCAATACCTTATATTTATGACAAAAGATATTTGCAATATAATAAACAATCATCCAAAATGCACGTAGAGATTTGGAAAGTAGGATGAAAAATATTCTCTTACCCATGGTATATGTTTCAAATATACCATTGATTAAAAAAAATATTACCAATCTTCGCCTGAGATTCTTTTCTTATTGCACCAAAATCTGCGTAGATTTGTAATCATTCTTGCCTTATTGAATTTCTTGCAATCAACTCATTTTCTTTTTGGTATCCATCAATTTGGATCCTTCCATGACATTAGAGCAAAATATATAATCTTCAAATATTCTTTCTTAATTCATCATAACAGAGTACTCAAAGAAAGAATATTATGCACAATGATATTTTGAAAAATAAATTCTTACTTAGTCATGGTACAATAAAAACAGAGAGAATAAAATCTTTGAATATCTAAGAATATCTTGCATCATCACGTAAAACAGATTTTCACTTTGCAAAATATGATTAAATCTGAGAGTATAAAATTAAACCAAATAAACTCAATTGTCTATTAGCAAGATTTCAAAAGTAGTCACACGTATCGAATCAAATCTCGAATCACAAAAACAAATCATGCGATTCTTTCTTCAATAAAACAAATCAAGGAATATGATTATTATAAAATCTCAATCAACCAAGGATATATCGAATATCAAGCATAATGAGAAATTTTAAATTGTGTACTCAAACCAAATTGAGAATAAAAATATATACATTTCTTACCAAACTCTCTTTCTTCTTTCTTCTTTATATCCTGCAAAAACAACTCATCTTTTCTTTGGTACCCATTTTTTCTTGGGTCCATGAGAGTTAGTAGAATATGTTATTTTTACCCAATTTTTCTTAATAGGTCTCCAGACTTTAGGACAATCTTTTTCAAAATGTTTTCAATATCCACAATTTGAACATTTGAGGGCATTTCGACCAACAGGTTTTACAAACACTTTTTGAAAATGATTTTTGTAAAATGTCTTTGGAGGAAAATCAATTAGAGAATCACTTTCCTTATTGAAACCAAGTCCGACTTATTATAGTAAGGAACTTGTATGGAAAGGATATGCTCTAATGTTTTTGATCCATTTGAGAATTTTTTTGTCGAAATATTTGAAAATTCTTTCTTCAAAGAATCATTTTCTTTGACAAGTAAATCTCGATTTTCTTTTGTTTGTAGAAAATCTTTTTGCAAAATTTCAAAATTTTCTTTTTGAGAAAGATCTTGTTGCCTAAGTCGAGAATTCTCCTTTTAAGTTGGAAAATCCTTTCAAGAGAAGATTTGAGATTTGAACAAAGCTCATTTATATACTTTGAAACTTTGAAATGAATTGCTTAATGACTTAACTTGATTTCCTCATCGGATTCTGAGTCTGGTTCTGAATCAGACTTTGATTCTGAGTACGTAATGCGAGTGAGACTCAGATTCTGAATGTGCCGTCAAACATATATTTTCTTGCTCATCATCTTCTTTCATTATTCTTTACTGTCCATTCTGCTGGTATTGTCTTCTTCCATTGAATTTGCTTCCTTTTCTACTCAACTTTTTGAATTTCTCAATCATAAAAGCAAGTTCTTCGTCGTCCATGTCATTTTCCGAGTCTGTTTCATCAAAAACAGCATTAGATATTAAAGCGATGGACTTCTTACCTTCGGGATCTTCATCGTTGATTTGTTCCACTTCATAGGATTGAAGAGTGCCGATTAATTCATCAACGGTGAGTGGCATAATCCTTTGAGTCTCCCGGATTGAGGTCTTGACATGGTTCCAATCTTTTGAGACCTCGCAAGAGTTTGTTGACCTTCATTGGGAAGAAATTGGATGACCTTGATATGCCAAACCGTTTACAATTTCTGTAAAACGATTGAACATATCTCCAATCGACTCTCCTTGCTTCATCTTCAAGGATTCATATTTGCCGAGCAGGAAGTTTACTTTTGTCTCTTTTACACGATCGGTCCCTTCATATGTAACATGAAGTCTATCCCAAACTTCTTTTGTTGTTTCACATGAAAAGATTCTATTATATTCAGTAGGAGACAATGCGCAATATAAAGAATAAATAGCTTTTGCATCAAGCGCTTCTCTTTTGGACATCTCCATCCGAGACATAGGAGCGGGGGGTTTGCTTTCTCTGTCTTTGCCATTCTTATTTGATGTAGACGCAGCAATGGGGTTGATTCCTCTTTCCACAACATCCCATTGCAAGGGATCTCTGGATCTTAGGAATGCTTTCATTTTGTTCTTCCACACGTCATATTCATTTCCATCAAAATATGGTGGCCTTGTGTTGCTTTGTCCCTCCATAAGTCCTGGTGCCAAGATACTAGCCATAAAGAATCTTTAACTCTGAAGTAAAACACTTCAAACAAAGTGAGTACACAGGCTCTGATACCAATTGAGAGTGCTAGTATGAACACCTAGAGGGGGCTGAATAGGTGTATAAAATAAACCTTGGCAAATATATGCGGAATAATAAACTTCGAGTAAAATAAAGGAGTTAGGGAAGAGAATAAGAACACAAGATTTATAGTGGTTCGGCTTAATCCAAGCCTACGTCCACTCTCCCACGCTAACAGCCTTCTTGGCTGGATTCCACTATACAATCAACAAGAGATTACAACTTTGAGTGCAAACACTTAGTAATAGATCACACTATCTTACTAAGTCACTCTTTTGGTATTTCTCTCACGATCACAAACGTTTAAGCTCTCCAAAGACAAGTGTATAATCGAAGGTCGCTCAGACTTTGGAATTATAAATTCTACGCTCTGTCTCTTTTTTGCTCATCGGTCCATGATCTCCTTAAATACTCCTCCACTTCCAAACTACCCGTTGGACAGTATCCCGGAGAATCGTCTTCCAATATACCCATTGGACAGCTCTGTATCTAGAAGATTTGGTAGTCGTTGAGTGACAAAGGTAGAATCCCAAATTGATTCCGATCGCCCATACAAACGAAATCTTGGTTTCCATAAGTAAAGCTTCTTTGTATAGAAAGTTCTTGTCTTCAAGATCCAATCGTCAATCAAATAGATTGAGTCAATCAAATAGATTGTTTCCATAAGTAAAGCTTCTTCGTATAGCGATTTACTTTTGACAATATCCTTTATATGTAAAAGCTGATTTTTAGAAATTATGCAAGACATATTTGTTATCATTCTCTACGTGAATCCATTATTATCGCTTTTTGATTATGACAAAAAGGGGGAGAAGATATAAATATGCATATGTGTTGATTGGTTGATATTATCTATGGCATAATATTGAGCTGTGATTATTTTTCTATATATTGTTATGCTCAATCTATTTGCTATCTTTTGATATGCTTTGATTTAAATAAATATCTTTAAAAGTATGTTTACAAATCTGCATATTCAAAGATTGTTTTGTCATCATCAAAAAGGGGGAGATTGTTAGGGAAATCCCTTATGATGTTTTGAATATGACAAAATAAATCAAAGGCTACTAACATGTTTAATGGTTAAGTAATAGACCATGCAGATAATAGAACATATAAAGGATATTGTCAAAGTCTAAAGACGGCCAGAAGACTGAACGTAACATATGTCCAAAGTATATTATGAAGATTTCCAGACTTCTGTGTCAAAGTCTGAAGATTGCCAGACTTTAGTGTCAAAGTCTGTTCTACATCAGAAGTCTGCTCACTCTGACAAATTCCAGACTGAACGTGAATAATGAACCAGAAGACAGACTCTATGCTGAAGCTGAATTTATTAAAACGGTGTACGGTCTAAAGCTAAATCTGTTCAGAAGCAGAATATGTTTAGACTCAGATTGTAAAGTCTATCACACTCAGACTCAGATTGTAAAGTCTATTGCTCTCAGACTTTACATCCAGACTCGATAGAACGTAACTCAAGCCCAATCATATAACGGCTAGTGATCTGGTTTGGATTCCACATCAAGATTGATTTGATTGACTCAATCTATTTGATTGACGATTGGATCTTGAAGACAAGAACTTTCTATACGAAGAAGCTTTACTTATGGAAACCAAGATTTCGCTTGTATGGGCGATCGGAATCAATTTGGGATTTTACCTTTGTCACTCAATGGCTACCAAATCTTCTAGATACAGAGCTGTCCAATGGGTATATTGGAAGAAGATTCTCCGGGATACTGTCCAACAGGTAGTTTGGAAGTGGAGGAGTATTTAAGGAGATCATGGACCGATGAGCAAAAAAGAGACAGAGCGTAGAATTTATAATTCCAAAGTCTGAGCGACCTTCGATCATACACTTGTCTCTTGAGAGCTTAAACGTTTGTGATCATGAGAGAAATACCAAAAGAGTGACTTAGTGAGATAGTGTGATCTACTAAGTGTTTGCACTCAAAATTGTAATCTCTTGTTGATTGCGTAGTGGAATCCAGCCAAGAAGGCTGTTAGCGTGGGAGAGTG
This sequence comes from Eucalyptus globulus, assembly GCA_014182545.1. NCBI lineage: Eukaryota > Viridiplantae > Streptophyta > Magnoliopsida > Myrtales > Myrtaceae > Eucalyptus > Eucalyptus globulus. The sequence goes on from JABKBK010000024.1 coordinate 113,219, forward strand.
GACGTAGGCTTGGATTAAGCCGAACCACTATAATTTCTATGTTCTTATTCTCTTCCCTAACTCCTTTGTTTAAAGTTTATTTTATTCTGCATATATTTGCCAAGATTTATCTTAAACACCTATTCACCCCCCTCTAGGTGTTCATACTAGCACTCTCACAATTGACATCGTGCGTCATTTTTTAACTTATGTTTCCTGACTGGTTACGCGTCAAGAAGAGAGGCCATCCTCACTGCTTCTATTCGTTTTTTCTTCTCCATTACAGGGAACAGAAAAGGCTGAGGCACTCTTGCCTTAACTTTCAGAGGCATACTGTAGACAAACTTACACCATAAGATTTTGAGAGCATGCCAAACATTCGGTTCCTTCAATTGGATCATGCAGACATTTTTGCCAATGTTTTTCCAAATTTAATGTGGCTCCGTTGGTGAGAGTGCCCTCAACGCCCGCAAGGAATGAATTTTCACTTGGGAAACTTATGGTGTGTTTCGTAATGATTCTATGACAGCCTGAATTTTCAGATTTCGTTTTCGATTAAATAAATCGGGCCTTTTGTCAACGCGTCTATAGTGCTATTCTCTGAGCTGATCATTCACGAGATAACTAGATTATCTAGGGAAGCCACTAAGGGATTTTAACGCAATAAACTTGAGAATTCAACCAGGAATCGACTGCTCAACCATGTCGATCTGCAAGGGTCATTATGGCATTGTCAAAATCGATTAGAGATTAGAGATAAGTCGATTCAACTGAGATATGTGATCAAAGTGTGAGTGATTTCACCTAATTGCAAAATTCTCATTGATCGGCACTAAATTGATTTTTGTCATTTTGGGTACCCGATGTCCGTATTTGAAATCTCGAGATTTTCATGACAACCGACAGTTGTCATGTGTCGAAGATGTACTTGTGACTTGAGATAAATCGATCACGTGTCAATTGCACCAAAATTCTTAAAAGCTATCCGGTAGACTAGGTCACGCGAAAATTGCGCCGGATTGAAATTAACCACAAATTTGAACCCAATTTCAGAAATTGAAAGTTCTATCATGTCATGATCTATTTTAAGAACGTCGACTCATCCTCCGAAGAATTTTCGGAGATTCCGAGATTTTTACGGAAAATCTTTTCGAACGTTGCGAAAATTAACGAAAAATCGGATGGGCCAAATTAAAGGAAATTTGGACTTCTAAGCCGAGCCTTTGAGTGCTGGGGACTTGCAGAAAATTGTATGAGATTTTCTTCATTGAAATTAGACCTAAATTTGGGAAATTGAGTGAAGAAATTGATCCAAAAGTTGTGAAATTAGAAACTAGGCATGAGGCTGAAAATTGGGCTTCAAAATTTGTTAATTCTTGGAAATTACAAGCTAGAAAGAATTAGGGAGACAAGGAGGATAAACATGGGGACATTTGGGGGAACCAAGCATTCAATGAAAGGGATTAAGCTTGTTGACTATTGCACCCCTTTTTCTCAAACTTCTTGATCACTCTAGCTGCTTGCCTTCTTCACAGCTTCTGCTCATCCAATTTAGCTTTTCCCTTTTGCCGTTTGCACTTCGACAGCCACGTCGGAAGCAACCACCATCAATTTCTCTCCCCTGCTGCAATTTCGGTCCAGGTTTTCATCGCCTGCCGCTCCATTACCTCTCGGCCTTCCTCCTGCAGCCACGTTTCCACTGGGTCAGCTTGCAACCTTCAATTGTTGACTGTGAAACCTCCTCGCCCAGCATCGTCGATCGAGCACCTTCCCACCGAATCGAAGCCTCCATTTCCCTGCTTCCGCTCGGTCTCTGCCACGTCTGAGTTTCCTTCAAGCTCGGTCAATCGAAGAAACGTTCCCCCAGCCGCGTTGACTCCCCCTTGCCAGCAATCCACACGTCCGTCTCCACCCATCCCCTTTGCTCTTCCATCTCCGTGCAGCGTCCTCCATTGAAGCCAGCCCACGATCCCTCCTTCCGCTTGCACGCCAGCGAAACCCAACCGAAGCAGCTCCATTTCCTCAGCCCTGCTTCTTCACGTTTCGGCCCAAGCTCAGCCCAGCATTTTGAAGCCCATCTTCAGCCCAGTCTTGAAGCCCACGTGAATTCTAGCAGCCTATCAATTGAGCTCTTCAGCCCAAGAAGCCAGCAGCTCCATTGAAGCCCACAACTCAGCCAAGCTTTGGTCCAACAGCTTGCTCAGTTCAGCCCATAGATTCAGCAACCCAAGCCCATGAAGCAAGCCTGGCCCAACTCAATAACAAATCTCAATTTAGGCTGAGATTTGTTGGGCCAATTTTAAGCCCGGTCCAAGCCCGTTGGCACCACCGCAATTCAAGTTTCGGCCGCCGTCGCAGTGAACTGGTTTCCGCGATAAACCGGTGAGTTTATGCGCTAAAATCTTCTTAGTAGGCTAATGACGTTTAAGGGGTGTTTAGATTTATTTAAGTGTGATTAGTTTAATTATTAGTTTGTTTAGTTAAATTAGAATAGTTAGATTAATTAATTAGGCAATTAGAAATTATAGTTAATTAGATTAGTGTGTTGTTATATAGCTAGGTGCTTAGAATAATTTATTTAGCTCAATAGGTGGTTAGATTAGAAGTATTTAGCCTAAGTTAGTATTTTTAGTATTTAATGTATTTATTTAATTAATTTTAGTAATTATTTAATTATTAAATATTTTTCGAAAATTAGACCGGGGTAACCGGTGACCGGAATTTCTTACCGATTGCAATGGTGTGGTTAATTTCTGCAATCGAGTGTTAAATTGTGAAAATTGAGTGCTGATTAGAAATTTGGTCAATTATTCCAAATTTGTGAATTTCAATATTTATCTAGAAAATCCCGGGTGTCGGGTTTTAAACACCGAAAATGGTTTTTATATACTATATAAACCAGTGGGATTTTGAAAATAAGGTTATGAATTTTCTGGGTCTAATCTGACCGTGTACCCACACGCGACTATTTTCACCGGGGTGTTTTTAATACAAAGAAAATAGGCGAGGAATACTATTTTAATTGAGGCATTTAAATGCAATGCACGATATCCTGGGCTGAGATTGATTGGTCGTGTGTCCCCCGAACTGTGTCGAATGGACATTACCCTTTATGGGATACCCATTTATTGGGATATGGGTTGTAGTAGAGACTGGACCTATACTCCTTCGGGAAAGTCGTCTTTGAGAGACGTAACCGTGCTCAATGGGATGAAACGATGCCTGGCTACGCCAGTAGACCGCCGAACTTCAAGTAGGCCGTACCCTAGAGTGGGCATAATTCCTAATTGAAACGTATGTTGAGTGAAATAGATGCGTCGGATTATGGGATAAAATTGTGTGGCACGGTATGGGACGTGTCATAACGATTTGACCCTATAATCAGGACCACTGTGCTGATTTGAGAATTGAGTGTGGCGTTCCAGTTGTTGGAGCTTAAATGTTGCTCATATCGGTATGGCTGTCCGTGATATAAATTGTACTAACCTGCAGGATGGATCTAAGGCAAGGTAAGTCCCTATGATTGTATGATTGAGTGGTTATGATGCCTCTGGCGTATTTCCCTCCTAATCGGGGTTTAGAGCATGAACTCGCTGAGATTTATATCTCACCCCGTCGTGGGCCAATTTTTCAGAGTCGTCGAGTGAAGGACCTGGAGCCGAGAGGAGATGATCGGAAGTGTAGGTCAATTACAACCATTTCCTTTTGGAAAGCCAGTCTTTGTAGTCTTTTGATCATAAACCTTGTACATGACTCTATGTGAATGTAAAAACATGTCGGTTTGTGAAATTGTCAGGGGATTTATTTTCGCTTCCGTATGTGCAATAAAATAAAAAGGTTGGCAACTCGTCCTGGGAAGTCGCAATTTTTTTATCGACCAAAGAGGGATGGGCATGCGCTCGAGGTTCGGGGCATGACAAATTTTATTATGAGGAACAATTTTTTATCATAAATGATTTTTCCTGATTCTATTCCCGTGAACAATTTCTAAGAAAAAAATATGCTTAGTAACTATCCAAAATTTCAATTCCTGAGATAAAAATGTGTTTCGTAAGATTCTTAAATTTTTTTTGTTTCTTTTAATTTTTTAATACTTTTACTAAGGCAGAAGTACAACCCAAATGCCAAAACTTGGCACGATGGGACACTTAAGTGCCAAAAGTTTGGAAAGTAACACTTAAGTGTCAAAATCGAGCTAAATTGATCACTTAAGTGCCACTCGGCCAAAATCCAGCCAAAATGCCGACGTAGCAATTTTTCGGCAAAGGAAGTGCAAAACAACACCGTTTTGCAAGCTAACGTGTTAAAAATTAATATAAAAATTAATAAATTAAAATTATATAAAACATTTAAAATAAAAAATAAAAATATTAAAAAAAACTAAAAATTAAAAAAAGGGGGAGGGGGGCAGGCGGCTAAGGGCTGATCCCTCGACGCCACTGCCTCCCGCTACCACCAAAAGGGCCGGCGGCGGAGGGGGAGAGTCGGCTAAGGTCACCAGGCTTGGCCGGGGCCGCCGAAAGGATTGGCGACGAGGGCCCGCGAGCCCATTGGCAACCCTTGGCCCGGTCAAGCCAAGGACACCAACCCCTTGCCGGAGCTAGGCGAGGCTCGTGGCCAAGGCCCGGCGACCTCGGCCGACCCTCCTCCCCGCCGGCCCTTCCGGCGATGGCGGGGGGAGGCACGGCGACAAGGATCAGCCCTCGCCCGCCCGCCCCCTCCCCCATTTTTAAATTATTTTTTTTACTTTTTAGTTTTTTAATATTTTTATTTTATTTTTAAATGTTTAAAATAAATTTAATATTTAATTAAATTAAATTAATTTTTACCATGTCAGCACTTAAACGGTGTCATTTTTGTATTGTCTAGCCACGTTAGCATGCAAAACGACACTGTTTTGCACTTGCTTCGCTGGAAAATCACCACGTTGGTATTTTGGTCGGATTTTGGCCAGATTGACACTTAAATGATCAATTTTGCTCCGATATTGGCACTTAAGTGTCACTTTCCAAACTTTTGGCACTTAAGTATCCTCTATACCAAGTTTTGGCACTCTAGGTATCCCGTACCTCATTTTACTATAGTTTCTTATTTTTCTCTTTTTGCTTTTCTTTTTCTTTTCTCTTCTTCTTCCTCCTTTTTGGTAGCCGGTCACCGGCCACAGCGGTGGCTAGCAACCGGTTGGGTGAGGTCCGACGAGCTCGCCGGAGCCTCGCCAAGCCAAGGCGAGGTTTGGTGAGCTCTCCAGTGGCGAAGCAAGCCTCGCTAGGCCACCAGCGAGGCTCGACCTTGGCCAATTGGCACAAGGTCAACCTCGCCTTGGCCTGGCGAGGCGGAGCCTCGTCATGGCTATGCGAGGCTCGGTCTCACCTTGGTTGGGCGAGGTCAACCTCACCCCAATCTAGCGAGGCCAAGCTCACCTCGCCAGGCCATCGCCAAGCGATGCCTCACCGGTGGTTTGGGCAAGCTCGACCTCGCCAAATTGGGGTGAGGTTGACCTCGCCCAACCAAAGTGAGACCGAGCCTCACCCAACCATAGCAAGGCTCAAGTCGATGGGCCTTGCCATGGCTCGGCATCGCTGCGGGCCGGCGAGAAGAAGAAGAAGAAGAAGAAGAAGAAGAAGAAGAGCAAAAAGAAAAAAAAAAATGAGAATTGAGTTTTGTTCTAGAGAACAAAAAATTTACCAATTGAATTTATATTCTTTTTTTACTCTTGAGAACAAAATCAGTTATTCCCGGAAGTGTTACCAAACAGACCCTTAATCATTCTCAACTTGTCTTGGAGCAAAGTCACAAAAGACTAGGAAGGCTAAGGTCAAATCAAGGTAGTTTACAATTAATCGCTTTGTTGAGATGGTGTGTCTAACGTAACTATTCGTCAAATGACTCATGCAATTTTTTTCCTATTTTGCAAACGCATAACTTGAGAGTCCTGGATCTTACCGGTTGTGCTGACTTTTTAGTCACTCTTAAATTTTCTAGCTTAAAAAATCTGGCCATATTGATTTTTCAGCCATGTTCACAATTAGTCAAGATACATCATTCAATCGGCGATTTGAAGTGCCCAGTTTCCCTAAATTTGAATTTTGGCATGTTGCCAGTAGATGGGGGGTCACATGATAGCTTTGAAAGAGCTTCTCATGGACACGACTTCGGCATAAGAAATGACCAATCATGTTGAGGAGTGCCCCAAAGATACCTGTTTAGCAATCAATTAAGAAGATTACTACATTGATTTTTCTCTTGTGATGCATTATCAATACCTTAAAAACAATGGCTATCGAATACAAGTGGAGACTAGTGTCGTGCTTGAAATGTGGCACCTTTGGCCACAAGTGTGCGACTCCTCCATCTCCATCTAGTCCTGTGGTAGAAGTTTAGCAAGCCCCGGCCAGTGATGTTTCTGCTACTCCTGACCGGGTTACTGCCCCTACTCCTGATGAGGCTATTTGTCCAGGAAGTCCTGAGTTAGGGTGGAAACAGGTAGAGGGCAAGAATAATAAAAAAAGCTTGGCTCCAAAGGAAGGATTGACGTATCTTCCGATCAAGGAAGCAAGCCAGATTCTGAAGTTGAAGAATACTAGTCCGGGGATTGGCATGCCTTCCACATCAAACCGTAAGGCCCTAAGGGGACATAAAGGTCAACGAAAACCTAGTGACACCCTCACCATCTCACCTATTGATTTTAAAGCCAAACCAGTAGATGCTACCCCTACAGCACCATCATTCAATTCTAGGGATGAATCGGAAGGAGTGGCTAGCTTGATTAGCTCACATGAGGCTGACCAGGTTCCCCCTCTCTCTCCAAAAGCTCCCCCTGCTAGTACGAAGCCTATGTCCAAGCAAGATAAGGTTCTCAATCCCTGCCTAGATCCGCCCCTTGCTGATTCCCCTGGTCTGGTGGCGAGTCGACGAAGGCCGAACAGGCGAAGGTAACCCTGGTTCGTCTGTATATTCCTAATATACTTAGTAGGTTCCTTTTCTTCTGTATATACTCTTTATGTACATAGATAATTGGAATATCAGGGGTCTTGTTAACCCCATTAGACAAGCGGAAGTCCAGAACCTTGTTTCCTCAAATAGTTTGTGCTTTGTTGGGTTGTTGGAGACTATAATCCCAGAGTCCCTATTCTCGTCCACTTATTTGAAGCTGTTAATGGGTTGGAACTAGAAGACAAACTATGAACACTCCCCAAGAGGAAGAATTTTGGTTGGATGGGATCCTTCCTTGGTCTGTTTTGATGTCTTTGCGACCAATGCTTAGGCAATTCATGGAAGGCTGAAGTTTACTGCGTCTCATTTGGATTGCTGTATCTCGATTGTCTACACCGAGCACAGCTTCCTTTCACGGCGGCCGCTTTGGGCAGACCTTGTCCAAAGGAATGCCTTCATGCTGGACTCGCCTTGGCTGGTGACCGAGGATTTCAACGCCATTAAGGATCCATCTGACCGAATTGGCAGCTCAAACACTTGGATTCCTTATTTTGATGAGTTCAGTCAGTGCTTATCTCAAACTGACCTAGATGATATGAGATATGTTGGCTTTCGCTTCACATGGGCAACTTCTTCTAGCCCCAACCGAAAGTTAAGGAAGATCAATAAGGTCCTTATGAATACAAAATGGAGTCAAGCTTTCTCCTTTTCAAAAGCCTCATTCCTCGCTCCCGACATTTCTGATCATACCGCTATGGTAGTCAGGGTCTTAGACCCTATGCGTCAGAGGAAGCCTTTTAAGTTTTTCAACTTCTGGACGAAGCATTCGACTTTTCATGCGATGGTACACCAGGTGTGGGAGGTCCCAGGGAAGGGAGTTCCAATGTATAGGCTAGTGTGCAAGCTCAAGGTCCTTAAAGGCCACCTTAAGTAGCTCAACAGGGATTCTTTTTCTAACATCTTTACCGGAATAGTTGAGGCGAGGAATGCTCTTTGGGTCACTCAAATTGGCCTCCAAAAGGATCCGACCAGCGACTCGCTTGCTGAGTTGGAGAAGTCTCAGCGGCGAACCTTCTCGAAGTTACGCATCCAGGAAGAGTCTTTCTTTAAGCAAAAATCCAGAGTCAGGTGGCTTAAGGAAGGGGACCGGAATACCAAATTCTTTCATCACTCTGTCATTAAAAGGCAGCTGAGGAACAGAATTCTTTCAGTCAAGGATAGTGATGGTTCCATAGTCACGAACCCTCCAAGGGTGCAGCAACTCTTCATCACCTACTTCCAAGATCTCCTGGCGCCGTAGACTTCGCCTTTGAGGCTTTTGATGTAGGAAATTCAGTCGGTCATTCAACACCCACTGGATATGGAACAGGTTAGATCTCTCTCTCTCTCTCTCTCTCTCTCTCTCTCTCTCTCTCTCTCTCTCTCTCGCCCTATGTCTGAGTTGGAGATACAAGATACCCTGTTTTCCTTAGCTCGAGGTAAAGCTCCAAGGCCAAATGGTTTCAATGTAGAATTCTTTAAACACAATTGAGAGGTGGTAGGTTCGTCGGTTATTGTAGTGGTTAAAGATTTCTTCATGTCTGGGAGACTTCCACGGGAGATAAAAAACATCATCCTTGTTTTGGTGCCGAAAGTTCCTAATGCGTCTACGGTCTTAGACTATAGACTCATTGCCTACCGTAATACAATTTATAAGTGCATCACCAAGGTCCTAGCCAATAGGGTGGCTACGGTTCTTCAGACTGTCATAAGTCCTCCATAGAGTGCTTTTGTCAAAGGCTAGCGGATTAAGGATAACATTCTCCTAGCCTAAGAACTTTTTAGTGGATTCCATCTGGACCCTTATTTGCCCAAGTGTGCTGTAAAAGTAGATTTCCAAAAGGCCTATGATACTATTGATTGGAACTTCTTGGAGCTTGTTCTCGGGGCTTTTGGTTTTCCTGCTCACTTGACCCAACTCATTTATGGTGTGTGCGCACGCCCAAATTATCCATCTCCTTGAATGGGGAACTACACGGATTCTTCCCAAGTGATCGCGGTCTTTGTCAGGGGGACCCCATATCCCCTTATTCATTTACCTTGGTCATGGAAGTCTTCTTGGGGTTTCTATACCTTTGCACAAGGTAGCCGAAGTTCATATTCTTCTGGAAGTGTAAAGCTTCAGGGCTATCTCACCTATTCTTTGCAGATGATGTCTTCCTATTCTAAGAAGTGGCGTCAGTCTCTCTCCTCAAGGGAGGCCTTGATACCTTCTCGGCCTAGAATGGGCTGAGACCAAACATAGACAAGAGTGAGGTTTTCCTTGTTGGTGGGACCTCATTATCTCGGAACCAAATTGCTACCGTCCCGGGGTTCCACGTAGGGAACTTGCCGATCGGGTACTGGGGTTCCCATTATTACTAAGTGGCTCGGCAAGGCAGATTGTATCTCCCTTGTCAACCGCATAATTGCTAGAGTTCGATCTTGGGCCCAACGCTTCCTTTCCTTCGCTAGTAGATTACAACTCATTAGGTCAGTTCTTCATGTGGTACAAGCCTTTTGGGATAGTGTATTTATTCTACCTAGAGCTATCTTGGACCGGATTGAACAAATTCTAAGACAGTTTCTATGGAAAGGCTCGGGCCTTGGTAGGGGTGGTGCAAAAGTGTCTTGGGAGGATGTTTGTCTTCCGAAAGAGGAGTGAGGATTTGGTATTTGAAGGCTGAGCGATTGCAACACAACAACAATGCTCAAGCACATCTCGATCATCTTTTCTAACAAAGAGTCATTGTGGTGCAAGTGGATCCATTCAAACTTTTTAAAAAGGAAAAACTTATGGATAGCCAAACAACCCTCCTGTTGGTCATGGGCTTGGAAGAAGCTTCTACAACTCAGGATGGATTTTTGGCATTATTTTCGTTGGACGATTAGGGAGGGTCGCTCGATGTCTCTCTAGTTTGACCACTGACACCTCAGAGGCCCCTGAACCTCATTTTCTCTGACACTTTCATTTATAGTTCTGGGGATTTTAGACAAGTGACGGTAGCGAACCTCTCTTCTAACTCTGGCCAAGCTCTCAAGGCCTCGATGGAGTCGCCCTTCCTATTCTCTCTTAGTGCCCGGACCGTTTCAGATGGCTGGAAAACTCTTCAAGCGTTTTTTTCGGTGGCTTCTGTGTGGGAGACCATTAGATCGAAGAAGGATGTGGTTCCATGGTTCACTTTTATTTGGAGCAACACGATCATACCGCGATATCAGTTCAACCTTTGGCTTATTGCTAAGAATCGACTTCCTACCCAGGTCCTTTTACTTTCCTATGGTAGGATCGAGAGCGGGACTTATGCCTTTTGTAACACTAGGCCCGACTCAGTTGATCATTTATTTTTTGGTTGTACTATCACTATCGGCCTTGCTTTGTTTTGGGCTTCGAGATACAACCTCCCTTGGCAGAACAGGTCGTGGGCAGACAACCTCCAACGGGCAATGAAGTTCCTCTTTAGTAACGAATTTTATCAATGCATTGCTGGGTTCTCCTTTGGAGCCTTTTGCCATGTGATCTGGAAGAAGAGGAACAGCATCCTCTTTAGAGAGCAGACGGTGGCGGTCCCGGCCTTGAAGAACCACCTCATCAAAGTCGTCAAGGACAAGGCCTTGAATTTCATAAATGTGGCGGACACTTCAAGAAATCGAAGGATTCAACGCTGCCGGGGGTTGGACTCATCCATCTTTACTCCAATGGTGTAGCCTTGACCCGGCTACTTTCGTTGGCGACAATTGCAGCGCAGTGAAGGCGGAGCCACTTCAGTCCTCGAAGGTTGCTATCATTGGTTGCTATTGTTTGTTGTCTATTTCTCCTTCCTTGTCCTTCTGGTTGCTACCATTTGGTTGTTCTTTGCTTGTTTTGGTGCCATTGTTTGGCTGTTCTTGCCGCTGTCTGGCCTTGGTTGCCACTGCGTTGGCTAGTCCTGTTGTTGTTTCTTAGCTCATTGCTATTGTGTAGGCTAGTCCTAGCCTCTGTTTGGCTATCCTGCTGCCTTCATTTTGGCGACTATTGTTTTTCTATCGGCACCCTTCCACTCGTTTTAACTAGTGTGTCATTATGAGTGTAAGTTTTGGAGCCAATCCTTTTGTATAGTTTTGTTAAAGCTCAATATATTCTTAATTTACCAAAAAATATTTTAAAAACTGAATTATCTCAATAAAATATACCTTACAAGATTTCGAGGGCACTCATAAAAAGTACCTTTTAGAAAAATATTAATACCTTGAAAAATCCCTAAATTAGTATACTTGTAACAAATTTACCATAAACTAATTTGTATGCTCGAGACGGATTTACCCCAAATTGATACATCCGTAATAAATTTACCCAATTTAACCGACCATATAAAACTTTAAATTGATATACATGTGACAAATTTACTCAAAACTAATTTTTTGACCACCAAAAATCTCAATATTCGTTTGATAAATTTATCATTCATTAGCTTATGTCAAATTGATTAAATCTGCTAACTTAGATGACATGATGAGGTGGCAAGTCCACGTGAAAATCCATAAGGTAAATATCAGAAAAAATCTCAAACCAGTACACTTATAACAAATTTAATAATAATCTTGTAATAAATTTAAAGTACACCTTTGACAGATTAAGAATTTTTTGTGACATTAATTCTATGGATTTTCACATGAACTCGTCACATTACCATAACATGTCACCATGTGTTATTCACGTGAACAAATTTAATAGTAAAATTTGATGAAAATTAATAGAGGGTAAATTTCTCACAGATGTATCAATTTGGAGTTTTTTGTGGTCAGAAAAATAGTTTGCGGTAAAGCTGTCATGAGTGCCAGTTTGTGGTTTTTTATGGTTCAAAAATTAATTTGAGATAAATTTGTTACAAATGTACCAATTTATAGTTTTTAGTGGTCAAAAAATTAATTTGGAGTAAATTTATCATAGGTGTACTAATTTGAGGTTATTTATGGTATTAACTCTTTCGAGATGCTAATGTGAATTTAATAGTAAAGATGAGAAACATTTCAAGTTAAAGGATGGATCAAGACTGTTGTGCTGATAATTTATTTTATCCACGGCTTCCTTTCATATCGGTGAGTGATAGGAATACAATTTGGCAACCCCAAAAGAAAAATTAAATAAATCGAAGGAAAGTCTTCAAATTCTTGAAGAGGAGACAATGTTTATTCAACAAGACCAACTCCATGATTGAATAAAGTCAATCACAAAACTAAAAGAAACATGCAAAAACTTGAGTCAAACGCCTCAGAGTCAATTCAACTCCCACGATTGCCAGATTTTTCCATGACATGTGATGCGCCCAAATTTCATCAATCTTCTTGAGAAAGTCCTTCGATAATGTTCTGTTCAGTAGCATACTCATGACATTATTCATAAATTTAAAATAACGACGGTATAATCGTGCAATATGTTACCTGCTCAGATATATTGACATAATTTACCAACACTGTTGGCCACTTGCAATTGTCAATGTTCTAGTGACTTACCAGCTAGTTAAATATTCATTACTCAAAACAAAATCATATTGGTAACTAATAATTTACTATTCAGTTTCTTAATGATGAAAATTTTATTTTATTAGTTACTTACAGACAATTACATGTGTGACATCTTGATTTTCAGGTCCTGATTTCGATCGGATAAGTTGGGCTTTTCATCGACGCGATTATAGTGTTTTTCTCGGAGTTGGCCACTCACGAGATAACTAGACCATCTGGGGGAGTCATTAAGAGATTTTAAGGCAAATAAACTTGAGAATTCGACCAAGAATTGACTTCTTGACCGTGCTCATATTTAGAGGCCATTACGGCATAGTATAAAATTGATTTGAGATCAGAAATAGGTCAATTCGACTAAGATGTGTGGCCGATCGTGGGTGACTCCACTAAATTGGAAAATTCCCGTCGACTGACACTAATTTGATTTTATTGTCGTTTTGGTACCCTGTGTCTGTATTTAAATCCTCGAGATTTTACAACAATCGAGAGTCACCATTGTGTCGAGTGGGTTCATTGTGGCTTGAAAAAAATCGACCATAGGTCATTTGCACTAAAAAGTTCTGAAAATTACCTGGTAGCCTAGATCACGCTAAAAACGTGTCGGAGTGAAATTAACAGCTAATTCGAGTCCGATTTTAGAAATTGGAAGCTCTGTCATGTCACAGGTTATTTTAAGAACGTTGAATTGCTTTCTGAAGATTTTTCTACAAACCGATATTTTTGGCAGAAAAGCAAAGTAAGGCCTTTTTTAATCGGGAAAGTCAGAGGACTTTTTTTGATCAAAAAGTTAACGCTTCAAGTGCCATAACTTTGACCAAAATGACACTTAAGTGTCATAACTTACGAAAGGTACACTTAAGTGCCACATTCAAAGAAAAACATATCACTTGAGTGCCACTCCGGCCATAGTCCGGCCAAAACGCCGACGTGGCATTTTTCCGGTGAAGCGCGCCCAAAACGACATCGTTTTGCACGCCGACGTGGCCAAATAATGCAAAAACAGTGTCATTTTGGGTTAACGTGGTAAAAAAATAATTTAAAAAATAATTAAATTAAATTTAGTTAAAATATTTTAGAATAATAATTTTAAAAATAAATTTAGTTAAAATATTAAAAAATAATAATTTTCAAATTAAATTTAGTTGAAATATTAAAAATTAATAATTTTAAATTTTAAAAAATTAAAAAAGGAAAGGGGAAAAGGGCCGAGGGATCGCCCTCGCCGGCGCCGCCGCGCCGCCCCGCCGCCGCCAGAAGGGCCAGCAACGGCGGGGAGGGTCGGCCAAGGTCGCCGAGCCCAGCAGTTAGGGCCGGCGACCCCGGCCGACCGGCGCGAGGGCTCGCAAGCCCTCGCCCTGATCGAGGCAAGGGTCGCCCCTCGCCCGAGCATCCGCCGAGGGTCGGCGGCCCTCGCCCGGCCGGGCAAGGGCCGCCACCCGCCGGGGTCGCCCGGTGGGTGGCGGTGTGGCACCCTCGATGGCCCCGAACCATTAGAGTCGCCACTGGTCGCTTACCTTTCTTTTGCACTTGACCTGATAATGTAATACTTTGATAACAAGGAATTTCATTATAATTCATGAATCTTGGGGGTTTACATCTTTTAGATCAGTCCCTACGCAACTTATATGGTGGAAGCACATCCATTAACTCCCTTCCCTATATTAAAAAAACGATGCACACCAACTACACATTTATAGGTAAAAGCCAAACACTTTTATTTACTTAAACCAGATGGACATCATTCATCGGTACATCAAAATGCCATGGTTTTCTATACTTTACTATACTTCAAAAGATGATCGACATATTCTTCAACAGTCGTATACTTAAAATCCATCGATCAGTGTCGGCGTCCAAAAGTTCCTTCCTTTGCTATCCTCTTCCTCGCAGTCATATCCAACCACTCAATCCATCTACCGGTGGCAGTGGCAGCAGAGGTATCCTATCTAGTCTGAAATGTTATTCCCCAAAAGAGGTGAGTACAACCACTCAGCAATAAAGGTCCATCACACTACTCAATGCGTCAAACAGAACAATCAAGAATAAAACACATATCATTCATGCATATCAAGCATACCTCACCTTGCAACCATACATATATCACCATGCCATATGTGCACATACTACCATGCACTCATCATCAAGCATTCATGCATATATCACCATGCCATATGTGCACATACCACCATGCACTCATCATCAAGCATTCATGCATATATCACCATGCCATATGTGCACATACCACCATGCACTCATCATCAAGCATTCATGCATTTATCACCATGCCATATGTGCACATACCACCATGCACTCATCATCAAGCATTCATGCATATATCACCATGCCATATGTGCATATACCACCATGCACTCATCATCAAGCATTCATGCATATCCATGCCATATGTGGATATACCACCATGCAATCATGCATCTCTCACCATGCCATCATGCATATACCACAATGATTCATATCATTTATGCTATCAAACATACATCACCATGAGATCCATTCATGCCTTCATGATCGCATTTTCAATATCAAATAGCATTAATTTACTTTCATAAGCAGATCTTGCATCATGCCATATGCATACACCCATGCACATGATTCATTTTCAATTCTTATCTTTCACAAGGATCTCATCAGTTTTTCTTTCCAGGGACCAATGTTTGCATCCCACAATTTATCGCTCGCATCCAACCAGGCATCGCGAGGAACCTCCGGGCATGTATTCAAAATACAACCGGGCATCCGGCACCCCCACATTCCGGGCATCTCGTATCCCAACTAGCATCACGTGGTATCCCCTCGGCACACACCTCCGAGGCTTCCGGAATTACGTACCGCCATACTGCCATACCACCAGCCATTCCCCCTGGAATTACGTACCGTATACCACCAGGCATCTCGAAACTCCCGAGGACATCCGGGCATGTATCGTAATACAACCGGGCATCCGGCACCCCCACATTCTGGACATCCTGACACTCCCGGGGCATTGTCGGCTCACACCTCCGACGGCCTTCTTATCATTACAATGCATATTCTCATATATCTCATTTTTTTCAATTTCACATTTGATGCAATAATGCCAATGATTGGAATCAGCCTTTTTAAAATCATATAATATGCATTGGGAAAAAATATTATTTGATGCAATGGTTTTGAGAAATTTCATTGAATTCATGAAAATCCATAAATATTTTGATGTCATATGATATGCATGAATGTCACCACATCATTGCACGAATGATAATCCAAGATATCACAATTTATCTAGCAAATCAATAACCTGTAAATAGAACAGTTTTTCAGCTTAAACAGAATGTGTGCTGTTTATGAAAAATTATGGAAAATTAGTAAACGATCGAAATTAATTCTGAAAATTTAACAAATTGTAGATAAGATCTAAGAAAACACATTTCGTGAAGAACAACATATCAAACAAGGCTTCAAAGAATACGTACAGGTCCATACATCACCGAAAAAGGATTTTAATATCATCCATGCACAGTTTTGAGAAAAATTTCGATTAAACCCTTAAATAAACTCACAAAATTCTGAAATTTGGACACGCTATATTTAAGACCTAGAGGTACAAGTTTCATGAAGAAATTGTAGTCCAATTCGTTCTGTATTAAAATATAAAATCAATTTACTTTTCCTATTCTCGGTATCGTTTTCCAGATCTACCCGTGTTGAAGAAAAAATCGTTTCCTTGGTCATTACTGGTCCATTTACTCTGAAATTTCATTGTGTTATTCCTCAAAGTATTACCTACAACTTTCATTAAGGACACACGATCAAATTTTAACTGTATGAAAAATCCCGAAATCATACTAGGTTGAAGCAGCGTTTTTCCCAGATCCAGTTTCTTCGAAAGACAACAATTTCACCGACCTATTTTTGTTAATTTCCTCTAAATTTTTTATATGTTATACCTCAAGAAGTATACTACAACTTTTTTTAAGAGACCAAAGTGATATTTTTACAATAAGGTTACTTTACAGACCACGAAACCACTGAAGGTCAGCACAACGAATTCCAGATCTAGTCTCTCCAAAGAAAAATCATTTCACTGACCATTTCTTGTTCGTTTTGCCTCAAAATTTATTATTTTGTTCTTCAAGGTGTTCTCTACAACTTTCATGAAGAAATTGAAGCAATATTCCGACTAAAAAGTCACATGCAGCACACAAACTCATGGATGGTCGGACTGGTCTTTCCAGAAACAGCATGCTTGGCCAACGAATCTCTCTCCAAAGCTCCGAAATTTCATCCCATCTACCACAACCAAGACTTGCCATCTACTACACATACACACAGCAATGCAAAGGGTAGGTTTTAGGACTTCACTTGCCTCGAATTTAAGCACAAAACAGCGACAAACGGCGGGCAAAGCAGCGAAGGAACGGCGGCGAACGAGCTCTTCCTTCTTCCTCTTCTTCTCTCGCACGCTCGCTCTCTTTCTCTCTCGATTTCCCTCTCTCTCTTCCTCGGCTCACTTCCCTTTCTCTCTATCCGTCCTTTTCCTTTTGGGTTGAATAAAAACCCTTGCATGCTCCCATTTTTGCATGGAGGGACACTTGGTTACAAAGGGGCAACACTTGGCAAGCTTTTCTTGCCACTTGGCATTTTTCCCATGCACATGATGGGCCTTCAATGGGCCGGGCTTGGGCCAAGCCTTTGGTCGACCAAATGGGGGAAATGGTGGGCTGGTTTTTGGGGGGTTTTGGGCCTTAAGAAATCAGCCCACACCTTTTCTTAATAATCCACCTTAATCTCCACTTATAATAACTTAATTTCAATTATTCACATGGCCATAAAATTTTGCAATATTAATCGATAAAAATCCAACTTATAAAGTTCATGGCTAAGAATAAAAAGTTTCCTATTAATTTATCCTTTAATACAAATCCTTAATCACTCATGGGCATATGATATATTTTCAACCAAATAATTGTCCATTAAAATGCTCGGCCTTAATCTATTACAATTCTTTGGTCTAAAGGCCATAACATAAATCAATAACACTCCCATCACCTATTCATGGTTCATGGTATATCCAGGGGTTATTATGAAATTTTGGATGCCACGGGGCGGCCCTTGGCCTCGCCGAGCGAGGGCCGCCGACCTCGCGGATCGGGACAAGGGCCGTGACCCTCCCCAAATCGTGGCGTGGCGAGAGCTCACGGCCCTTGGCCCGGCCGAGCGAGGGCCGCGATCCTCGTTTGATCCGGGCGAGGCATGCGACCCTCACCCCAATCTGGGGTGAGGGCTCGTGAGCCTCACCACCGGCCGGGTCGCGGCCCGGCTGTGGCTCCGGCAACCCCGCCGACCCTCCCCGCCGTCGTCACCCCTTCCCCGGCGGCGGCGAGGTGGCGGCGGCCGAGGGCCGATCCCTCAACCGCCTCCCCCACTTTCCTTTTTTTTTTTTTTTTAAATTTTAAAATTATTAATTTTTAATATTTCAACTAAATTTAATTTTAAAATTATTATTTTTAAATATTTTAACTAAATTTAATTTTTAATTTAATTTAATTATTTTTTACCACGTCAGCTCAAAACAACGCCGTTTTTGCATTATTTGGCTACGTCGCGTGCAAAACGGCGTTGTTTTTGGCTCCTGCTCCCGTAAAATGCCACGTCGACGTTTTGGCCGGATTTTGGCTGGATTGGCACTCAAGTGATCTCTTTTACTACGATTTTGACACTTAAGTATACATTTCGTAAGTTATGGCACTTAAGTGTCCTTTTGGACAAAGTTAAGGCACTCCAAAGGTCCGTACGTCGCTTTTGATCGCATCTTTGGGATGCAAGTTGGATTATATGACGGGAAAAGTCATGAAATGGACAAGGATACCTTGATGGATTTATTTAGACTTCAATTAAATTTTTTTGTTTGAGAATTGAACGAATTTGAATAAGATTGAAGAGGGAAAAGTAACAAATTCGTATGCCACGTATACCCCACATTTTTGGACTACCTAAAAGCTTCTAGAATGGGCATATTTGTCAAGGAAATGTGAATGGAAGACAGCTGGTGGTGGGCCACGTTTGAAGACAAAAGAAAGAGAGAGAGAAACCGTTTTCCTTCCCCCCTCTCTCTTCCGTCAACTCTCTCTCCTCCATCTGTTCTGGTCGTGCGAGGAACCAGCAAACCAAATAAAATGAAGACCAGCGAAGCCAGAGCTGCCGTCGCCACCTCTCGCCGCCGTTCGCCACTGCACGCTATCGAAGCAGCTACGCCTTGCCTCACGCACCTTCGCCTCTCTCTTTTCCCCTGCATCGCCGCTATCCCTCTTTCCTCCATCTCCGGTTGCTGCTTGACGAAACCCAGCAAGCCAAAGAAGCCACACGTCGCCTGGAGCCGCCGCACGTCGCTGGAGCCGCCGCACGCCGCCACCGTCGCCATTCGTCCCTGCGCAGGCCGTCGCTACTCGCCACTGCACCACACGGCTCCGACTCCCTCTCACCTACCCCTGCGTCACAACTGCTGCCGAAGCCCATCTTCGCCGCCGTCGACCTCCCCACCAGCCCGTCCAAAAGCCCTACCGGTCTTCTCCACCCATCTCCGACCCAAGCCGGTACCGGATCAGCCCTTTCTCGACCTCAACTAGCAGCAAACAAAGAGGAGAAAAAATGGGTATCACGGTGGAGTTTTGGCCCGTTTGACCCGGCTTCCCGACCCCAGATGCTTAGCCCGCCTTGAGAAAAGTCGATCCTCACGACGTTCCCGTCGTTTTGGTTCGATCAGCTCGTTAATCAAGTGATTTTTACTCACTAATCCCTTCTTAGTTTGCTAATGATGCTTAAGAGTTGATTAGATTTAATTAAGTGAAATTATGTGGTTAGATTAGAGTAGATTAGTGATTATTAGTTAATTGCATTGCATATTAGATAGGTGGTTAGCGTACTTAGCTGGAGAATCGCCTATAGTATTTATTGAATGTATCTCGAGATTTTTCCTAACCCTTATCGGGCTTCAATTAGGCATTACGGGCCTAAATTGGATTTTTAATATTTATTTATTTATTTTTCGAAATTATTTATTTAATTATTTATTTTTCCAAAAATTCAACCGAGATGGCCGGTGACCAGGATTTTATGCTGATGATCGTGGTGCAGTTTGTTTATTTATTTGAGCTTTATTTGGTGCTAAATTGATTTATGAGTGATTTTAGGATTTATTCCTAAATTGAATAATCTTTGGTTATTAATTGAAAAATACCTGGGCATGGGTTGATAGTGCCAAAAAAAAAAATCTGGTGGACTATAGAAAGTGGTTGGATTTATATAAATGAAATTATTCTATTTTGGCTAAGGCCGATCGTGTACCCACACAAAATATTTTATCAAGTGTCTTTAATACCAAGAAATTAGGCCAAGATATTATGAAATTGAGGAATTTAATTACGAAGTGCAATATTGTTGGCCACAGTTGAATGGTCGTGAGATGTTGTGGGTTAAATTAATTAAACCGCCGAAGTATGGCCGTGCCCGCTAAGCCGTGATTCAGCATTACCACCGAAATAAGAAACAACAGTGTCGAGTGGGACCGTAAAGCCACTAAATATTGAAAATTTTGAGTGAGACCGTAAAGCCACTAAATATAGAAAGTTGTCGAGTGAGACCGTAAAGCCACTAAATATAGAAAGTTGTCGAGTGAGACCGTAAAGCCACTAAATATTAAAAGTTGCCGAGTGGGGGCCGTGTTTTCCACCTATACTTAAGTTGTGTCCTATGGACCATGATTCGTAATTGGGAATTAAGTTAGAATTATTGAAATGACCGGAAGTGGTCTTATTCGACTAGGTCAATTGATCATTGCTTGGATTTGATATTGTAAATGGATTGATTGAATTGAAATGACCGAGGAAATGTCATGTTGACATGTAATCGACTAGGTCGATTGATTGAGATATTAATCTATGATGTGATTGCTTGGGTGCCTATTTGAATTGTGCTGACTTGCAGGTGGGATCTGAGGCTAAGGTAAATCCTCTAACCTGTGTGTGCATAGGCAGCTCAACTGTATTGGTTTACTAATCGGGTCTTATGGGGTAGAACTTGCTGAGACGTTATCTCATTGGTTATTGAATAACCATTTCAGGTCCTTGGATGCAACGGACTTGGATTTTGAGGATCTCGAAAGTCCAATGCAGTCTACTGAAGGCTCCAGTTGAAGGGTAGAGGATGATGGAGAGGAGGACAGGGACCCGTAGTTTGTAGAATCTCACTCCTATTTGTAGACCTTGTTTTTAAACTAGCTTAAGTTGAATTTGATTTAATAGTTCACCTTGTATATATATGTGTACTGGTTTGCAATGTATATAAGAGTGAGCGTTTTGAAGGTTTGAAATTTAGTCCTACTATTCTATCCCAATGTTTTATTGTCTGAAAATAATTTATATGCTTCCGCATTTGTATCAAAATAAATGTGTCGACGATGCATCTTGGGACGTCGCTATTAATCAACCAAGGGATGTGTGTGCGTGCCTGATGATCGGGACGTGACAACATGCCCACTTATGGAATCTATATATAAGCAATACTGCTATTAAGGTTTGTCAAGTAAAATTGTTATTCCATTGATAACTTATAAACAATTACTTGCCCACTTGTTAAATCTTAAAGTAGGTGGTAATCTACTATTGGGTTTGTTGATAGTAATATTGTTTTGTCGGTCACCATTCACTTAAGATGGGTATTTCAGTTTACCGTCGACGTTTTATATTTACCATCTACGGAACAAAATTTCGTTTTTGGCAAATGGAAATTCAGAAATCTGCCAAATTAAAATATGGACCGGATGACAAACTGCTTGAAACATCCTGCTATAACCAGTTCTTGGTCATGCTTCCTACAATCGTATGATAAACATTCGGAATAATTGATGGTCTCCGCTTTGCAATAAGAGACAAGAGTGACAAATGACAGTGGATTAACCAAAAGGGCCGGTTACAGGTTAAGAGATATAGAATATAATGTACAGCAGTATTACACAGCATGGAGAAAACAAAATCTGCACTTCATTCAAGTCCTACGGAAACAGATTGAAACTCGCAGAAATCACAACTGAGACCGCAAGGTGCAGTGCTCTT
Organism: Eucalyptus globulus; assembly: GCA_014182545.1. NCBI lineage: Eukaryota > Viridiplantae > Streptophyta > Magnoliopsida > Myrtales > Myrtaceae > Eucalyptus > Eucalyptus globulus. The sequence goes on from JABKBK010000024.1 coordinate 134,758, forward strand.
GCTTTTCAAGGTTGACAAAAGGACACTTCGGTCCTGTCACCATGGCATCCCCAGAATGCAATGCTGTGTATCACTGATTTATTTATGAGATATAGCATCTCCGCTTATCATATACATCATCTCAGCGTATGTTCACCTGCGCCCTTGATCATCAACTCACACGTTGTCCTGAAGAACTTAAAATTCAAACTCTCTTACCAATGCAATCCTGGAGTGATCTGAAGAAATGTTGATTCTGATTTATTGATTGATTATTTATTAGGAACATGAGCTACCGTCTATCTAATGTTTTGGCAAACAGGCACCTCGCAATCTAAATATGTTGAAGTAACAGAATCTCCTTGATTGAGTTAACCATCAATCAAAGTACCGCCAAATCAATATGACACAAGTAGAATGTAATGGCTCATTCAATCATGGGCAATTGGTTTGGCATTTAACTAGAAGCATGTTGGCATATGAAGAATTTCATACTTGCAGGAAAATTACTTATGTATCTACGTATCGCATGCATGCTTACTTAGTTTCATAGAAATCTTCATGCAAGCAGGATACCAAATCATGAAATGAGGAGTGTATAAAAATATACAAACAGGGATGTTTCCAAATGTCAACTTAACGATACGATACGCTGTGTTACTTACAATGTAGACCATCTTTCAATTATTAATTGGCTTTTCATTTTTCCTCTTACAGTTTCACATTACACACAGTGGATGTGTCTAATTATATTATGAAAAGTTTTAATTTCTAAAAGAATCCTCATTAGTGACCAATCTTCGAAACCCAGTACTTTCAATGAAACATCTGAACAAAAAACTTAGACAATTTGGATATGCTTGCTCACTCACATGGTTGATTCAATATTTACATCTAAAGATAAAATATGATTTCCAAACTTCGTTAGAGCACAGGCACAGTTTGCCTGAAAT
>JABKBK010000029.1:0-111716 GCA_014182545.1 Eucalyptus globulus
TGGGTGGGTAGGGTTTCGCCTGTCGGCCATTTCTGACGTGTTTCGTCTCCATCTGGTCTTTAGATAGGTCAAGTTAACACATGTAACACATGCGTCAAACCTCTATTCATGAAAATTATCGTGGACATAAATAATTTTGAATGGACATGAATTTCATCGAAGTGTGAGAAACAGTTTTTGCACCAACACTCGATCAAATGGAATGAGCCAGTCTCCTAGGCACTTTTAGAGAAATTATTCCTTTGTATGGATATATTAAAAATATTAAATGCACATGTGAATTGTGACATCCAGATTTTTCAGTCCTGTTTTCGACTTATTAAATCGGGCATTTCATTGAGGCGCCTATAGGGTTATTCTTAGAGCCGATCACTCTCGAGATAACTAGACTATCTGGGAAAGTCATTAAGAAATTTTAAGGCAATAAACTTGAGAACTCGACTAGGAACGGCTCCTCAATCGTGTCCATCTTTAGAGACCATTACGATGCAGATAAAAATCGATTTGAAATTAGAGATGGACTAGTTCAATAGAGATGTGTGGCTAATCGTGGGTGGCACCACTAAATTGGAAAATTCTTGTCGGTCGACACTAGACTGATTTTCTTATTTTTTTGGTGCCCTGTGTCCGTATTTGAATTCTCGAGATTTTCGCCACAACCGAGAGTCGCCAATGAGTTGAGTGGGTTCATAGTGGCTCGAAGAAAATCAATCATGGGTCATTTGCACTTAAAAATTTATTAAAGTTACCCGGTAGCCTAGGTCACGCTAAAAATGCGCCAAGTGAAATTAACTGTGAATTTAAGTCCGATTTCAAAAATTGAAGTTTCTGTCATGTTACAATAAATTCTAGGAATATCGACTCAGTCTTAGAAGATTTTTCTAACAAATGACACTTTTTGGGAAAAAGTTGTGGCATCCCAAAAATTTCATGACAACCCCTGGATATACCATGAACGATGAATAGGTGATGGAAGTGTTATTGATTTATCTTATGGCCTTTAGACCAAAGAATTGTAATAGATTAATGCCAAGTATTTTAATAGAGAATTGTTTGGATAGAAATATATCTTATGTTAATGGATGATCAAGGTTGGTGCTATAGGATAATTTGATAAGGAAGATTTTGTTCTTGACTATGCACTTTATAGATTTGATTTTTATGGATTAATGTCACAAAGTCTTTTGGCCATTTTATTTTGCAATTAGGTATTTATTTAAGTGGGGATTAAGATGGATTATTAAAAATAAACATGGGCCATTTAAGTTTGGACTTTAGGCCCAAGAGTGTTGGGCCTAAAGTGGGCCAAAAGGCCCGGCCCATGAAGCCCATTGGGCTGTCGACCGCATGGAAAGGGGGGAGGGAGGAGCCAGATGGCCTCCTCCATGTGTCTTCAACAAGAAGACACTTGTCTCCTTCTTATGGACAAGTGTCCCTCCATGCAAAAATTTGGAGACAAGTGTCCCTCCATGCAAAAGTGGAAGCATGCAAGGATTTTATTCAACCAAAAGGAAAAAGGGAAGGGGGTGGTCGGAGCTAGGTGCCGAGAGAGAGAGAGAGAGAGAGAGAGAGAGAGGAAGAAGAAGGCTTGCCCCGCCGTGCGTCCGCCTAGCCGCCGCCGTCGAGCCTGCCTTGCCCTGCCGTTGTCTTGCTGTGTTTTCTTTGGATTAGAGGCAAGTTGTGGCATCCCAAAATTCAAAGCCAAGCCATAAGGTGTGTTAAAGCCTTTAATTAGGTGATAGAATTTCCATGGCTTATGTTTTAGCCATTAGTATTTTAATTAGATGATTTGTGCTTATGATTGTGAAAATTTAAATTCGATAGATTAATAATTTATGCTTGGCCATGTGCCTTATAAATTAAATCTTAATGAACAAGATGTCCCAAGACTTTGGCCAAGATAAAATTTGAATTTGGAAATAATTATAGAAAGGAATTAAAAAAAAAGGGGAAAAAGGGGTTAATTTTAGGATGGGCCTTAAGCCCATTTGGCCTAAGCCTTTAATGGGCCAAGTCGACCGGCCCAATAGTGGCCCAAGGGAAGTGGTCGCCGGCCATAGATGGCCCAAGCCCAAGAAGCCCCAAGCCCAAATTCAAAAATTCAATAGGACAAGTGGCAAGAAGGAATGGCATGCATTGGTTAGTTTTTAGGCAATCTCATGATTGCTAATCATGAGAAGTTGGGGAAATAAGAAGGGAAGAGAGAGAGTGGCCGGCCATTTGCTCGCCCAAAGGAGAGGAAGAGAGAGAGAGGTGTGCGAGAGAGAGGCAAAGGCTGAGAGAGGAAGGAGGCGGAGCCGAGGAGGAGCCGCCGTTCGTCCGCCGTGTTCGCTGCCGTACGCCGTCGACCGACCGGTCTAGAGGCAAGTGGAAGTCCTCTAGCTTCTCTTGCATGCTTGTGTGTTGGTTGCATGTCGAATTTTTGGGTGTTAGATGTGAAAAACCGAAGCATGGATGAGTTGTGTGTGGATGGTGTGGCTGTTTGTGTTCGGACCGTGTGAGTCAGTAACTTGTTTGAGCTTGCACGTGTGTTTAGAGTCCGATTTTGGCTTAAATTTATTCATGAGAGTTGTAGCTAACATCTTCAACTACAACATACTGAAATTTCGTGAAAAATTATGCAGATTTGAGGGGTTAAAGTCTTGTTTTACGGAGACCTCAGATCTGGAGAGTTTTTACTGACCTCTTGCTGGATTTGTGGTTGCATGTTGGTTTCTGGTGAGAATCTCACTTCGGTTTCTTCATGAAAGTTGTAGGAGACATCTTAAAATACAACATACTCAAATTTGAAGTGAAATGAACAAGTATAGCCTAGTGAATCGACTAGATCTTGAAGAAGATGATTCTGGTGATGTATTTTGAGATACCCGAGACTTCAAGGACCTAAATGATGACTCTACTCTGGTTATTTGACTTGGATCTCTTCATGAAACTTGTAGAGTATACCTTGATATATAACATATCAAAATTTCAGAGGAAAATAAAGAGAATACGTAGGTTAAATCTCAATATTGCGGAGATGTGTTCACTGGACGATGTGGTAATGGATCCAGAAGCTTCGTGAGGTTGTATAAAATAATCTAAAAAGAACCTGGCTTGGAGTTCTTCATGAAAGTTGCACGAAAATGTCTTGGCTATCGCTCTGCAAAATATCGTAATTTTTGGAGGCCATATGGATATTTTAATCGAATTTATTCAGAAACTGTGCATTCTGGTCATTATCCCAATATTATGTGCTATTTCGTGGAAATTGTGAAATTGTGTGAAATTCAAGTTGGCCATGAATTTTGCATGGAATTTTCATCCTATTGGTTTGTTTGATGATTGCTTGAATTTTGTGATTTTGGGAAATTATAGATATTGAATTTAATATTTATTTATGAAAATAAATAATATGATAAAATAATAATAATAATAAGATAATAATAATAAAATAAAATGGATTATTTTATTGGCCATAAATTCTATTGAATTTATTAATAAATAATTATGCATTGTGGCATGTATGATAAGACATTGGTGTATGTATGACCATGAATTGTGATGCATGTGTGAATCATATGCCATGTTAAATAAGATCAAAATGATGATAAATGTGGATAATGATAAGTGAGGAAGTGGTTGTGGTGGAGGATGAGGCCGGAATGTACAGAGATGCATTGCCGGATTCCACAGGAGATTCAGGATGCCCGTAATGTGGGGGCCGGAAGCCTTGTCGGAGGTCTTTGCCCGAAAGGAATGCCTCGCGATGCCGGGATTTGGGGTGCGAGATGCCCGGCCGGGGAGTGTAAATGCCGGAAGCCCTGTCGGAGGTTTTCGCCCGAAGGGAATGCCTCGTGATGCTAGTTGAGATGCGAGATGCCCGCAGAATGGGGGGCGAATGCCCGGTGGCTGGGAGGCTGAATGCCGGAAGCCTCGGAGGTCTTTGCCCGAGGGGATGATAAAATTGATAAATTGAGAAATGGGTGATGTGGTGATCAAGATTGAAATCCAAAAGTGGAAATTAAATCATGACATGATATGCATGATATGATATGCATGATAATATGCATGATGACATGTTATGTGAAATAATGATGATCACCCATGATATGATATGCATGATGATGATGATGACGATATGTGATGTGAAATAATGATGATCACCCATGATATGATATGCATGATGATGATGATGATGATATGTGATGTGAAATAATGATGATCACCCATGATATGATATACATGATGATGATGATATGTGATGTGAAATAATGATGATCACCTATGATATGATATGCATGATGATATGCATGATGATGATGATGATGATGATGATGTGTGATGTGAAATAATGATGATCACCTATGATATGATATGCATGATGATATGCATGATGATGATGATGATGATATGTGATGTGAAATAATGATGATCACCCGTGATATTATATGCATGATGATATGCATGATGATGATGATGATGATGATATGTGATGTGAAATAGGGATGATCACCTATGATATGATATGCATGATGATATGCATGGTAATGATAATGATATATGATATGGCTCGAAGACATGTATGATGAAATGATGCTATGATAATAATGTCATGTATGATGTAATGATGTCGTGACATGTATGTTACAATGATCATACACATGAATGTGATATGAATTGATATGATGATGCATGATAGTATGCGCATGGCTTCAAGGTAAGTAATGCCTGCAATGCATGTATGATTGCATGATGCCATGATGCATTGAGTTATTATTGGATTTCCCTATCTGCTGAGTGGTTGTACTCACCCCTTTGGGGAATAACATTTCAGATTAGCAGTATGCCGCTTCCTGCCGTCACGCGGGTGTGTTTACGGTCTACCATCCGATGTAGAGGTCGAGTGTGCTTTGAGATAGATTGTGTCCCTCTGTTCTCGGACTGACTTTTATTCGAGTACGCTGTCTAGTGATGTACGACATAGGCCTGGCTAGGGGCCCTGTCATTCGGGAGTTCATTTCTGTGCACGTTCGTCGGGATGGAGCGTCGAGGATGTTGCCGTCGCCACCGCCTGATGCACCGGGTTGGGTGTGAGACCCGCGCGCGATGAGTAGGAGCCGGATCTTTTTGATGTAGATAGCCGACACTTTTGATGGGGGTTTATGCTCGTATGATGTTGAGGGTCAAGGGTTTCTTTTTGAGGTTTTAGGCTGGACGTGGCTGAGTCCTAGCTTTTCCTTTTGTTGTACCCGACCGAAGGAATCCCATCTTGTTATATATGTATGTAAGTAAAGTGTCGAGGCTTGTTTATAAAATGATGGTGAATTAGTGGTGTGTATTTGTATCATGGTTGGTAGGGGGAGAGACGGTGATATTTTAATTTGCTTCCGCTAATGAGTCGCGCTGGGACCGTTTGTTTAAAAAAAAAAAAAAAATGTGTGTCTGCGAATTAGGACACTTCTTCGAAAGAAAGAAAGGTAATAAGGTGTAACATCGGCGCTGGTGACGACCTGCGAAGGGTTCGGGGTGTCACACAAGTAGAGTCCTAAAACCTACCCTTTGCTTGCTGTGATGTGTATGTAGAAGATGGTGAATTTTGGTTGTGGTGGATGTGATGAAAGGTCGAAGCTTTGGGGAGAAATTCGTTGGCCTAGCATGCTGTTTTCTGGAAAAATCAGTCCGACCATTCACGAGTTTGTGAGCTGCATGCAACTTTTTTGTTGGAATCTCGCTTTGATCTCTTGATGAAAGTTGTAGAGAACTTTTTGAGAAGTAACATACTCAAATTTGAGATAAAACGGACAAGGATTGCCTACGAGTTTCCTTTGAAAGAAAATAATATGGGAAAACGACACCGAGAGCAGGGGGAATAAATCATCTATATCTGTTAATCTAGAACGATTTGGGTTTTGATTTCTCACAAGATATTTACCCTTAGGACGTTTCTATAACATATCAAAATTTCAGAATTTTTGGAACTGATTTAAGATTTTTACCGAATTTTTGAATGAAACTGTGTATGGCAATATTCCAAAATTTTAAGGACTGTGATGCGCGGGTTGTACTGATTTGTGTGATGTTATTTTGATATGGTGTCCTTCATGGAATACTTTCCTCTAGATCTTTTATATAACATGTCAAATTTTTAGAATTTAATAAGGCTGTTTCTATCCGAAATTGTTGTATTTTCAAAAATGAATGAAATTGTCCCATGTGATATGATGTCTTGAGTGGTTGATTATGCTACATATATGGTGACATACGACATGCTATATGACATCAAAAACTGGTTGAGATTCTTGATATTGATGCATCAAATGCCATGTTGAAATTGAGATACATGTGTGAATATAAATTGAAATAATAACAAGATTGTCGGAGGTGTGAGCCGACGATGCCTCGGGAGTTTCGGATGCCCGGAGTGTATGTGCCGGATGTCCTTGGGAGTTTCGAGATGTCCGGAGGTGTGTGCCGGAAGCCTCGGAGGTGTGTGCTGGGGGGATACCTCGTGATGCTAGTTGGGGTACGAGATGCCCGAAGGTGTGTGCCAAAGGTTCCTCACGATGCCAGGTTGGATGCGAGCGATAAATTGTGGGATGCAAACATTGGTCCCTGCAAAGATAAAAATTGAGATTGTATCATGCGCGTGGATGTGTACATATGGCATGGGATGAACCTCATGGGAATGCAAGCATGAAGTGCATGGTGGTATATGCACGTTGCATGGTGATATATGTACGGCTGCTTGATGATACATGTATAAGTGCATGGTGGTATATGCACGTTGCATGATGACATGCATGGCTGCTTGATGATATAAGTACAAGTGCATGGTGATTTATGCATGTTGTATGGTGATATATGCATGGCTGTAAGGTGAGGTATGCTTGAATGCATGAAAGATATGTGTTTTATTTTTTATTGTTCTGCTTGACGCATTGTGTAATTTGGTGGATCTTTACTGCTGAGTGTTTGTACTCACCCCTTTTGGGGACTAACATTTCAGACTAGATAAGATACCTCTACTGCCACTGCCATCGGTAGATGGATCAAGTGGTTGGATATGACCGCAAGGAGGAGGATAGCAAAGGACTAGAATATGATTTTTGTTGGCAAAATTGGGAAGCAAGATGGATCTATGGATGAGTAAAAATGCTATGGTAGTCAAGGAGGCATTGATTTATTTTATTGAGGCCATTTGAGGTTGAATCAAGAGAGAATTGAATCCAATTAAAGAGAGAGATGGTGCCAATTTCGTAGCTCCCCCTACCCCTAACATTTTTGGACCATTTGGAAGGTTGAATGGCATGTTTGGGTAGCTCAATTTCAACCATGGAATGAAGACTTCATGGGCAAGCAAAGAGGGGACAAATTGGTGGAAAATAAGACTACATGGGTCCCTTGTCTCCCCCATCTCTTATCCTCTCTCCCCCTCTCTCTCCTTGTGCCGTCCAAGACCTCCTCTCCCTCCTCCATTTTTGCGACCAGCAAGCAGCAAGGAGAAGAGAAGCTGCAGCCATCACACGCTAAGGCCGCCTATCGCCGCGCCGGATCGCCTTCTTCGCCCCACACTCGCGCGCTCACCTGGCCGTGCACCGCCATCCCCCTTGGCCGTCTCTCTCTCACCCAGCTTGCTGTCCAGCTGCTGTACTCAGTCTGTGGAAGCCTAGCCGGGGCTGTTTGTGGTTGTTTCTTCACCGGTAAAGTCCTACCAAGGTCCGGGTTGGTTTATTTCTTCATTCCCGAGCCTTACCATGCTAAACTGAGTGGTTTTTCTTCAATTTCCAGCCAAGATTAGCAAGTTTTGGAGTGGGTTTCCAGCTGGGTTCTAGGCCCGTTTTGACGAGCTTGTAGGCCTCGGTTCCTAGGCCCGTCTTGGTGAAAAGCATTCCCCATGCCATTCCCGTTAGATTGATCCAACCTGCGCATTATTCCAATGAGTTTAACTCACTAATCCTCGCTTACTTTGCTAATGATGCTTAAGGGTTGATTAGTGTTAATTAAGTAGGATTAGGTGGTTAGATTAAAGTAGATTAGTGATTATTAATTAATTGTGATGCATATTAGGAATGTGGTTAGTGCATTTAGCTAGAGGATAGTCTATAGTATTTATTGAATGCATCTTGGGATTTTTCTAGACCCGTTTCGGGCTCCAATTAGGTATTACATGCCTAAATTGGATTTTTAGTATTTATTTATGAATTTTCGAAATTAATTTATTTAATTAATTATTTTCCATAAATTTAACCGGGATGGCCAGTGACCAGAATTTCATGCTGATTATCGTGGTGCAGTTCGTTTATTTATTTAAGCTCTACGTTGCATCGAATTGAATTGATTGTGGAATTTTAGAAATTTTTCCTATGTTGTTTGGAATTGAGTAATTGATTGGTAGATGGCCGAGTATGGGTATATAGCACCAGTAATGCTTGATGGGCTATGAAATAGAGAGAATTGTGGAGTGAGCTGGAAATACTCTTGGTTAAGACCAATTAGATACGGTGTTATAGACATACGTGGTTCAGTGATTAAGGATATCATTGGTGAAAATAGCGCCTTAAAGAACACACGAGTGCTGTCTACTACATACAGTGCCTTGGCTTATAGACATACGTGGTTCGGTGATTAAGGATATCACTGGTGAAAATGGCGCCTTAAAGAACGCACGAGTGCTGTCTATGGTGTACATTGCCTTAGCTTATGGAAATACGAGGTTCGGTGATTGGGAATATCACTGGTGAAAATGGCACCTTAAAGAACGCACGAGTGCTGTCCATTACATACATCACATTGGCGAAATTGGCACCCGAAAGAATACTTGTGACTTAGTGATTAGGCATATTATTTGGAAATTATAGTATGAGTGGAAATGACTTAGAGATGGTCCGACTGACATGTAATCGACTAGTTCGATTGATCGACGGTTCGATCGGTGTTGATTTGTTTGGGTGCCTATTTGAATTGCGTTGACTTGCAGGTGGAACTTGAGACCAAGGTAAGTCCTCCGTCTTTTGTGTGTATTGGCAACCCAGGGTGTATTGGTTTACTAATCGAGTTTTAGGAGGGTAGAACTCGCTGAGACATAGTCTCACCCTATTGTGGGATAAAATTTCAGACCCCTAGATGGCAGCACCTCCACCTCCTCGTCCTCCTATGCATTTTGGGATCCCAGAAGAGATGATAGAGATCGAGACCCACTTCCATATACATACTAACGCCGAGGGGCTAGAGTACGTATTAGTGAAGTCGACCGTTTGGGTTGACGTGGGACTAAGTGCCTTGAAGCCCTATGAGTTCCAGTCATGGTACCGTGATTATTTTGATGGGCATAGAGAGGGTCCTGTCCTTGAGAATGATGTGTCGAGATATGTATTGGAAGAGGCATTTGGAGAAGGAACAATGGACCATGAGGGTGGGTCGGTCTTGGATCCCAGGAATCCCCAGGAAGAAGAAGTTGCTTGTACAACTATGTACTTGGTTGATGGTGATAGTTGGAATGGTGGGGACGGTGAGATCGTAGAACAGGAGGTGGAAGGACCAGAGGAGGAAGAGAATTGGGAAGTGGCAGAGGAGGTATCTGAGGATGAGCCGGTAGCTGAAGCCGAAGATGAGCCTGAAGAAGAAGATGAAGAGCTTGAAGAAAATGAGCTTAGTGAAGAGGAGACAAAGGAGGACCAGGATGATCCTGATTTTGACCTGGATGAGGATTGAGATACCATCCTTTTTGTGGACCCTGTATATGTGTAGATAAGTGTGAGATCAGGAGGTTGTGAATAGTATTGTAAAATATACTATGTGTTGTGCTATTTATGAAAGAGTGGTTGTAGATTTCAATATGAAAAATATGGCCTACTTTTCTATCCCATTGTTTTATTGTCTGGGGATTTATTATATGCTTCCACATGCTTATTAAAATGAATAGGTCGGCGATGCATCCGCGATGCGTGTGACACCCCTCGACGTCCCCCGATCCGATTTGGGTCGCCACAATTTGCTTACCATTTACTTTCCTAATAACATGTCACTCTGATACCATTTCAATTGCAACGGGTCCATACAACCTGGGGGTTTACATCTTTTAGATCGGTCCCTTGCGCAGTTTAAATACGGAAGCACATCCAACAACTCCCTTCCCTATGTTCAGAAAACGATGCACACCTACTAAATATCTTATATAAGTTAAAACCGAACACGTTTATTTACATAGAGCAGATGGACATCTTTAGTCGGTACATCAAAATGCCGTAGTTTTCTATACTCGGCTACACTTCAAAAGATGACCGACATCTCCTTCCACAATCGTATGCTTAAGGTCCATCAACCAGTGTCGGCGTCCAAAGGTTCCCTCATTTGCTATCCTTCTCCTCGCGGTCATATCCAACCGCTCAAACCATTTACTAATCTTAAATGTTATTCCCCAAAAGGGGTGAGTACAACCACTCGCGAGATAGGAAATCCAATAACAACTCAATGCATTAGGCAGATCATACATGCATTGCAGGCGTTACTTACCTTGAAGCCATGTGCATACTATCATGCATCATCATATCAATTTATAACACATACATGTATATCATCATCGTATCATACATGTCATCATCGTCATGACATCATTACATCATGCGTGTCATCATCATCATGGCATCATTACATCATACATGTCATCATCATCATGACATCATCACAATACACATGCCATATCATATATCATCATCATCATCATGCATATCATCATGCATATCATATCATGGGTGATCATCATATCACATCACATCACATATCATCATCGTCATCATTATGCATATCATCATGCATATCATATCATGGGTGATCATCATATCACATCACATATCATCATCATCATCATCATCATCATGCATATCATATCATGGGTGATCATCATATCACATCACATAATCATCATCATCATCATCATCATGCATATCATATCATGGGTTAATTTTCATCTTTTATCTTTAAATTTGATCACCACATCACCCATTTCTCATATCATCAATTTCATCATCCCTTCGGGCAAAGACCTCCGACAGGGTTCCCAGCATTCCAGCCATCCCATGGCCACCGGGCTTCCGGCCCCCCACATTCCAGGCATCTCGCATCCCAACTAGCATCACGAGGCATTCCCTTCGGGCAGAAACCTCCGTTAGGGCTTCCGGCCTTTACCCTTCTAGCCAGGCATCTCGCACCCCAATCCTGGCATCGCGAGGCATTCCTTTCGGGCAAAGACCTCCGACAAGGCCGGAATTATGTACCGACATACCACCAGGCCTCCCGGAATTATGTACCGTATACCACTTTGGGCATCCCGACACTCCCGGGGAATCTCCGGAATTACGCCACTAGGCCACCGAGCATCATCATCCACCACAACCACTTCCTCACTTATCATTATCCACATTTACCATTATTTTGATTTCAATTTAACATGGCATATGGCATGACATCAAACAAGTCATACTTGGCACACATGCATCACAATTCAATGTCATACATACACCAATATCTCATTATACATGCAAAAATGCATAATTATTTATTAATAAATTCAATGGAATTTATGGCCAATAAAATAATCCATTTTATTTTATTATTTTTATTTATTTATTTATAATAAATAAATATTAAATTCAATATCTATAAATTCCCAAAATTATAAAAATTCAAGCAATCATTAAGCAAACCAATAGGATGACAATTTCATGCAAAATTCATGGCCACATTGAATTTCACACAATTTCACAATTTCCACAAAACAGCACATAATATTCGGATAAAACCAGAATGCACAGTTTCCGAAGAAATTCGATTAAAATATCCATACGGTCTCCAAAAATTACGAAATTTAACAGAGAGATAGCCAAGACATTTTCGCACAACTTTTATGAAGAACTCCAAGCCAGATTATTTTTAGATTATTTTATACAACCTCACGAAGCTTCTGGATCCATTACCGCATCGTCCAGTGAACACATCTCCGAAATATTGAGATTTAACCTACCTATTCTCTTTCGTTTCCTCTGAAATTTAGATATGTTATACATCAAGGTATCCTATACAAGTTTCATGAAGAGATCCAAGTTTCATGAAGAGATCCAAGTCATTATGTTGTAGTTAAAGATGTTAGCTACAACTTTCATGAAGAAACCGAAGCCAAAATCGGACTCTAAACACACATGCAAGCTCAAACAAGTTTCTGACTCACACTGTCCGAACACAAACAGCCACACCATCCACACACAACTCATCCATGCTTCGGTTTTTCTCATCTAACACCCAAAAATTCAACATGCAAACAACACACAAGTATGTAAGAGAAGCTAGAGGACTCCCACTTGCCTCTAGACCACACGAACGGCGGCACACCGGCGACGGACGAACGGCGTGCGGCAGCGACGGGCGAGCTACTTCCTTTCTCTCTTCCTCTCTCTCGGCACCTCTCTTGGACGACAGCCCTCAATCCATCAGCCACTCTCTCTCTCTCTTCCTTTTTGGTTGTATTTATATTGCATGTATGCTCTTTTTGCATGGGGGACAAGTGTTCTCATGAGGAGAACAAGTGGCAAAAAGGAGAGGATAAGTGTTAGAGGACATGCAAGGTTAATGGGCCTTCTTCTTGGGCCACCCTTGGGCCAGCAAATGGGCTGGTCGACAGCCCCTCCTTGGCTCCAATGGGCCGACCATTTGGCCCTCCAAAATCCATACTCTTGGGCCTAAGGCCCAACCTAATTAAACCCACAATTTCCCTTTCAATTATTCATCTTTAATTCTTTCTTTTAAGAATTTAATTACTAAATTCCACATGGCCAAAATCTTGAAATCATAATTCCATAAATTCCAATTCATAAAACACATGGCCAATTATAGGATTTTCCTTCCTATCAAATAATTATCCATTAAAAGCTTGGCCATAAATCTTATTACAAATTATGGATTAAATGGCCATAAAATAACTTGATGGTACTTCCATCACCTATTCATAGACTTTAATGTAACTAGAGATCATTATGAATTTTGGGATGCCACAATGCGTCCTGGGACGTCGTTATTAATTGACCGAGTGAGGGATGGGCGCACGTTCGAGCATCGAGGCGTGACATCCTGTTTTGGTGGTATCAGAGCAAAGTTCAAGATTGGAGTGATAAAGAGCGATGGTTGATGAGATGGTAGTAGGAAAGGCCTTTAAAATTCATGGTGGTGCATGTTTGTGTTAGCTAAGTACTAAAATTGCTTGTTGTTTGAATTGCTCTGTTTCCAATTCGGTGTTGAATTGGAAGCAAATGTCGGTAGTTTAAAGTTGCACCATGAGCGATCAGGAGCCGAGAACTCTTGCTAAGAGGGCCGGTAGGGCCGTGACTCGGGGTAGAGCACCAACTAGGGTCAGTACGTGAAGAGGTCGCGGTAAAGCGCCAGCGTAGGCTAGCGCGAGTGGAGTGACTCCACCCATTGTAGATGCCGGGGTAGCAGCCCCTAACGATTCTAGATTAGAAGGGATAATGCGTGTTCTAGAAGCTATGGGTACAAAAATAGATCAGCAAGCCGCTACAGTTGAAGCCGTCGCTCAGGCCGCCGTTACCGCTGCTATTGCTGCCGCCACTAAGGCCGCCCCTACCGCCGTACCTATTGTTGCACCTGCCGTTGCTCCTGCCGTTGTGAATGTCAAAGGTCCACCGAGGATTGTGGTCGCTACAAGACCAATCCATAAGCTGGGGGAGCAATTTCTGAAAATTGAACCCACCTATGTTCACCGGGATAGGAGATCCCTAAGCTGCTGCTTCCTAGGTTCAAAAGTTGGAGAAAGCGTTTACATTATTGATGTGCAACGAGACTGAGATAGTAGTCTTAGCAACTTACCAGCTGGAGGGACTTGCGAAAACTTGGTGGATAACTACTTGACAAATTATCTTTCCAGAAGGCGTGGTTTAGGAGTGGAACACTTTCCTCGAAGCCTTCAATGATAAGTATTTCTCCGAGATCGCCAGGGAGGTGAAGATGGACGAATTTCAACGTCTTCGCCAGGGTTCCCTAACTGTCGATGAGCATGAGGTGAAGTTTGTTGAACTTTCACGATATGCCACAGAGCTTATAGAAAACCCAGTAAACAAAGTGAGAAGGTTTAGGGATGGGTTCAGACGAGACATGAGAAGCATACTGGTCTCCCTAGATCTGAGAACTTACAACGAGACATATCGTAGAGCCTAGAAAATTGAGAAGGACTAGAATGAGAGGGCTGCCTCCTCTGGATCGAGGTTTAGCTCTCATCGAGAAAAATATTCACTAGGGAAAAAGACCCATGCCTGGAGGTAAATCCCATGTTCCACCTTTCAAGAGGAGTGGATTCAGTAGGTCGATGCTCAATAATATGGGTAAGTGTCGCTTGTGTGGAAGGTGACATGGGTCAGCATCGTGTCCAACTAGGACGGGTGCGTGTTACAAATGTGACCAATAGGGCCATATAGCTAGAAATTGTCCCAGGAAGCCAAGGGGACAACAGCAGCTACCGCCGCCATCGCCACGGGGACAGATCCGGGGGTATGCCCCTCAGAATGCGCCACAAGGAGGACATCTAAGGCCTCCAATTCAGGGTACGGTGTATGCAATTACACAGGGTCAGGCAAAAGCTGCGCCTAACGTGATCACAGGCATGGTTTCGCTCAACGACCATCCTGCTTATGCTTTATTTGATCCGAGGGAAACTCACTCATTTATTGCCGAGCAGTATGTTAAGTTGATAGGAGTTAGTCCTATATTGTTGGAGTCGCCAATTTGCATATCTACACCCTTGAAAGATAAGGTCATTACTGCTTTGGGTTGTTCGGGGTGCAAGTTAGTGATTGGTGAGCGAGAGGGGAAAATAGATTTATCAGTCTTAGCCATGTATGACTTTGATTTGATAATTGGCATGGATTGGCTCACCAAGCAAAGAGATAAAATGGACTGTTATTGTAAAGCGATTCAGTTTTACTCATTAGGGGGTGAGAGCTTCGAGTTTGTCGGAAGTCGAGGAGGACCCTCGATTATCCTAATCTCGTCGCTGGAGGCAACTTGTTTGTTAGACGAGGATTGCCAAGGTTACGTGGCAACTGTTGTGGATACAACAGTTGAGAAACTGAAAATGGAAGGTATTTCAGTCGTGCAAGAATTTCTAGATGTCTTTCCAAAAGAATTGCTAGGGCTACCGCCAGAAAGAGAGATTGAGTTTGTAATTGAGCTAGCACTAGGGATTGAGCCGATCTCTAAAGCTCCTTATAGGATGGTGTTATCTGAGTTGAAGGAACTGAAGATGCAGATGTAGGAATTATTCAATAAGGGATTTATTCGTCCCAGTGCATCACCTTGGGAAGCACCAGTTTTATTTGTAAAGAAGAAAGATTGTTTGTTGCGCCTGTGCATAGACTATCAACAACTCAATCAGGTAACCATAAAGAATAAGTATCATTTTCCAAGGATCAATGACCTATTCGATCAATTACAAGGAGCGTCAATATTCTCGAAGATTGACTTAAGGACATGATACCATCAACTGAGAATCAGGAAGGAGGACATTCCTAAGTTAGCATTTCGTACTCGGTATGGTCACTACGAATTTACAGTGATGCCATTTGGGTTGATGAATGCCCTAGCTGTCTTCATGGATTTGATGAACATAGTATTTAAGGAATATCTAGATCAGTTTGCAATCGTGTTCATTGATGATATCCTCGTATACTCGAGAAGTGACGAAGAGCACGAGAACCATCTGATGTTAGTGCTATAGAAGCTGAGAGTTCATCAGTTGTATGCCAAGTTCAGCAAGTGCGAGTTTTGGTTAACTCGTATTGCTTTCCTAAGGCATGTAGTATCAGGTGAAGGAATATCAGTGGACTCGAGCAAGATAGAAGCCGCAATCAATTGGCCAAGACCGATTACAATGACAGAGATTAGAAGTTTTTTGGGTTTGGCATGTTATTACAGACGGTTTGTGGAAGGGTTTTCATCATTAGCATCGCCGTTGACAAGACTCTTGAAGAAGGAAGAAAATTTGTGTGGACAGACAAGTGTGAGCGTAGTTTCCAAGAGCTGAAGGAAAAGCTGACTACCGCACCTGTGCTGACTATTCCATCTGGTCCTAGAGGTTTCGAGATCTACAGTGATGCGTCATTCAGAGGGTTGGGTTGTGTGCTGATGCAACATGGTAGGGTTGTTGCATATGCCTCCCGACAGTTGAGACCTCATGAACAGAATTACCCAACAAATGACTTAGAGCTTGCGGCAATTATCTTTGCCCTGAAGATTTGGAGACATTATCTGTGTGGAGAAAGATTCTAGATCTTCACGGACCATCAAAGCCTCAAGTACCTGTTCTCTCAAAAGGAGTTGAACATGAGACAATGCAAGATGGATGTAATTACTAAAAGACTACAATTGTGATATCTTATATCACCCAGGGAAGACGAATAAGGTCGCTGATGCTTTAAGTCGAAAGTCCTCAGTAGCACACATACTGATAAAGGAGTGGAACTTAATCAAGAGAGCTCGAGATTCGGTATTCAAGTTTGAGGTAGGCAACCTTTCAATTCTTATGGCCACCCTCAGAATTGAATCGGGTGTCCAAGTTAGAATCAAACAACTCTAATCGACAGATCTAGATGTACAAAAAATTCTTCAGGAGGACACTGAGAAAAGAAATGTTGATTTTTAGATTTTTGATGAAGGGACATTAAGGTTTCGAGGACGTTGGGTGGTACCTAACAATGTGGTGCTTCGAGAAGATATTTTATCTGAAGCACATCGTAGTAGTTCATCATTCATCCTGGAAGCACTAAAATGTATCAGAATCTGCGTCAACACTACTGGTGGTTAGGTATGAAGGCGGACATCGTAAGCATGTAGCTAGGTGTTTGACATGTTAGCAAGTAAAAGCCCAGCATTGCAAGCCGAAAGGACTACCGCAACCTCTCGTGATCCCAGAATGGAAATGGGAGCATATCACGATGGATTTCGTGACCGGACTACCAAGGAGTCAAAGAAGAAGTTATTCAATTTGGGTGGTAGTCGATAGATTGACAAAATTGGCTCACTTCATTGCAGTTCGAAAAGACCTCAGTCTGGATAGGCACGAAGACCTGTACGCGCGTCAAGTGGTTCGAATGCATGGAGTGCCGGTTACGATAACCTCAGATAGAGACCCAAGATTTACAGCTGCCTTTTAGAGGAGCTTGCAAAGTGCTCTAGGTACCAAGTTTTAGTACAATACGGCATATCATCCTCAGACGAATGGTCAGTCTGAGAGGACAATTCAGACTCTTGAGGATATACTGAGAGCTTGTGTGATAGATTTCAAGGGGAGTTGGGAAGATCAGCTTCACCTGGTGGAGTTTGCCAACAACAACAGTTATTGACATAGCATCCAGATGGCTCAATTTGAAGTATTGTATGGTAGAGCGTGTAGGACACCCGTGTGTTAGGATGAAGTGGGGGAAAGGAAGATAACATGCCCAGAGTTGGTCCAGCAGTCAGTGGATGTAGTGGCAGTAATCAGAGGCAGATTAAAGACCATGTAGAGCAGATAGAAAGTTACGCAGGTAAGCGTCGGAGGTTGTTGGAATTCAAAGTGGGTGATCACGTTTTTCTAAAAGTGTCATCAATGAGGGGAATTTCGCACTTTGGGAAGAAAGGCAAACTAAGTCGGAGGTACATAGGTCCATTTGAGATTCTCGAGAGAATCGAAACTTTAGCGTATCGTCTTGTATTGCTGCCTAGGTTGGCCCAAGTGCATGGCGTCTTCCATGTGTCGATGTTGAGGAAGTTTAAGCCTGACCCGACACACGTGCTGAATTTTGAGGAATTGGATGTGGATGATCGTGTGTCATATGTGGAAAACCCGATTCAGATTGTGGACAGAAAAGAACAAGTGCTGTGTACAAAGACCATTTCATTGGTCAAAGTGGTATGGAAACACCATGATACTGAAGGAGCGACATGGGAGACTAAAGAGTCAATGAGAGAATTATATCTCCACCTTTTTGCTTAAGTATTGTAATGGTTTAAATTTCGAGAACGGAATTTTTATAAGAGAGGAAAAGTTGTGACTTCCAAATTTTTCAGTCCTTTTTTTTACTGATTAAATCGGGCATTTCATTGATGCGCCTATAGGGTTATTCTCAGAGTCGATCACTCTCGAGATAACTAGACTATCTAGGGAAATCATTAAGAAATTCTAAGGCAATAGACTTGAGAACTTGACCAGGAATCGGCTCCTCAACCATGTCTATCTTTAGAGACCATTACGATACAGATAAAAATCGATTTGAAATCAGAGATTAACTAATTTGACATAGATGTGTGGTTAATCGTGGGTGACACCACTAAATTGGAAAATTCTTATCGGCCGACACTAGACTGATTTTCTTATTTTTTTGGTACCCTGTGTCCGTATTTAAATCCTCGAGATTTTCACCACAATCGAGAGTCGCCAATGTGTCGAGTGGGTTCATAGTGGCTCGAAGAAAATCAACCACGGGTCATTTGCACTTAAAAATTTGTGGAAGTTACTCGGTAGACTAGGTTATGCTAAAAACACGCCAAGTGAAATTAATTGTGAATTCAAGTCCGATTTCAGAAATTGAAGTTTCTGTCATGTCACAATAAATTCTAGAAATATCGACTCAGTCTTAGAAGATTTTTCTGATAACCGACACTTTTTGGGAAAAATTCATCGCCAAGTCGTTTTTGTGCATAAATTGCGGAAGATGGTTTTTGTTGGCAAAATTGGGTAGCAAGATGGATATATGGATGAGGAAAAATGCTATGGTAATCAAGGAGGCATTGATTTATTTTATTGAGGTCATTTGAGGTTGAATCAAGAGAGAATTGAATTCAATTAAAGAGAGAGATGGTGCCAATTTCGTAGCTCCCCCTACCCTTAACATTTTTGGACCATTTGGAAGGTTGAATGGCATGTTTGGGTGGCTCAATTTCAACCATGGATTGAAGACTTCATGGGCAAGCAAAGATGGGACAAATTGGTGGAAAATAAGACCACATGGGTCCCTTGTCTCCCCCATCTCTTATCCTCTCTCCCCCTCTCTCTCCTTGTGCTGTCCAAGACCTCCTCTCCATCCTCCATTTTTGCGACTAGCAAGCAGCAAGGAGAACAGAAGCTGCAGCTGTCGCACGCCAAGGCCGCCTGTCACCGCGCTGAACCACCGTCTTTGCCCCTCATGCGCGCGCACGCCTGGCCACTCAACACCGTCCCCCTTGGCCGTCTCTCTCTCGCCCAGCTTGCTGTCCAGCTGCTGTTCTCAGTCTGTGGAAGCCTAGCCGGGGTTGTTTGTGGTTGTTTCTTCACCAGTAAAGTCCCGCTAAGGCCTGGGTTGGTTTATTTCTTCATTCCCGAGCCTTACTGTGCTAAACCGAGTGGTTTTTCTTCAATTTCCAGCCAAAATCAGCAAGTTTCGGAGTGGGTTTCCAGCTGGGTTCTAGGCCCGTTTTGAGGAGCTTGTAGGCCTCGATTCCTAGGCCCGCTTTGGTGAAAAGCGTTCCCCATGCCGTTCCCATCGGATTGATCTGACCCGCGCGTTATTCCAGTGAGTTTAACTCACTAATCCTCGCTTAGTTTGTTAATGATGCTTAAGGGTTGATTAGTGTTAATTAAGTAGGACTATGAGGTTAGATTATATTAGATTAGTGATTATTAATTAATTGTGATGCATATTAGGAATGTGGTTAGTGCATTTAGCTAGAGGATAGTCTATAGTATTTATTGAATGCATCTCGAGATTTTTCCCGACCCATTTCGGGCTCCAATTAGGTATTACGAGCATAAATTGGATTTTTAGTATTTATTTATTAATTTTCGAAATTAATTTAAATAATTATTTATTTTTCGGAAATTCAACTGGAATAGTCGGTGACCAGAATTTCATGCTTATTATTGTGGTGTAGTTCATTTATTTATTTGAGCTCTACGTTGCGTCGAATTGAATTGATTGTGGAATTTTAGAAATTTTTCCTATGTTGCTTGGAATTGAGTAATTAATTGGTAGATGGCTGAGTATGGGTATATAGTGCTAGTAATGCTTGATGGGCTATGAAATAGAGAGAATTGTGAAGTGAACTGGAAATACTCTTGGTTAAGACCAATCAGATACGGTGTTATAGACATACGTGGTTCGGTGATTAAGGATATCACTGATGAAAATGGCACCTTAAAGAACACATGAGTGCTGTCTGTTACATACAGTGCCTTGGCTTATAGACATACGTGGTTCAGTGATTAAGGATATCACTGGTGAAAACTTCGCCTTAAAGAACGCATGAGTGATGTCTATGGTGTACATTGCCTTGGCTTATGGACATACGTGGTTCGGTGATTGGGGATATCACTGGTGAAACGACGCCTTAAAGAACGCACGAGTGCTATCCATTAGATACATCACCTTGGCAAAATTGGCACCCGAAAGAATACATGTGACTTGGTGATTAGGCATATTATTTGGAAATTATACTATGAGTGGAAATGACCTAGAGATGGTCCAACTGACATGTAATCGACTAGTTCGATTGATCGACGGTTCGATCGGTGTTGATTTGTTTGGGTGCCTATTTTAATTGTGCTGACTTGTAGGTGGAACTTGAGACCAAGGTAAGTCCTCCGTCTTTTGTGTGTATAGGCAACCCGGGGTGTATTGGTTTACTAATTGAGTCTTAGGAGGGTAGAACTCACTGAGACGTAGTCTCACCCCGTTGTTGGATAAAATTTCAGGCCTCTAGATGGCAGCACCTCCACCTCCTCGTCCTCCTATGCATTTTGGGATCCCAGAAGAGATGACAGAGATCGAGACCGACTTCCACATACATCTTGACCCCGAGGGACTAGAGTACGTATTGGTGAAGCCGACTGTGTGGGTTGACGTGGGACTAAATGCCTTGAAGCCCTATGAGTTCGGTCATGGTACCGTGATTATTTTGATGGGCGTAGAGAGGGTCCTATCCTTGAGAATGACATGCTAAGATATGTATTGGGAGAGGCGTTTGGAGAAGGAACAGTGGACCATGAGGGTGGGTCGGTCGTGGATCCCAAGAATTTCTAGGAAAAAGAAGCTGCTTGTACACCTGTGTACTCGATTGATGGTGATAATTGGAATGGTGGGGATGGTGAGATCGTGGGACAAGAGATGGAAGGACCGGAGGAGGAAGAGAATTGGGAAGTAGTAGAGGAGGTATCTAAGGATGAGCCAGCAGCTGAAGCCAAAGATGAGCTTAAAGAAGAAGATGAAGAGCTTGAAGAAAATGAGCTAAGTGAAGAGGATATAGAGGAGGACCAGGATGATCCTGATTTTGACCCGAATGAGGATTGAGATCCCATCCTTTTTGTGGACCTTGTATATGTGTAGATAAGTGTGAGATTAGGAGGTTGTGAATAATATTGTAAAATATACTATGTGTTGTGCTGTTTATGAAAGAGTGGTTGTGGATTTCAATATGAAAAATATGGCATACTTTTCTATCCCATTGTTTTATTGTCTGGAGATTTATTATATACTTCCGCATGCTTATTAAAATGAATGGGTCGGCGATGCGTTCTGGGACGTTGCTATTAATCGACCAGGTGAGGGATGGGCGTGCGTACGAGGATCGGGGCGTGACGTGAATTATGTTAAAGAAGTTCTATGTTGAAAAATTGATGTGGAGTGGAACAGTTAATATATCCTAATTGACTCTTGACATTTTAACAAAGTGTCATTGTCCTTGAGGCCTTCACATGATGTTAGACATGATTGGCTAAGATTAGTGACCATAATTTTCTACAATACTTTCACCGACCAATAAGAGATTTGTCAACATCATTCCTCTCCTTTTCTTTCGAATATTGACGTGTGTGAACGCATGACCTTGACCTCCATAGATCAAATGCAAACAGTGTCACCACAGAATGGCCCCCAACTGTATCCCTCGATTCCCCAAAAGCAGCATGTCAACTTCAAAGACTTCTATTATAGTCTTATTTGAGACTGCACAGTACCTATTCTTCAAGAAGATTATTCAACTTTATGAATTGTCTCAGGAAGATGCTTGAAATGAGCAATAGTGTCATAAGTGCATTTGCGATTAGTCTTCCTACCAAAATAGTCGCAAATGATTTAGAGCTAGTGAAAAAATTAAGCACAATGAGCAATCAGCATTCTTGCTCCACATTTGATTGCCCATTTTTGTTCGAAAACCAGTTAACATTTGAAGGTATGATCAGCAAAAAGAAATGATCATAAATTGGAGAAGAGAAAGATAATTTATGAACAGCAAGAAAACCTGGGGATGTTGTCACTAGCAATTATCCAGCATTATAATAATTTTCTTCAATTAGTCAAAATTGGTAGTTGATTATTTTGAATTATTCCATTATTAGTAATAACATCCTTTTATATTTCGTAACTTACGATGGAATTACTAAATAATCGTCCGAAGGGTAATTTTCCTCAACTAGTCATAACTTGTAGTTCCTATCCTTAATAATTATACCTCCAGCAATTGTAGTTTGCCTGAAATCATCACGATCTCAATCGCATGTCTAATTAGTACTTTCCCTTCTATGTGGTAATTGAGCTAACACAGTTTGAAACAAGAATTTCGTATCACCAAGCAATAAACTATTATGATAGTAAGGTACTTGAAATTGTCATAAGAGGCTTGATATCAATAATCATAAATCGGTCGTATGTCCGTGTAGATGGTAGTCAGTTCTCCACCTTCATAGATAGTAAATTACCTCAAGTAAGCGTGGGCTCGAAAGGTCTTACTGACCATAACTTTTATTGAGAAATCTAAGCAACCTAAAGTTTACTTTTATATTTCCCTATTCTTGGTAAATCTACATAAATAATCCTTCATATTCGTAATCATGGGTCCTATCCGTAAGAAATAATCCTTTTGATTGTCATGAATTTCCGTAATTAATCTTAAAACTTGCAATTCCACTGGAATAGACTTCCTTAATTGTCAATAAATGTGGCACCCCGAAACACCTAAGGTCGCCACAGGCACCTATCGCTATACCTAATGAACATTAGTTACATCTCTTAGTAGAAGCATCGTAGTTCATAGGCATTTTTTTTTTTTTTAAACGGTCCCAGCGCAACTTATTAGCGGAAGCATAATTGAATCTCATCATCTCTCCATCCAATAACCATAATGCAATGCACACCAACTACGCACCATATGAAAAGATAAAGCGAAGCCACTTTTATTTACATATTTTCATGATGGATTTTCGAGTCGGTACAACCAAAAAGAACAGCCCAGATTTTTAACTACACTTGGCCACAACCCAAAAGATATCTCGACCCCTATATTCGATCACGTGTCATCCTCCATCTACCAGCGTCGGCTACCCTAAAAAAGAAACATCAGATCTCTACTCCTCACGCGGCTATCACACCCATCCTGACGCGTTGGGTGGTGGTGGCAGCAACATCCCCCTAAACACTCCATCTTGGCGGACATGGATTGACAAAAACTCATGAATGACTGGGCCCCCAGCCAGGCCCACATCGTACATGACCAGCACGTGAACTTGCACAAACGTCAGACCAGAGATGGTAACGCCGTCAATCTCCGAACACTCTACCTCCACGTCAGATGGGAGGTCATAGAAGGTACCCTGCGTGACCGGAGGGAGCGGCTCTTCCTAATCTGAAATGTTGGTCCTCGAAGGGGTGAGTACATCCACTCAGCAGGTAAAGGATCCAATAAATTACTCAATACATCACACAATACAATCATAACAATCATAGCATAGTACATTTCATTCATGCATCCAAGCATAACTTACCTTGAAGCTATGCTTATGTCATCATACCATAAGTACATACATCCTCATGTACTCATCACCATCATGTCATACATATACCATCATGCCATAGGTGCACATACAACCATGCACTCATCATCATCATGTCATACATGTACCATCATGCCATAGGTGCACACACAACCATGCACTCATCATCATCATATCATATAGCCATGCATATGCAATCATACCATATGTGCAAGATTCAATTTTCCACTTTTTATCTTTCAATTTGATCACCACATCTTTCATTCCCGGGATCAATAATTGCATCCCACATTCTATCACTCGCACCCCAACCTAGCATGGTGAGAAACCTCCGGCACACACCACCAGGCATCTGGCATCCCCACATTTCGGGCATCTCACATCCCAACTGGCATCACGAGGCATTCCCCGGGGACAAACCTCCGAGGCTTCCGGCACTCAACCATTTCGGGCATCTCGAAACTGTGGCATCCCAAAATTCAAAGCCAAGCCATAAGGTGTGTTAAAGTCTTTAATTAGGTGATAGAATTTTCATGGCTTATGTTTTAGCCATTAGTCTTTTAATTAGATGATTTGTGCTTATGATTGTGAAAATTTAAATTCGATAGATTAATAATTTATGCTTGGCCATGTGCCTTATAAATTAAATCTTAATGAACAAAATGTCCCAAGACTTTGGCCAAGATAAAATTTGAATTTGGAAATAATTATAGAAAGGAATTCAAAAAAAAAAAGGGGGAAAAAGGGGTTAATTTTAGGATGGGCCTTAAGCCCATTTGACCTAAGCCTTTAATGGGCCAAGTCGACCGGCCCAATAGTGGCCCAAGGGAAGTGGTCGCCGGCCATAGATGGCCCAAGCCCAAGAAGCCCCAAGCCCAAATTCAAAAATTCAATAGGACAAGTGGCAAAGGGAAAGCCATGCATTGGTTGGTTTTTAGGCAATCTCATGATTGCTAATCATGAGAAGTTGGGGAAATAAGAAGGGAAGAGAGAGAGAGTGGCCGGCCATTTGCTCTCCCAAAGGAGAGGAAGAGAGAGAGAGGTGTGTGAGAGAGAGGGAGAGGCCGAGAGAGGAAGGAGGCGGAGACGAGGAGGAGCCGCCTTTCGTCCGCCGTGTTTGCCGCCGTACGCCGTCGACCGACCGGTCTAGAGGCAAGTGGAAGTCCTCTAGCTTCTCTTGCATGCTTGTGTGTTGGTTGCATGTCGAATTTTTGGGTGTTAGATGTGAAAAACCGAAGCATGGATGAGTTGTGTGTGGATGGTATGGCTGTTTGTGTTCGGACCGTGTAAGTCAGTAACTTGTTTGAGGTTGAATATGTGTTTAGAGTCCGATTTTGGCTTCTCTTTCTTCATGAGAGTTGTAGCTAACATCTTGAAATACAACATAATGAAATTTCGTGAAAAATTATGGAGATTTGAGGGGCTAAAGTCTTTTTTTACGGAGACCTCAGATCTGGAAAGTTTTTACTGACCTCTTGCTGGATTCGTGGTTTCATGTTGGTTTCTGGTGAGAATCTCACTTCGGTTTCTTCATGAAAGTTGTAGGAGACATATTAAACTACAACATACTAAAATTTGAAGTGAAATTAACAAGTATAGCCTAGTGAATCGACTAGATGTTGAAGAAGATGATTCTGGTGATGTATTTTGAGATACCCGAGAGTTCAAGGACCTAAATGATGACTCTACTCTGGTTATTTGACTTGGATCTCTTCATGAAACTTGTAGAGAATACCTTGTTGTATAACATATCCAAATATCATAGGAAAATATCGAGAATAGGTAGGTTAAATCTCAATCTTTCGGAGATGTGTTCACTGGACGATGCGGTAATGGATCCAGAAGCTTCGTGAGGTTGTATAAAATAATATAAGAAGAATATGGCTTGGAGTTCTGCATGAAAGTTGCAGGAAAATGTCTTGGCTATAACTCTTTAAAATTTCGTAATTTTTGGAGGCCATATGGATATTTTAATCGAATTTATTCAAACATTGTGCATTCTGGTCATTATCCGAATATTATGTGCTAGTTCGTGGAAATTGTGAGATTGTGTGAAATTCAAGTTGGCCATGAATTTTGCATGAAATTGTCATTCTATTGGTTTGTTTGATGATTGCTTGAATTTTGTGATTTTGGGAAATTATAGATATTGAATTTAATATTTATTTATGAAAATAAATAAATATGATAATAAAAAAAATAAATAAAAAAATAATATAATAATAATAATACAATAAAATGGATTATTTTATTGGCCATAAATTCCATTGAATTTATTAATAAATAATTATGCATTGTTGCATGTATGATAAGACATTGGTGTATGTATGACCATGAATTGTGATGGATGTGTGAATCATATGCCATGTTAAATGAGATCAAAATGATGATAAATGTGGATAATGATAAGTGAGTAAGTGGTTGTGGTGGAGGATGAGGCCGGAATGTACAGAGATGCATTGCCGGATTCCACAGGAGATTCAGGATTCCGGAATGTGGGGGCCGGAAGCCTTGTCGGAGGTCTTTACCAGAAAGGAATGCCTCGCGATGCCGGGATTTGGGGTGCGGGATGCCGGCCGGGGAGTGTAAATGCCGGAAGCCCTATCGGAGGTTTCTGCCCGAAGGGAATGCCTCGTGATGCTAGTTGAGATGCGAGATGCCGGAATGCGGGGGCGGATGCCGTGGCACGGGAGGCTGAATGCCGGAAGCCTCGGAGGTCTTTGCCCGAGGGGATGATAAAATTGATAAATTGAGAAATGGGTGATGTGGTGATCAAGATTGAAATCCAAAAGTGGAAATTAAATCATGACATGATATGCATGATATGATATGCATGATGATATGCATGATGATGATGATGATGACATGTGATGTGAAATAATGATGATCACCCATGATATGATATGCATGATGATATGCATGATGATATGCATGATGATGATGATGATGATGACATGTGATGTGAAATATGGATGATCACCCATGATATTATATGCATGATGATATGCATGATGATGATGATGATGATGATGATGATGATATGTGATGTGAAATAGGGATGATCACCTATGATATGATATGCATGATGATATGCATGGTAATGATAATGATGATGATATATGATATGGCTCGAAGACATGTATGATGAAATGATGCTATGATAATGATGTCATGTATGATGTAATGATGTCGTGACATGTATGTTACAATGATGATACACATGAATGTGATATGAATTGATATGATGATGCTTGATAGTATGCGCATGGCTTCAAGGTAAGTAATGCCTGCAATGCATGTATGGTTGCATGATGCATTGAGTTGTTATTGGATTTCCCTATCTGCTGAGTGGTTGTACTCACCCCTTTGGGGAATAACATTTCAGATTAGCAGTATGCCGCTTCCTGCCGTCACGCGGGGGGAGTTTTACGGTCTACCATCCGATGTAGAGGTCGAGTGTGCTGAGATATATTGTCCCTCTGTTCCCAGACTGACTTTTATTTGAGTACGCTGTCTAGTGATGTATGACATAAGCCTGGCTGGGGGCCTTGTCATTCAGGAGTTCATTTTTGTGCACGTTCGTCGGGATGGAGCGATGCGAGGGATGTTGCCGCCGCCACCGCCTGATGCACCGGGTTGGGTGTGAGACTCGCGCGCGCGATGAGTAAGAGCCGAATCTTTTTGATGTAGATAGCCGACACTTTTGATGGGGGGTTTATGCTCGTATGATGTTGAGGGTCGAGGGTTTCTTTTTGAGGTTTTAGGCTGGATGTGGCTGAGTCCTAGCTTTTCCTTTTGTTGTACCGACCCGAAGGGAATCCCATCTTGTTATATATGTAAGTAAGTAAAGTGTCGAGGCTTGTTTATAAAATGATGGTGAATTAGTGGTGTGTATTTGTATCATGGTTGGTAGGGGGAGAGACGGTGATATTTTAATTTGCTTCCGCTAATGAGTCGCGCTGGGACCATTTGTTTTAAAATAAAATAAAATGTGTGTCTGTGAATTAGGACACTTCTTCGAAAGAAAGAAAGGTAATAAGGTGTAACATCGGCGCTGGTGACGACCTGCAAAGGGTTCGGGGTGTCACAGCAGCCCTTTTTGGTATCAGAGCGAATGGTTATAGGTGGAGTGATAAGGAGCCTCGTTTGGAGATTAAGGAACATGATGACAATGCACACCATATGATCTAAAATTAAATAATTGAATAACGGGTGATGAGTATTCACTCGTAGATCCCAGTAGTTTATTTTGAGTTGCCTTTAGGTACCAGTAACATGTATATGTTACTTATGTAGTAGTAGTAATTGCTTTGAATGGAGCGGTGAGTCTCGGATTATTCTGAGGCAATGCTTGGAAATTGCAGGAAAGTCATGGTGCGAGCTGGAAGTGCTCATGCATCGAGGGCTGAAGCCTCTGCTGCAAGGGCTGAACCCGAATGGAAGATATCCTGCGGGCATTAGCCAATATTGGAAATTTGATGGGAGGCGGGCGCAACAGCAGCTGGAGCGAACGCCGTACTCAAGGACTAGTGGAGCAGTTTTTGAAGCTGAAGCCACTTAAGTTTAATGGAATGGGAAGTCCCGAGGAGGCAAAGCAAGTGGATTGATGGGATGGAATGAATTTTCCGGCTGTTGGACTGCAACGATGCTGAGAAAATAGTTTTAGCAGAGTACCAGTTGGAGGGAAATGCGAAGTTTTGGTGGAGAGCTTCGAAGGACATAATCTTTCCACCAGGTTCTGATGTTAGTTGGGAGGAGTTTGTTAGGGCTTTCAATAGGAAGCATTTCTCTGATTGTGCTAAGGATAGGAAGATTACTGAATTTGTTCAGCTAGAACAAAAAGGGTTGTCAGTAGATCAATATGAGGCTAGATTTTATGAATTGTCTAGATATGCTCCTAAATTGATTGAGGATCAGGAAGAGAAGGCTAAGAGATTCCTGAAAGGATTGAGGACTGACATTAGGAAGCAACTGGTGCCTTTGAACATAAGAGATTATAATGAGATTTATGAAAGGGTGCAGTTAGTGGAGCAGGAGCTGTTGAGAGAGCGGTCAGAGTTTAAGAAACCGTTGAATTTTAGTGACGTGAGAAAGGGGAAGAGACCTTATTCTGGTCAAGGTCAGACCTGGAATGTGAAGAAGAAGAGTAACTTTGGAAATTTTGGAGGGGCAAGGAGTGGTCTGAATATAGGGAAAACACCCTATCAGCCTGGTATTTGTCAGAAGTGTAATGGACGCCATGGCCTAGGACCTTGTACGGGACAACATAAATGTTTTGGCTGTGGACAAGTGGGTCATCTTAGGAGGAATTGCCCACAAGAGAGGTCGCAAGTGAGTGTTGGCTCGGTGCGACAGGGATATCAGAGTGCTGTTAGGTCGAATCCGCAAGGAAATCCTCGAGAGACCACTGCGCAAGGAAGGGTGTATGCGATTACCCAGGAGGAAGCGGAAGCTTCCAAAAATGTTATCTCAGGTACGATTCTTATTAATGGTGAAAAGGCATATGCATTGTTTGACACGGGTGCAACACATTCGTTTGTGTCTGAAAGATATAGATGTTTGAATAAGATAGAAGTTATGCCTCTTGAGACGCCTCTTTGTGTTTCCACGCCTTTAAAGGATATGGTATTGTCTACGTTGGTGTGTGGAAATTGTAAGATATCAATGGGAGGAAAGGATATGGAAATAGATTTGATTGTAATGGCTATGTATGATTTTGATATTATTATAGGAATGGACTGGCTTCGTAAGTATCGGGCTAGAATGGATTGTTATAGAAGAGTGATTCAATTCGTTTTACCCGAGTCTAGTTGTGAATTTTAGGAGGTCGGACCCATTTTCTGTAGCACTTATTTCGGCGGTAGAAGCCTGTAAGTTACTTGACAAAGGATGTCAAGGGTACCTAGCCATAGTTAGAGATTATGCAAGGAAGGAGCCTAATCTTGAGGAAGTTCGTGTAGTTAAGTTAATTTCAAGATGTATTTCCTAAGGAATTGCACGGATTGCGCCGGAGCGGGAGATTGAATTTGAAATTGAATTAATGCCTGGAACGGGACCAATATCAAAAGCCCCATATAGGATGGCCTTAGTTGAATTAAAGGAGTTGAAAGTGCAACTACAAGAATTGCTTGACAAAGGATTCATTAGACCAAGTGCTTCACCTTGGGGTGCACCGGTCTTGTTTGTGAAAAAGAAAGATGGATCGATGCGCTTGTGTATTGACTATAGGCAGTTGAATCAGGTGACCATTAAGAATAAGTATCCTTTGCCTAGAATTGATGACTTGTTTGACCAACTCCAGGGAAGTTCGGTCTTCTCTAAGATTGACTTGAGGTCGGGATACCATCAGTTGAGAATTAAGAAGGAGGACATTCCTAAGACTGCGTTCATGACTCGTTATGGACACTATGAGTTCCTTGTTATGCCATTTCGATTGACTAACGCGCCGGCTGCATTTATGGATTTAATGAATAAAATATTACAGCCTTATTTAGACCAGTTTGTGATTGTTTTTATTGATGATATTCTGGTATATTCAAAAGGGCCTACAGAGCATGAGCAGCATTTGAGAATAGTTTTGCAGACTCTGAGAGAGCATAAGTTGTATGCTAAGTTTAGTAAATGTGAATTATGGTTGGACCAGATAATATTTCTAGGACATGTGGTGTCAGGAAAAGGAATTGCAGTAGATCTAGCAAAAGTTGAAATGGTAGTGAATTGGCCGCGGCCGGCGACACCTACTGAAATACGAAGTTTCTTAGGGCGGCTGGTTATTATAGAAGGTTCATTGAAGGATTTTCAAAGGCGCGGGACCTTTAACTAAATTGACCGAAAGAATGTGAAGTTTGAATGGAATGGAGAATGTGAAAGGAGTTTTCGGGAGCTCAAAAGGAAATTGACTTCGACTCAATTCGACTATACCCTCGGATCGATGGTTTCACAGTGTATAATGATGCATCTCACAAAGGACTGCGATGTGTGTTGATGCAGCATGGCAAGGTTGTAGCCTATGCATCCAGACAATTGAAACCCCATGAGCTGAATTACTCGACGCATGATTTAGAGCTAGCAGCTATAGTGTTTGCCTTGAAGATATGGAGACACTATTTGTATGGGGAAAAGTTTAAGATTTATACGGATCATAAGAGTTTGAAGTATCTATTCTCACAAAAGGAGTTGAACATGAGACAAAGGAGGTGGATGGAGTTGTTGAAGGACTATGATTGTGAGATAAGATATCATCCAGGGAAAGCGAATAGAGTAGCAGATGCTCTTAGTCGAAAGTCAGCTATGGAAATGGCTAGTTTGAGAATGGCAGAATGGGAATTGTTAGAATCTGTAGCAAATTCAAAGTTTAAATTGGAAATGGATTGTCTTACTGGCATGCTTAGTGCATTAAGGATTGAGCCAAAGATTATCCAGAAAATTAAAATCCTGCAAGAATCTGACCCAGAGATTTTGAAAGTAAAAGATGGTGTATCTTTAGGGAAAAGATCATAATTTCAGATCTCTGATGATGGAATAATAAGATGTCAAGGACGACTTTGTGTTCCCGACAATGAGGAGTTGAGGAAGGAAATTCTGTCGGAGGCACATAAGAGTAATTATAGTATCCACCCAGGTAGTACAAAGATGTACAGAAATTTGCGTCAGCAATTTTGGTGGAATGGTATGAAGGTAGATATGGCTAAGTACGTATCTCAATGTTTAACATGTCAGCAAGTGAAAGCGGAGCATCGTAAACCCGCAGGACTTTTGAGGCCATTAGACATTCCAGAATGGAAATGGGAACACATAACGATGGACTTTGTGCAAGGATGTCCAAGGACATCAAGTAGTCATGATTCAATTTGGGTGATAGTGGATCGTTTGACTAAGTCGGCACATTTCTTAGCGATTCGCATGGACTACCCAATGGATAAATATGCGGACATGTATGTAAGTCAAGTGGTACGCTTACATGGTGTTCCAGTGACTATTACTTCAGATCGAGATTCGAGGTTTACTTCGAATTTTTGGAGAAGTCTTCAAGCTGCGTTAGGATCTAAGCTTCAGTTTAGTACTACTTTTCATCCTCGGACAGATGGTCAATCAGAAAGAGTAATCCAGATATTAGAGGATATGTTAAGGGCTTGTGTAATCGATTTCAAAGGAAATTGGGATGAAAGATTGCATTTGGTAGAGTTTGCCTAAAATAATAGCTTTCAGAAAAGTATAGGCATGGCACCTTATGAGGCATTATATGGAAGGAGATGTAGGACTCCTGTCTGTTGGAGTGAAGTGGGTGAAAGGAAGTTGACAGGACCTGATCTGGTACAAGTTACCGCTGAGGCTGTTGAAGTTATCAGAGAGAGACTTAGAACAGCTCAGAGTAGACAGAAAGGCTACGCAGATAGGCGTAGAAGACCTTTGGAATTTAGTGTAGGAGACCATGTATTCCTTAAGGTATCTCCAATGAAAGGAATATCTCGATTCGGGATGAAGGGTAAGCTAAGACCTAGGTTTGTTGGACCTTTTGAAATTCTTGAGAGGATAGGGGATGTAGCTTATCGTTTAGCGTTACCTCCTAAGTTATAAAATCTGCACGATGTGTTTCATGTATCAATGTTGAGGAAGTACCAGCCGGATCCTGGTCACATACTCGATCATGAAGCCATCAAAATGGATGAGAAAGTAAGGTACATTGAAGAGCTTGTGCAGATATTGGATCGAAAGGAGCAAATTCTTAGGACCAAGAAGATCCCATTGGTTAAGGTGTTATGGCGACATCATGATATGGAAGAAGTCACATGGGAAAGTGAGGATCAAATGAAGGAAAAGTACCCCTATTTGTTTAAAGAAGGCGCGAGTGGTGTTTGAATTTCGAGGAAGAAATTCTCTAAGGAGGGGAGAATTGTGGCATCCCAAAATTCAAAGCCAAGCCATAAGGTGTGTTAAAGTCTTTAATTAGGTGATAAAATTTCCATGGCTTATGTTTTAGCCATTAGTCTTTTAATTAGATGATTTGTGCTTATGATTGTGAAAATTTAAATTCGACAGATTAATAATTTATGCTTGGCCATGTGCCTTATAAATTAAATCTTAATGAACAAAATGTCCCAAGACTTTGGCCAAGATAAAATTTGAATTTGGAAATAATTATAGAAAGGAATTCAAAAAAAAGAAGGGAAAAAGGGGTTAATTTTAGGATGGGCCTTAAGCCCATTTGGCCTAAGCCTTTAATGGGCCAAGTCGACCGGCCCAATAGTGGCCCAAGGGAAGTGGTCGCCGGCCATAGATGGCCCAAGCCCAAGAAGTCCCAAGCCCAAATTCAAAAATTCAATAGGACAAGTGGCAAAGGGGAAAGCCATGCATTGGTTGACTTTTAGGCAATCTCATGATTGCTAATCATGAGAAGTTGGGGAAATAAGAAGGGAAGAGAGAGAGAGTGGCCGGCCATTTGCTCGCCCAAAGGAGAGGAAGAGAGAGAGAGGTGTGTGAGAGAGAGGGAGAGGCCGAGAGAGGAAGGAGGCGGAGCCGAGGAGGAGCCGCCGTTCGTCCGCCGTGTTCGCCACTGTACGCCATCGACCGACCGGTCTAGAGGCAAGTGGAAGTCCTCTAGCTTCTCTTGCATGCTTTTGTGTTGGTTGCATGTCGAATTTTTGGGTGTTAGATGTGAAAACCGAAGCATGGATGAGTTGTGTGTGGATGGTGTGGCTGTTTGTGTTCGGACCGTGTGAGTCAGTAACTTGTTTGAGCTTGCATGTGTGTTTAGAGTCCGATTTTGGCTTCTATTTCTTCATGAGAGTTGTAGCTAACATCTTGAACTACAACATACTGAAATTTAGTGAAAAATGATGGATATTTGAGGGGTTAAAGTCTTGTTTTACGGAGACCTCAGATCTGGAGAGTTTTTACTGACCTCTTGCTGGATTCGTGGTTGCATGTTGGTTTTTGTTGAGAATCTCACTTCGGTTTTTTCATGAAAGTTGTAGGAGACATCTTAAAATACAACATAATCAAATTTGAAGTGAAATGAACAAGTATAGCCTAGTGAATCGACTAGATCTTGAAGAAGATGATTCTGGTGATGTATTTTGAGATACCCGAGACTTCAAGGACCTAAATGATGACTCTACTCTGGTTATTTGACTTGGATATATCCATAAAACTTGTAGAGGATACCTTTTTGTATAACATATCCAAATTTCAGTGGAAAATAAAGAGAATAGGTAGGTTAAATCTCAATATTGTGGAGATGTGTTCACTGGACGATGCGGTAATGGATCCAGAAGCTTCGTGAGGTTGTATAAAATAATATAAAAATAATCTGGCTTGGCGTTCTTCATGAAAGTTGCACGAAAATGTCTTGGCTATCACTCTACAAAATCTCGTAATTTTTGGAGGCCATATGGATATTTTAATCGAATTTATTCAGAAACTGTGCATTCTGGTCATTATCTGAATATTATGTGCTATTTCGTGGAAATTGTGAAATTGTGTGAAATTCAAGTTGGCCATGAATTTTGCATGAAATTGTCATTCTATTGGTTTGTTTGATGATTGCTTGAATTTTGTGATTTTGGGAAATTATAGATATTGAATTTAATATTTATTTATGATAATGAAAATAAATAATTATGCATTGTTGCATGTATGATAAGACATTGGTGTATGTATGACCATGAATTGTGATGCATGTGTGAATCATATGCCATGTTAAATGAGATCAAAATGATGATAAATGTGGATAATGATAAGTGAGTAAGTGGTTGTGGTGGAGGATGAGGCCGGAATGTCTGAGAGATGCATTGCCGGATTCCCTGGGAGATTCAGGATGCCCGGAATGTGGGGGGCCGGAAGCCTTGTCGAAGGTCTTTACCCGAAAGGAATGCCTCGCGATGCCAAGATTTGGGGTGCGGGATGCCCGGCCAGGGAGTGTAAATGCCGAAAGCCCTGTCGGAGGTTTCTGCCCGAAGGGAATGCCTCGTGATGCTAGTTGAGATGTGAGATGCCCGGAATGCGAGGGGCCGGATGCCCGGTGGCCTGGGAGGCTGAATGCCGGAAGCCTCGGAGGTCTTTGCCCGAGGGGATGATAAAATTGATAAATTGAGAAATGGGTGATGTGGTGATCAAGATTGAAATCCAAAAGTGGAAATTAAATCATGAAATGATATGCATGATGATATGCATGATGATGATGATGATGACATGTGATGTGAAATAATGATGATCACCCATGATTTGATATGCATGATGATATGCATGATGATGATGATGATGATGACATGTGATGTGAAATACGGATGATCACCTATGATATTATATGCATGATGATATGCATGATGATGATGATGATGATGATGATATGTGATGTGAAATAGGGATGATCACCTATGATATGATATGCATGATGATATGCATGGTAATGATAATGATGATGATATATGATATGGCTCGAAGACATGTATGATGAAATGATACTATGATAATGATGTCATGTATGATGTAATGATGTCGTGACATGTATGTTACAATGATCATACACATGAATGTGATATGAATTGATATGATGATGCATGATAGTATGCGCATGGCTTCAAGGTAAGTAATGCCTGCAATGCATGTATGATTGCATGAAGCATTGAGTTGTTATTGGATTTCCCTATCTGCTGAGTGGTTGTACTCACCCCTTTTGGGGAATAACATTTCAGATTAGCAGTATGCCGCTTCCTGCCGTCACGCGGGGGGTGTTTTACGGTCTACCATCCGATGTAGAGGTCGAGTGTGCTGAGATAGATTGTCCCTCTGTTCTCGGACTAACTTTTATTCGAGTACGCTGTCTAGTGATGTACGACATAGGCCTGGCTAGGGGCCCTATCATTCAGGAGTTCATTTCTGTGCACGTTCGTCGGGATGGAGCGGTGCGAGGAATGTTGCCGCCGCCACCGCCTGATTCACCGGGTTGGGTGTGAGACCCGCGCGCGCGATGAGTAGGAGCCGGATCTTTTTGATGTAGATAGCCGACACTTTTGATGGGGGGTTTATGCTTGTATGATGTTGAGGGTCGAGGGTTTCTTTTTGAGGTTTTAGGCTGGACGTGGCTGAGTCCTAGCTTTTCCTTTTGTTGTACCGACCCGAAGGGAATCCCATCTTGTTATATATATGTATGTAAGTAAAGTGTCGAGGCTTGTTTATAAAATGATGGTGAATTAGTGGTGTGTATTTGTATCATGGTTGGTAGGGGGAGAGACGGTGATATTTTAATTTGCTTCCGCTAATGAGTCACGCTGGGACCGTTTGTTTTATAAAAAAAAAATGTGTGTCTGCGAATTAGGACACTTCTTAAGGTGTAACATCGGCGCTGGTGACGACCTGCGAAGGGTTCGGGGTGTCACAAAAACTCCCGAGAACATCTGGGCATGTTTCTCAATACAACTGGGCATCCGGCACCCCCCATCCCGGGCATCCTGACACTCCTACGGCATTATCGGCCCACCTCCAACAGTTTCTTCATTCATCATAATTCATATTCACCAATTTATGTCTCACAATCAACGTGGCATATGATGTAATGGCAACAAAGTCAAATTCTGCATTTGATTCTATATACAATGCCAAATATCATCACATGCTTAGCAAGATTCAATCACCTCAATCGATATAATTAATAGGGCTCATCCAAGACAGAATAATCATAAATTTCAGCATTTGAAATTCGCACAATCCAGTTTGCACAGTTTTAGATAATATTTCCATTAAATACCCAAATTGCCTTTAAAAATTATGAAATTCGAACATGTGATAGTCAAGACATAATGGCAGATTTTTGATAGAGGACACTGTACCAAAATACCCTCATACAATTTGATATAGATCACGCATCACAGCATTTCTATTCTATCAATACAGCTTGCACAGTTTTTGAAACATTTTTGGTTAAATGGGCAAATGAACTTCAAAAATTATGAAATTTGAACATATTGCAGGGAAGACACAAAGAAAGATACTTCATGAAGAACACTTTGCCGAAGGAATTTTTTGCAAAATGATATGGCCCACGATTTCACCTACCTATTCTTGTTGGTTTTCTCTAAATTTTTTACATGTTAATCCTCAAGATGTCCTTTACAACTTTCCTTAAGAGATCAAGGTGATATTTTCATAAGAAGTTTACTTTACAGACCACGAAACCACTGAAGGTCGGCACAACGAGTTCCAGATCTAGTCTCTCCGAAAAATGAAGATTTCGCCTACTTATACTCGTTTGTTTTGTCTAAAATTTGAATATGTGATATTTCAAGATGTCCTTAACAACTTTCATTTAGAAGTCACGGTCAAAATCCAACTCAAACAACACATGCAAGCCCATAGAATATTCAAGGTCAAACTGTTTTCTCAAGAACAGTTTTCTAGTATCAAACATCCCTCTTAGAACTTCGACTTTTATCACCCTAAACATCCGAAATCTATCACCATTCAAGCACACATGCTAAACACAACATGCAAGAGCAGATTAAGAATCCCAACTTGTCTCCAAACCGAGCAAACATGAGCACACGGCGACTAGACACGGCAACTGGACACGGCCACGACGAGCGACGGACGAGCGGCTTCCTTCTTCTTCGCACTCTCACTCTCCCTTTCTCTCTCGATTTCTCTCTTTCTCTCAGTAACTCTCTCTCTCTCTCTCTCTCTCTCTCTCTCTCTCTCTCTCTCTCTCTCCCTTCGGACGAAGCCCTCTTTCTCCCTCTCTTTCTCGCTTAAGCTGGCCTCATCATCCCCTAATTTCTTCCCCTCAATCATTAGCTATGATTAGGCATGCATGAAGGACACTTGGCACACTTCAAAGGACAAGTGGGGGAGGGCATGCAAAACCGGTCTCTTCCCCTTCCCTCTTCGTGCGATCCATAGCCCTTTATGGGCTCTATGGGCTTACCAGCTTGGCCTATCTTAGGCCCATCCCTCTTGGGCCTAAGACCCAAGTTTAATTAACCTAAGATTAGCCCTTTTAAAAACTAATTAAATCCCTATTAAATTGAAGTACTAAATTACAAATTAAGATAACTATACACTTGAAATTATAAATCTATAAGTTCCCATTTATCATACACACATAACTCATGGCCAAAGATAATACTTCATTTCCCAAAAGTCATCCATTAAAGACTTGGCCATACATCTCATCGCAACTCATGGACTAGGAGGCTACAAAATACAATAGCGGTACTTCTATCGCCTATCCATAGCTCATGGCATATTTAGGGATTTTTATGAAATTCTAGGATGCCACAATTCTCCCCTCCTTAGAGAATTTCGTCCTCGAAATTAGACAGTTACTCATGCCTTTTGAAACAAGTAGGGGTACTTTTCCTTCATCTGATCTTCACTTTCCCATGTGGCTTCTTCCATATCATGATGTCGCCATAATACCTTAACCAGAGGAATCTTCTTAGTCCTAAGAATTTGTTCTTTTCGATCCAGTACTTGCATAGGTTCTTCGATATACCTCGCTTTCTCATCCACTTTGATGGCTTCATGATCGAGTATGTGACCATGATCCGGCTGGTACTTTCTCAACATCGATACATTAAACACATCATGCAAATTTCCCAATTTAGGAGGCAGCGCCAAGATAAGCTACATCTCCTATTCTTTCAAGTATCTCAAAAGGTCCAACAAATCTAGGGCTTAACTTACCTTTCATTCCAAATCGAGATATTCATTTCATTGGAGATACTTTAAGGAATACATGATCTCCCACATTAAATTCCAAAGACCTTCTATGCCTATCTACGTAGTCTTTCTGTCTACTCTGAGCTGTTTTAAGTATTTTCATGATAATTTCGACAGCTTCAGTGGTAACTTATACCAGTTCAGGTCCTGTCAATTTCTTTTCACCTACTTCATTCCAACTGATAGGAGTCCTACATCTCCTTCCATATAATGCTTCATAGGGAGCCATGTCTATACTTTTCTGAAAACTATTATTATAAGCAAACTCCACCAAATGTAATCTTTCATCATAATTTCCTTTAAAATCAATCACACAAGCCCTCAACATATCCTCTAATGTTTGGATTACTCTTTTTGTTTGTCCATCTGTCTGAGGGTGAAAAGCAGTATTAAACTGGAGTTTAGTTCCTAAGGCAGTTTGAAGACTCCGCCAAAAGTTCGAAGTAAATCTTGAATCCTGATCTGAGGTAATAGTTACTGGAACACCATGTAAACGTACTATTTGACTTACATATATATCCGCATATTTGTTCATTGGGTAATCTATACGAACTGCTAGGAAATGAGCAGACTTAGTCAAACGGTCCACTATTACCCAGATAGAGTCATGACCACTTGATGTCCTTAGCAATCCTTGTACAAAGTCCATTGTTATATGTTCCCATTTCCATTCTGGTATGTCTAACGGTCTCAAGAGTCCTACGGGTTTGCGATGTTCTGCTTTTACTTGCTGGCACGTTAAACATTGAGAAACGTGCTTAGCCGTATCTGCTTTCATACCATTCCACCAAAATTGCTGACGTAAATTCCTGTACATCTTTGTACTACCTGGATGAACACTGTAATTACTCCTATGTGCCTCCGACAAAATTTCCTTCTTTACTTCTTCACTGTCGGGAACATAAAGTCGTCCTTGGCACCTTACCACTCCATCTTCAAAGACATGAAATTCTGGTCTTTTTCCTAAAGACACTGCATCTTTCACTTTCATAATTTCCGGGTCAGATTATTGTAAAATCTTAACTTTCTGAATAATTTCATGTTCAATCCTTAATGCACTAAGCATACCAGTAAGACAATCCAATTTCAATTTAAACTTTGAGTTCGCTATGGACTTTAACAAGCTCCATTCCGCCATTCTTAAACTGACCATCTCCATAGCTAACTTACGACTAAGAGCATCTGTTACTTTATTTGCTTTCCCTAGATGGTATCGTATCTCACAATCATAATCCTTTAACAATTCCATCCACCTCATTTGTCTCATGTTCAACTCCTTTTGTGAGAACAGATATTTCAAGCTCTTATGATCTGTATAAATCTCAAACTTTTCCCCATATAAATAATGCTTCCATATCTTCGAAGCGAATACTATAGCTGCCAGTTCTAAATCATGCGTTGGGTAGTTCAGTTCATGGAGTTTTAGTTGTCCGGACGCATAGGCTATGACCTTGCCATGCTACATCAAAACACATCCCAGTCCTTTGTGAGATGCATTACTATACACTGTAAAACCATTCGATCCTGTCGGTATAGTCAATATTGGAGCCGAGGTCAATTTTCTTTTAAGCTCCTAGAAACTCCTTTCACATTCCCCATTCCACTCAAACTTCACGTTCTTTCGAGTCAATTTAGTTAAAGGACCCGCCAATCGTGAAAATCCTTCAATAAACCTTCTATAGTAGCCAGCCAGTCCTTAGAAACTCCGTATTTCAGTAGGCGTTGTCGGTCTTGACCAATTTATTACCATTTCAACTTTCGCCGGGTCTACTGCAATCCATTCTCTTGATACCACATGCCCTAAAAATATTATTTGGTCTAGCCAGAATACACACTTGCTAAATTTGACATACAGCTTATGATCTCTCAAGGTTTGCAAAACTATCCTCAAATGTTGTTCATGCTCTTTAGGCTCTCTTGAATATATCAAAATATCATCAATAAAAACAATCACAAAATGGTCTAAATTTGGCTTAGATACCCTATTCATTAGATCCATAAATGCAGCCGGTGCATTTGTCAATCCCAATGGCATGACCAGGAACTCGTAATGTCCATAACGAGTCCTAAACACAGTCTTAGGAATGTCCTCTTTCTTAATTCTTAGTTGATGGTATCCCAACCTTAAGTCAATCTTAGAGAAGACCGAACTTCCTTGGAATTGGTCAAATAGGTCATCAATTCTAGGCAAAGGATATTTATTTTTAATGGTTACTTGATTCGGTTGCTTATAGTCTATGCACAAGCGCATCGACTCATCTTTCTTTTTCACAAACAAAACCGGTGCATCCCAAGGTGAAGCACTTGGCCTAATGAATCCTTTATCAAGCAACTCTTGTAGTTGCACCTTTAATTCCTTCAACTCGACTAAGGTCATCCTATACGGAGCTTTCGATATAGGTCCTGTTCTAGGCATTAATTCATTTTCAAACTCAATTTCTCGCTCTAGCGATAATCCGGGCAACTCCTCAGAAAATACATCTTGAAATTCATTAACCACTCGAACTTCATCAAGTTTAGGCTCTTCCTTAGTATAATCTTTAACCATAGCCATGTATCCTTGAAATCCCCTGTCAAGTAACGCATGAGCTTCTATTTCTGAAATAAGTACTATAGATAGATTGGTCTGACCTCCCAAAAATTCACAACTAGACTGATCAGGTAAGACAAATTGGATCATTTTTCTATAACAGTCCATTTTGGCCCGATACTTACGAAGCCAATCCATTCCTATAATAACATCAAAATCATACATAGCCATTATGACCAAGTCTATTTCCATATATTTTCCTCCCATTGATATCTTACAATTCCCACACACCAGTGTAGACAATACCATATTCTTTAAGGGCGTGGAAACACAAAGATGCGTCTCAAGGGGCGTAACTTCTATTTTACTCAAATGCCTATATCTTTCAGACACAAACGAATGTGTAGCACCCGTATCAAACAATGCATATGCCTTTTTACCATTTATAAGGATCGTACTTGAGATAACATTTTTGGAAGCTTCTGCTTCCTCTTGGCTGACCGCATACACCCTTCCTTGTGCTGGT
Organism: Eucalyptus globulus; assembly: GCA_014182545.1. Taxonomy (NCBI): domain Eukaryota; kingdom Viridiplantae; phylum Streptophyta; class Magnoliopsida; order Myrtales; family Myrtaceae; genus Eucalyptus; species Eucalyptus globulus. Next base: position 41,590 of record JABKBK010000029.1, read on the forward strand.
GGCCTCTGAGGATTCCTAGAAAGGTTTGATCTAATCGCACTCTGTCGTCCTTGTCGCACCGAGCCAACACTCATTTGTAACCTTTCTTGTGGGCAACTTCTCCTAAGGTGGCCCACTTGTCCACAACCAAAACATCTCAATCGTCCATTGCAAGGTCCTGGGCCATGTTGCCCATCACACCTTTGACAAACATCAGGCTGATAGGGTGTTTTCCTTATATTCATGCCATCTTTTGCTTTCCCAAAATTTCCAAAATTGCACTTTTTCTTCACATTCCAAGTCTGACCTTGACCAAGGTAAGGTCTCTTACCCCTTCTCACATCACTAAAGTTCAGCGGTCTCTTAAACTCTGATCGCTCTCTCACCAGCTCTTGCTCCACTAATTGTGCCCTTTCATAAAACTCATGATAATCCTTTATGTTCAAAGGCACCAGTTGCTTCATAATATCAGTTCTCAACCCTTTCAGAAATCTCTTAGCTTTCTCTTCTTGATCCTCGATTAGCCTAGGAGCATATCTAGACAATTCAGAAAATCTAGCCTCATATTGGTCCACTGTCAGCTCCTTTTGTTCTAACTGAACAAATTCTGAAATTTTCTTGTCCTCAGTACAGTGAGAAAAATGTTTTCTATTGAAGGTTCTGAAAAACTCATCCCAATTAACATCAGTAACTGGTGGAAAGATGGTGTCTCTCGAAGCTTTCCACCAAAACTTTGCATTTCCCTCCAGTTGGTACTTTGCCAAAGTTATTTTCTCAACATCATTGCAGTTCAACAACCAGAAAATTCGTTCCATTCCATCAATCTAATGCTCCGCCTCTTCAGGACTTCCCATTCCACTGAACTTAGGTGGTTTCAACTTCAAAAATTGCTCCACTAGTCCTTGAGTATGGCGTTTTGCTCCGGGTTGTTGCTGCGCTTGTCTTTCCATCAGATTTCCTATATTGGCCAATGCCTGCAGGATATTTTCCATCCGGGGTTCAGCCCTTGCAGCAGAGGATTCGGCCCTTGACGGATGATGACTTCCATATCGTACCATGATTCTCCTGCAGTTTCCAAGCATTTGCCTCAAGAAATATCTGTGACTCAATGTCTTCATTAAAAACAACAGCACTAAGGAAAAATAAGTAACATAACCATGTTACAGGTACCTAAAAGCAACTAATAATAACTACTAGGGATCTACAAGTGATTACTCATCACCCGTTATTCAAAGTTACCCAACTATTCCAGTCAATATCCTATGGTGTGCATTGTCATCATGTTCCTCAATTTCCAAATGAGGCTCCTTATCACTCCAACCTATAACCATTGCTCTGATACCAACAAAAGATGGTTGTGGCACCCCGAAACACCTAAGGTCGCCATAGGTACCTATCGCTATACCTAATGAACACTAGTTACATCTCTTAGTAGAAGCATCGTAGTTCATAGGTATTTTTTTTTTAAAAACGGTCCCAGCGCAACTTATTAGCGGAAGCATAATTGAATCTCACCATCTCTCCCTCCAATAACCATAATGCAATGCACACCAACTACGCACTATATGAAAAGATAAAGCCGAGCCACTTTTATTTACATATTTTCATGATGGATTTTCGGGTCGGTACAACCAAAAAGAAAAGCCAAGATTTTTAACTACACTTGGCCACAACCCAAAAGATATCTCAACCCCTATATTCGATCACGTGTCATCCTCCATCTACCAGCGTTGGCTACCCTAAAAAAGAAACATCAGCTCTCTACTCCTCATGCGGCCATCACACCCGTCCTGGCGCGTCGGGCGGTGGTGGAAACAACATCTCCCTAAACACTCTATCTCGGCGGACGTGGATTGACAAAAACTCCTGAATGACTGGACCCACAGCCAGGCCCACATCGTACATGACCAGCATGCGAACTCGCACATACGTCAGACTAGGGATGGTAACGCAGTCAATCTCCGAACACTCTACCTCCACGTCAGATGGGAGGCCATAGAAGGTACCCCGCATGACCGGAGGGAGCGGCATCTTCCTAATCTGAAATGGTCCCCAAAGGGGTGAGTACATCCACTCAGTAGGGAAAGGATCCAATAAACTACTCAATACATCACACAATACAATGATAACAATCATAGCATAGTACATTTCATTCATGCATCCAAGCATAACTTACCTTGAAGCCATGCATATGTCATCATACCATATGTACATACATCCTCATGTACTTATCACCATCATGTCATACATATACCATCATGCCATAGGTGCACATACAACCATGCACTCATCATCATCGTGTCATATATGTACCATCATGCCATAGGTGCACATACAACCATGCACTCATCATCATCATGTCATACATGTACCATCATGCCATAGGTGCACACACAACCATGCACTCATCATCATCATATCATACAGCCATGCATATGCAATCATACCATATGTGCATGATTCAATTTTCCACTTTTTATCTTTCACTTTGATCACCACATCTTTCTTTCTCGGGATCAGTAATTGCATCCCACATTTTATCACTCGCACCCCAACCTAGCATCGCTAGAAACCTCTGGCACACACCACCGGGCATCCGGCACCCTCACATTTCGGGCATCTCGCATCCCAACTGGCATCACGAGGCATTTCCTGGGCACAAACCTCTGAGGCTTCCGGCACCCAACCATTCCGGGCATCTCGAAACTCCCGAGGACATCCGAGCATGTATCTCAATACAACCGGGCATCCAGCACCCCCCATCCCGGGCATCCTGACACTCCCAGGGCATTATCGGCCCACCTCCAACAGTTTCCTCATTCATCATAATTCATATTCACCAATTTATGTCTCACAATCAACATGGCACATGATGTAATGGCAACAAAGTCAAATTCAACATTTGATTCTATATGCAATGCCAAATGTCATCACATGCTCAGCAAGATTCAATCACCTCAATCAATATAATTAATAGGGCTCATCCAAGATAGAATAATCATAAATTTCAGCATTTGAAATTCGCACAATCCAGTTTGTACAGTTTTAGAGAATATTTCCATTAAATACCCAAATGGCCTTTAAAAATAGGCAAATGAATTTCAAAAATTATGAAATTTGAATATGTTTCAGGGAAGACATAAAGAAAGATACTTCATGAAAAACACTTTACCGAAGTAATTTTATACAAAATGATATGGCCAACGCACTGAAACTGACTAAGTCCGAACGCGTCAGATTACACGATTTTTGAAATATTTCCGATTAAATACTCTAATGACCTTCAAAAATTATGAAATTAGAATATGTGGTAGTCAAGACCCTAAAGTAGATTTTTTATGAAGGACTCAAAGTCATATTCGTCCTAGATAATTAAATATAGGCTGTTAAAACTTCTGTTCCTAGTACCGAAATTTCCAGATTCAACACCCTCCGAAAAACCACGATTTCACCCACCTATTCTTGTTGGTTTTCTCTATATTTTTTATATGTTAATCCTCAAGATGTCCTTTACAACTTTTGTTAATAGATCAAGGTGATATTTTCACAAGAAGTTTACTTTACATACCACGAAACCACTGAAGGTCGGCACAACGAGTTCCAGATCTAGTCTCTCCGAAAAATGAAGATTTCGCCTACTTATACTCATTTTTTTTGTCTGAAATTTGAGTATGTTATATTTTAAGATGTCCTTAACAACTTTAATTGATAAGTCACGGTAAAAATCCAACTCAAACAACACATGCAAGCCCATAGAACATTCAAGGTCAAACTGTTTTCTCAAGAACAGTTTTCTAGTATCAAACATCCCTCTTAGAACTTCGACTTTTATCACCCTAAACATCCGAAATCTATCACCATTCAAGCACACATGCTAGACACAACATGCAAGAGCAGATTAAGAATCCCAACTTGTCTCCAAACCGAGCAAACACAAGCACACGGCGACTGGACACGGCGACGTCGAGCGACGGAGGAGCGGCTTCCTTCTTCTTCGCACTCTCACTCTCCCTTTCTCTCTCGATTTCTCTTTTTCTCTTGGTAACTCTCTTTCTCTCTCTCTCCCTTCGGACGAAGCCCTCTTTCTCCCTCTCTTTCTCGCTTAAGCTGGCCTCATCATCCCCTAATTTCTTCCCCTCAATCATTAGCTATGATTAGGCATGCATGAAGGACACTTGGCACACTTCAAAGGACAAGTGGGGAGGGCATGCAAAACCGGTCTCTTCCCCTCCCCTCTTCATGCGATCCATAGCCCTTTATGGGCTCTATGGGCCAGCCAGCTTGGCCCATCTTAGGCCCATCCCTCTTGGGCCTAAGACCCAAGTTTAATTAACCTAAGATTAACCCTTTTAAAAACTAATTAAATCCCTATTAAATTGAAGTACTAAATTATAAATTAAGATAACTATACACTTGAAATTATAAATCTATAAGTTCCCATTTATCATACACACATAAGATGTCACGACCCGAACCCCGGGCATATGCACATCCCTCAATGGTCGATTTTAAATTTGCAACATCCCAGGAATTGTTGCCGACCCATTCATTTATTTTGCACATGCGGAAACGTAAACAATCTCCATACAACAAAACAGTGGAATAGAAACGTAGGATATTATTTTTCACAAACCACAACTACAACATTATCGTATCTATGTAAATAGACCAGTTTAACACCCCCAAGGTTTGATACAAAAGTGAAGCTATTCGATTAACCACTAACTAAGCTTCTATTTATAAAACTGGGGTTTACTATTACAATACCATACTTCTCAATATCTCGGGGGTGAGCTGTCACCCTACATCCAGTCTTGACGGAAAATCCGTCATCACTTGGAAGGAGATAGCGAGAATCCTATTCCTCCTTTACTGCGACCAACTGTACACGATCCAGCCTTCCTCCATTTATGGACCTGAAAAATGTTAGCCCACTAAGGGGTGAGATCACATCTCAGCGAGTAAATCTCCTAATTCCAGATTAGGTGAAGGGTACATCCAGCATGCAATCTAATCACATTTCTTACCACTCTTTTAACACCAGCAAGTTCCTGCATATTAGCATCAAATAAAATATTCCTAACAGTGTCAAGTTCACATATCACAGGAATACTTTAACATAAGCATATGCAAGGTGTGAATATCCATGTAAGCATATATGCCATAGTCAATGTAACAGATAACAGTCTTCCGGCAAAACCGGGCATCTCATATGTCACAAATGATGTTAATGCTCAGATAACAGTCTTCCGGTATAACCAGGCATCGCCTCACACCGTTGAGCGCGGCAACGTCTACATCTAGACGGCATTCCAATTAAGGAGCATCGGTCCAGCCTCCACTGCGACCGGCATCCGTTGACGTGGGGCATTCCGAAGGAGCATCGCCCGGCCTCAAGGCTCGTGGCGGAATCTCATGTTGTGAATGCATATGATCAATTTCACATTTCAATAATCAATTATATACAGCATCCACAGCATCAATTGAGCACTTTCATAGCAAGAATTCTTCAAAACAAGTATATATTCTTATTCATCCAAATTGACAGAGAACTGCCCAATAACGCTCTCCCAATTTCGAAGTCAGAAAGTAATCCATACGATCTCTAAAAATTCTCAAATTCGGATACATGCTAGAAAACATATAAAAAAACATTTTTCATGAAGACACCCAGATCCAGATTTCTCTGGATTCGGCCCAGAAATTGTTTCTATCCAGCACAAAAATCTGGTCCAGTTCCAGAGAGCCAAACCTATCGAAATCAGTTCGTTTTTGAGTCGAAACATGCTTCGTTTGATTTGAAATTTAATTATGTTAAACTAAAAGTTATAACAAACAACTTTCGTGAAGGAACCAATTGGAAATTCGACCTCTAAAGGTCATTAACATCCCTCAGAATCATAATAGGTCACGGATTACAAAACTGTCCGATTACTGTTCCGAGGATGACGTCATTAAAATCGTCATCTTTTTAATTTATAAAAATTAATAGAAAAATATATGTTGTTATTTAAGATGTTCACAACGTTTCTTCAGAACAAAATCCTTTCAAAATCGCAACACAAAGTTGTCTACAAAATTAGCAAAACATACACATTATAGAAACTGTTTCAGTAATCAACTACTGTTCTAGTCCGAATCTTCCACCACGACTTTTGTTTTGCTCTCTAAGCCTTATCTAAGCTTTTCTATGTCTATCATAACGTCCCTAACCAACATCCATCCATATCTAACCTCATCTACATATTTTTAACTTGGTACGAATCCCTAATAGAGGTACTCAACCCCTAGTCCAGATTTAGAAGACAACTCACCTAAACACAGCTAACGGCGGCTCTCGTTGGTGGTTGAACAGCAACACAGAGACCAGCCTTGATCCTCTTGGTGATGGTGTTGAGCCGAAGCCGCAGAAGATTGTGAAGTGGTATGATGGCAACGGCAACACACAAACTTATAAATTTTTCGGTAGAGGAAACTAAGTATGGAGTTTGGTCGTTCAAGAGGGAGCAGAAATGAAAGTTTAACGTTCAAGGAAAGAGAAAGCAACGGTTTGTACATTGAAAAAGACAAGGAAGAAGAATAAACTAAGAGGAAGAAAGGGAAAGATGGAAGTTGCCGTGTAAAATACAACAAACAAACTTCCATGCGTGAGAAAAAGGGTGAGGAAGGAGAGTGTAAATTGATGGGAAGTTTCATTGAAGTTTCCTTCAGCCTTTTACCTAATTTTCCATGGAAACTTTGGCCACCCATCACCCTCATAGGCCCCACCAAGTTCCCAACATTGTTTCTTCTAGAGGAGATGAAAGAAAAGGTTGGAAATCTACGTAAACTGCTGAATCCGAATTTTGAAGTGATTCTCATAGCCTTTTCCCATGGAGAATGAGTTCCTTTCCTTATCAAGTGGTCCCCCTATCTTTTCCAAGTCAATTTCCATTAAATACCAAGAAAATTGAGGTGAGGTTGTAGGAGAGAGGGATTCCTACGAATTTCTTTTTCTTTGAGAAGACTTCTCTTCTTTATTTAATTAACAATCTAACACCCCATTCAATAGGGTCAAGTCCTTTAGTAACCAATTATAATACCTCTTAAATTGTTTCACAATAGAGGTCTTAAAATCCTACTTAAAATGTGGCAATTCCCTTGCTCTTCTAATTTGCTGATCTTGCATATTTCGTGAACAATTCCCATCATCCCTAAATTTTGAGAAGACGCAACAATGTCCTTGGGATGAATTGTGACACGTGACAATTCTTAATTTCTGTAATCGACATCATTTCCTCAGTTAATTTCAGTCAAAAATGTGATTTCTAGCACAACTTAAACTATCGGTTAGTTTTTGGGAACTTTTGGTGCACTGACCCGTGGTCGATTATTCCCGAGCCACGATATATATTTTCGACGCATTGGCAACTCTCGATTGTCGTGAAAAATCTCGAGGTTTCAATTACGAGCACAGGGTACCAAAACAACAGAAAATCGGTTTAGTGCCGATCGACGAAGTTTGTAAATTAGTTGGAATCACCCAAGCCTAATTTTATTTCTATCGAATCGACCTATTTCCGATTTCTGATAGATTTTCGACTGTGCCGAACTGATCCTTGTAGACTAACACGGTCGAGCAGTCGATTCATGGTCGAATTTTCAAGTCTGTTGCATCAAAATTCTTTAATAACTTTCCCGATTAGTCAAGTTATCTCATGAGTGATCAGTTCAGAGAATAGCGCTATAGGCACGTCGACGAAAAGCCCGAATTATTTAATTGAAAACAGAAGTGAAAAATCAGACTGTCACATAAGACATGGCCAAAGATAATACTTCCTTTCCCAAAATTCATCCATTAAAGACTTGGCCATACATCTCATCGCAACTCATGGACTAGGAGGCTACAAAATACAATAGCGGTACTTCTATCGCCTATCCATAGCTCATGGCATATTGAGGGATTTTTATGAAATTCTAGGATGCCACAATAAATTACCACTTTAACTTGTTCAGGTTACTCTATATAAAATTGATCCCATGGCTGAGATTTTTGGACTTTAAATCCAATAAGTCATTCTGTTTTTTTTTTTTTTTGACTGCCACAAATCAAATCTAATAAAACAGCCATCCATTATACATATAAATTCAAACATTTTCATAAATTCAACACACTTAGAACATTCATTGTTTTCACAAACACATGCCATACTCTTATGCATCGTAGCTAAGTTGTCTAATCGGCACACTGAACAACTCATACACTGTATAGCATCCGCTCTTTTATGGCCATAGGGCTCAGGCCGCTTCTGCTGGACCAAATACATTTGCAGCCATATGTGCTGCTTGGCGGATGCATCCTCGAACCTTGCGCACCAATTTCACGATTAAACGAATAAAGTGGCACAGGAAAAGAATAGCCATCAATCCAATCCATGCAAGCACTACATATCCACTTGCATTACGGGAAGTATCCTGTTCAGAGATGAAGATGGCATAAGTTGCCGCGGCAAAGGTTATCGCAACCCACATAGTCAGCATTACAAGCCACGTGGTGATCCGATGCTGCTTTAGAGGAAGACCACTTATGAAAAGCATGATGATGCTAAGCGATGCGATGAAGCTTATCGTGTTACAAGTTAAAAATTCCTGGTACACATCCGAGTCCTTAATTGCCATTACAGATTCACCCGCATAATTTGTTGGACTGTTTGCATAATGTTTTTTACTGTTTGCATCATCCGAGTCTCCTTCCCAAAGGCCGCCAGGTGGGGTAATACCGGCTTGGTATGTCATGGTAGCTAGCAATGTCTTTACCACCATTAGCATCTTCTGCATATTATTTTGCCACTTTCTCTTTCTTTCCTCGCTTTCACTTTGTGCTAATAGGTCGAGTGCTGTGAAACCTTTGGAGTTCTTAATGTTTGGTTTAAGTCCTTTATTAGTCAGGAAGAGCATAGTCTGCAAAGGAATAATACCAGAATGTATCAATTGGGGTCAAATTTGAACTAGACAAGCCCATGTTACATACTTTTCATGATTAACTTTGCTACTAACGTTTTTCAGTCCTCTAGTCTTTATGACTATTATTTGATGACTTCATAAAGGGATACTCATAGATAAAATTAGTAGCAAAATAACGTGAAGTGTAAAGTTGTAGTTTATTATATGGACCAATGATTTCCTTCTTTTTTAAATATCATAACATACGATGATTTATAAATGGATATCTTTTAGCTTCTGAATATTTCCAGGACACTCACATATCTTAGAACTGCCTTTTTTTTATTAATATGCTCCCTGAATTTGACCATTGCAGAGGTTTGGTTGTATGAACGTACCTTAGTTTCTCCATCTGCACCAGCCAAATGCAAAATCGTGTTGCCATGTACATCCCTCGAGTTGATGAGATCTCCGCCTAAGATATCTATCAAAAGTCTCAAAGCATCTAGTCTTATTATAAGTCACGCATAAATGCATAATCGTCTGGCCATTTTCCGCAACACAAAGAGCTGCATCAGGTCTCACTTGAACTAAGTATTCCAACACATCCACATGGCCTTTCCTGGCCGCAATATGAAGAGGGTTTCTTTTATATTTGTCACAAAAAAAAAAAAAAAAAAAAAAAACATGTTTCGGGGTTGACTCTTAACAAGCTTACCACTATGTTAAGGTGCCCTTTTGTGAACGCGAGATGAAGAGGAGAGGATCCCCGAGAATCTTTCTCTTTTGCTAGCTTGGCCTTTCTAGTTAGGACCTCTTCCACGAAATCCAAGTGTCCAAGCATAGCTGCAATATGCAAAGGAGTCTGATTCCCAGGCACGATTCTATCGAGAAGCAGCTTATCTTTTTCGAGCAATTCAAGCAAAGAAGGCACATTCCCTTTCACAGCGGCTATGTGGAGGTCGGACGCCATGTTTGGATATCTAAAAAGAGAGTTTCCGAATTTGATCTCTAAAAAAAGAGTTTCGGAATACTCATTCCTCCATTTGGAAACTGGGGTATATACTGTCACGGCCAAGTCACCTTCACACTAGGGGTTGACGAAGACCAAAAAATAATTGGTCGATCTATCTCATCGGCAATTATTTGTCTCAGTTTGTGCAAAAGTCCTAGCATGTCAAAATAGCTGACGATTACTGGAGCCTATCGTGGGCGGGTAGGGTTTCGCCTGTCGGCCAATTTCTGCCTCCTCTCCATTTGGTCCTGTATAGGTCAAGTTCGCAGACGTAGGTGTCCCTTTCGAGCCATGATATCCTTTGATGATGTAAAGCAGACACACTCTATTCATGCGAATTGTGCAGACACACTCTATTCATGCAAATTGTTGTAAACAGGAATTACTCTGAAAGGACATGAATTTCATCGATATATCAGAAATTATTTTTGCGATAATGCTCGATCAATCAGAATGAATCGTGACCTAGGAACTTTCACAGAAATTATTCTACCATATGGGTGTGTTAGGAAGACAGAAAAAAAAAAGGCATAGTATCCTTAGCACATTTGAAGTCGGCCTCTCAACACGCTAATCCCAAGTGATTTTGAGCTTGCATAGTTTAAGCTCAATGTGGAGGCATCAGCCTTGCTATACCTCCAAAATTCCACGAAAGAGAGTTGATCTTCTATTTCTTCCATTAAAAATTTCAGAGATTGAAGGACCATAAGTTCCTGATTGATTTGATCAGTCACGAAAGTCCTCAATGGTACTAGGCGGGGAAATGAATCACATAGAATGTATTGCTCTGCGTCAATAGGAATGGTTTTCTCATTTAAATGAAGAAGCCTCAGATGACGGTATACACAAATGCTTGGACAGATGTCACTTATGGTTCTATGTGTAACAATCCGGTCCGATGAGGGTAGGGAGTTGTCAAGGGCCAGAGGGTTCGGACAAGAAGCAGCTTCTTGTTGCGACCTGACCTCTTCAAGGTGCAAGGAATAGGAGGCCGAGTTTAGGGGTGTTTGACTATTAGAGCTATCTCCCGGTACATACTCTAAAAGATATCATCACCTCATCTCTCAAGATCAACCACATGAGTTTACTTGATCACAGTTGTGAAGTCTCTGAAGCTCCTACCTCGCATGTGTCGTGACTCTGCCTAGATGCCACGGTATATCTTGTGTCACGCCCCGATCTTCGAGCACGCGCACATCCCTCTCTTCGGTCGATATAAATGCAACGTTCCCAGGACGCATCGTTGACCCATTCATTATTAATGCACATGCGGAAGTGAAACAATAAACCCCTGACAACAAATAGCATGGGATAGGAAAGCAGGGCAACATTTTTCACAAAACAAACTTTCATAAACACCTCAGGTTCTTATACAGAAGGTCTATCTCAAAAAGAACTATTGAGCAACCTATACTCCTGACCCTTCCGCTTCAAGCTCCTGGTTCTTCATACTAGGGACCTGAAAATTGTTATACAATAACCAGTGAGATAATATCTTAGTAAGTCCACCCCTTAAACCCTTATTAGGAACGAAATACCCCCAAGGGTGGCCTAGCCACACACAACAGAGGACTTACCTTGCCTCAGTTCCTTCCTGCACGTTAGCATAATTCATAATCCACCCATATGCATATAGCAAATTCACACATCAATTAGAACATCTAAATCGATCACTGCTCACACAAGCAAGAATTACCGACACACGTTAGTCCATCAATTCAATCAACATGCGTTCCAATTCATAAATACTACCCACACAGGCAATTTTACCCGACACAAGCCAGTGCTCTATCCACCGACACACACCGGGGATAGGTAACGTCCACCGACACACACCGGAGACGGTAATATCCATCGACACACACTGGGGATAGGTTCTCCTAACTTTTAACATCCACCGACACACACCAGGGATGAGTTCTCTTAACCTTTAATGTCCAGCGACACACACCGGGGACGGGTTCTCTTAACCTACACACAACCATCCGGTCTCGGCTCAGGACACCATGCATTGCACTTAAATGCCTCAATTAAAATGGTGAACCTAGCCTATTTTCTTCGTATTAAACATACACGGTAAAATAGTCGTATGTGGGTACACAATCAATTAATACTAGAAAAATTGATATCCTCCAATTTAAAATCCCATTGTTTTATATACCATATAAAACCAATTTCAATGTTAAAATCCAACACCCGGGATTTTCTAAATAATTACCGAAATTCACAATTTTGGAATTAAATACTCAAAATTCCAATCAGCACTCAATTGCAGAAATTAACCACACCATTGCAATCAGCACGAAATTCCGGTCATCGGCTATCCCAGTCTAATTTATGGAAAATAATAAATAATTAAATAAATTACAAAATAATTAAATAAATGCAATTACGTAAATAAATAAATTGCAATTAATTAAACTAAAATACTTAACTAACTTAACCATGTAGGCACCTGATCAATCAGGTCTACCTTAGCCTCCTTCATATAACCAAAACTCCAAAACCCCCTTTTTAAGATAAACTTGACACCCCTTTTTTTTTCTTTTGTTCAAACTCTTTGAAATAAATTCGTACGGGGTCCCGTATTTAAAATTAACCCACCAAACTTTGCATGCACCTCATACCAAAACCTCCTCATTTTATTGAGCGCATAAGTCTTGGTGTCCGGACACGACATGTCACACCCCGATCCTTGAGCATGCACACATCCTTCTACTTGGTCGATTTTAGAATGCGATATCCCGGGACTATGTATTGCCGACCCTTTTATTTCTTAAGCACATGCGGAAACGATTATAAATCCCCAGACAATAAAACAATAGGATAGAAAAGTAAGGCCATATTTTTCATATTGAAATCCACAACCAAACCTTTATGCATAGCACTAAACAAAGTACTTCACAAACTATTCACAATTTCAAAGTCTCACTCTATCTACCCATAAACATAGGGTTCACAAAAGAGATGAGATCTCAATCCTCATCTGGGTCATACTTAGGATCATCCTGATCCTCCTCTAACTCCTCTAATTCGCTCTCCTCTTCCTCAGGCTCCTCCTCGGCTTCAGGTACCGGTTCATCTTCAGGTACTTCTTCTGCTGCACCCCAGTCTTCGTCCTCCTTCAGTCCTTCTAGCCCATGTTCCCCGATCTCACCACCCTCGTTATTCTAGTTATTTTCGTCCACTAAGTACACAGGAGTATGGGCTTCAGCCGCAAGTGCCAGGTCCTGAACATCAACAACCGACCCATCCGCGTGATCTGCTGTACCCTCCCCCGAAAGCTTCTTCTAGAACATACATAGGCATGTCGTTCTCAGGAATGGGCCCCTCTCTTCGCCTGTCAAAGTACTCACGGTACCATGACCTATAATGATGGGGCCTCGAAGTGGCTTCTCCTATGTCAACCCAGACGATCGACTTCACCAGAACATACTCTAGTCCTTTTGGATGAGGGTGAATATGGTAGTGAATTTCTAGCTTGGTAACCTCCTAGGGAATACCAAAATGCATGGCGGGACGATGAGGTGGAGGAGGTGGAGGTGCTGCCATCTACGGGCCTGAAATGTTGTCCCACAATCGGGATGAGACTACGTCTCAGCAAGTTCTACCCACTAAGACTCGATTAGGAAACCAATACGCTAATCGGGCTGCCTATGCACACACGGGTTAGAGGACTTACCTTGGCCTCAGATTCCATCTTGATCAATCGACTTAGTCGATTTCATGTCAATCGGACCATTCATCGGTCATTTAAGTTCAATCAATCAATTCATGACAAACGGATCAAATCATATTGGTGATTCCATCTATACTTGATCATTGTTCTCAACGTTCTAAGTCGACATTCCCACACAAAAATAGGCTCAAGGCACTAGAGGTGACCCAACACGAAGTCTTATCATCGTGCGGTACTTAGTTCTTGCCCACAAATAATAGTAGTATAAGGCGCTAGAGGTAGCTCACATGAAATCTCGCTATCGTATAGTACTTAGTTCTTCACTACAAAAAGCAATAGTATAAGGCGCTAGAGGTAACCCACATGAAGTCTCGCTATCGTGTAGTACTTACTCCTTCACTATAATAAACAATGGTATAAGGCGCTAGAGGTAACCCACACGAAGTCTTCTACTCGTGTAGTACTTAGTCATTTACCTGCTCATGATCCATTGGCTTCCCTCAACACAACACACATCACATCAACTTTCAATAATCATCTTGCTTCAACTATAAACCAACACATGATTAATCCCTCACGGCCCAATGACATTGTGCCTCACATTTAAATTCCTCAATTCAAATAATGTCTTGGCCTAATTTCTTCGTATTAAAAATACCCGATAAAATATCGTGCGTGGGCACACGGCTGGCCTTAGCCAAAATATAATATTTTCCTTTCCATAACTCCCACCTTTACTGCAGTCCATTCAAATATTTTTGGCATTATCAACCGATGCCCTGTTATTTTTCAATTAATAACCAAAGATTATTCAGTTAAAAAATAATTCCCCATTTCACAAATAATTCAATTCAGCACAAAATAAAGCTCAATTAAATAAACGGACTGTGCCACGACAATCAACATAAAATTCCGGTCGTCGACTTTCCCTGCCTAATTTTCGGAAAATAAATTATTAATTAAATAATTCCGAAAATTAATAAATAAATACGATAAATCCAATTTAGGCCTGTAATGCCTGATCGGAAGCCAAATCGGATTGGGAAAAATCCCGAGATGCATTCAATAAATAGTATAGGAAATTCTCTAGCTAGGTACACTAACCACTTAACTAATATGCAATGCAATTAACTAATAATCACTAATCCATGCTAATCTAACCACCTAATTGCACTTAATTAAATCTAATCATCCCTTAAGCATCATTAGTCTACTAAGCAAGGATTAGTGAGATTACTCATCGGAATTAAATGCAAGTCGGTCAATCCAACGGGGACGACACGAGGGTCGATTCTCCTCAAAGCAACTCACGGGTTCGGGGTCTGGAAACCGCCTAAAATGGCCCACGAACTTGTTGGAAACCCACTCGATGGGTTGCTGCTCTTGGTTGACCAGGGCTGGTCAGGTGGCTTAGAGGGCGAGGCAAGGTCGGAGGAGGTCGAGGAGAGCTTCGGTGAGGCTGAACGGTGGCCGGACGGAGCTAGACAGCACTCCAGTGGCTTCCTCAGCCGCTCACAAAGCTGGACAGAGACCGAAGAAGAGCTGGATGGTGCTGCTGGGTGGCAAGGACACGAGGGGCGAGTGGCAAGGCGACACGTAGGCAGGGGACGGTGGCGACGGCCTGGCGTGCGGGGACAGCAGCTCCAGTTCCAGGCGACGATAGCCGTTGTTTCCGTTTTTGCTGGGCTTCGCACAAACAGAGGAGAAGAGAAGGAGGGCAACGACGATGGCTGAGGGGGTGAGGGAGAGGCGGCGAGCAGCGGAGTGCGGGCGGCGTGCGGGTGGCAGAGCGCGAGCGGCGACGGCAAACTGCTCCTATCTTTGTGCGGTTGCTGCTTCTGTCTTCCGTCTTTTGTCTTCGTTTGAACAGAGGGGGAGAGAGAGAGTGTGTTGAGGGAGAGAGAGAAGAAGATAAGAGTGTTTGACTAGTCAAAAAGTAAAAATGAGAGAGAGAGAGAGAGAGAGAGAGAGAGAGAGAGAGAGAGAGAGAGAGAGAGAAGCAAAGTGGGAACTGGCAAGGAGAGGAGTCGGTGGAGGGGGTTCACGCACGAGGCAAAAAGAGAGAGAAAAAGAAAGAAAGAAAGAAAGAAACAAGAGAGAAGCTTGTGGCAAAAATGGGAAAATGTGTTGGGTCCAAAAAGGTAAAATAAAACGGGAATAAGACTAAACAAAAGAATTTCCTAAAATAGAACATTCTCATCACATTTTCTTTTTAATAAGCTCATAGATTTCCAAAGAATATTTCAAATTAAAACACTTGGTCTCCATATGCGATTCTGCATCCAAATTCCCTCTTGATTTTCTCCCATTAACTCTCACAAAAATCAATTGATGTCTCGAATATCAAATTGATTATTTTGCTCATTCAAGAATCCCTCACGCTTCTCAACTTCACAATCAGAATTAATCCCCGGCTTCAACTGAACGAAAACGGCCTTAAACTGACTTTTTCCCAAAAAGCCTCGATTGACAGAAAAATCTTCTGAGACTAAGTCATGGATCCTAGAATTTATTGTGACATGACAGAACCTTCAATTTCTGAAATCGGACTTGAATCAATGGTTAATTTCCATTTGGCGCGTTTTTAGCGTACTCTAGGTTACCAGGTGGTTTTCAGAACTTTTTAAGGTAAATGACCTGTGGTCGATTTTCTTCAAACCATTATGAACCCATTCGACTCAATGGCAACTCTCAATTGTCGTGAAAATCTCGAGGATTCAATTACGAACACAGGGTACCAAAACGACAGTAAAATCAAATTAGTGTTGGTCGACGAGAATTTTTCAATTTAGTGGAGTCACCCACAATCAGCCACACATCTCAGTCGAACAAACCTATCTCTGATCTTAGATTGATTTTTAACTGTGCCGCAATGGCCTCTAAAGATGAGCACTTTCGAGAAGTCAATTCTTGATCGAATTCTCAAATTTATTGCCTTAAAAATTCTTACTTACCCAGATAGTCTAGTTATCTCAAGAGTGATCGACTCTGAGAGTAGCCCTTTAAACACATCAATGAAATGTCCGATTAATGCAGTAGAAAACAAGTTGAGAAATTCAGGATGTCACACGACACCTCATTTATTTTATATCTGGTAGTCCAAGAGGTCACTTTTTGCAATAGTAATAAATCACCAACAAAGAGCAATCCACCTCATGACCTCACACATAAGTTCTCAGCATGCCACAAGTCCACAACATCACGAACAACAATAAAATCACAACTGGTCCTAACTGGCAGAAACTAGGCCACTCACGCATCTCCAAGTTTAATTCTAGAAACCTGCTCGAATGAGCTTAGAAAATTCTCAAATTTGAATATGTTGTAAAGAACACTAAATTTTTTTTTTTTTATGCAGACACTTTAACCCATATCTTTCTATATTCAGCTCACTAAATTGCTCAAATCCAGTACCAAAAACTGGGTCCGTTTCCAGAAAGTCTGCTTTCCAAAATCAGTTTGGTTAGAGATTCAAAACTTATCTATTTGATCTGAAATTTTAATATGTTAAACTATAATATGTGAGAAACAACTTTTGTGAAGAAAATATTTTGAAATTCGATCCCTAAGAGTTGATAACAATCCCTAGAATCCCAAAAGGTCATAAATTTCAGCACTGTTCGAGATTCTGTTTGCAAATGACGAAGCTGATATCTCCTTTTTTTAAATCCCTAAAAATCTTGAAAAAAAATATATGTTATAGATGAGTATGTCTAAAAAGTTTCTCAAGAAGAAATTAACCTCAAATACGTAACCCATTTCAATCTACAAAATGGCAAAAGGCGAGGGTCCATAAATCCAAACTGCAGAAAGTCCATTGAATTAGACTAATCCATCCACAATGGTGCTAATCTCACTAATTAGATTAACACTAATCCATTCTAAAGGTAATATAACCATTCTAGATTATCACTAATCCAATCTTAAGCTAATCTTGATAACCCTTAAGCATAATTAAACTCCTAAGCAAGGTTTAGTGAGTAAACTAACCGGTTTAGCAATCTGGTGAGTCCACGGGGATAGCAACGTGACGGTGAGCGAAACTTGGGTTCACGGCGGCATCAAGCGAGGTCCGGACGGGCCTTAAAATGGGCCTAGAAGTCTTAGCTCTTGCTCGAACTTCCACTTCTGTTCTTGGGCTCAAAGGCTGATACGAAGGGGATTCACTGCTTAAATTGGTTGGAATAGCGAGATGGTTTGGTGGGCTACTGTTATGGGTGATGGAGAGACTTCCGGTGGCTTGAACAGTGATGGAGGGGCTCAAGACAGTGAGCTAGGCTCGCTAGAACAGTGACCAAGCGTGGGATGAGCGTGCGGGTCGCACGGGCAACAGCGCGGCTTGCGAGCGGCTCGACGGTGCACGAACGGGCGGCAAGGAGCTCCGGCACTTGCTGCTGGCTCTTGGCTAGTCTCCTCTGGTTTTCTAAGCTCTCAAAAGCTCTAACAATGGATAAAGCATGCTCAAAGAAGAAGAAGAAGCCAGCTGAAGATTGAAGGGGGCCCAATTGCCTCAAAAGTCAAGCTAAATATCCGAAAACACTCAAGCACTTGCCCCCAGTTGTTGCTGCCTTATCCTCAGCCATTTTCCCCTCCTTGGCTTCTTTAAGAAGCTTGCCAAAGGGTCCAAAAGGTTACTCCCCCCTTGGCTAAGAATTTGTGACATCTCCCCTTCAATTCTATTCAATTCTTACTCAAATCAAACCAATTGAAGTCCAAACAAATCAGCCAAGGTGTCCACACTTAATCCATGATTTTTCCTCATCAATTGAACCAACTTGAATCCCAAAAATTCACCCAAAAACGGTCCCTTGAATTTTTCGGTCCAAAACGGCCCTACTTCAACTTTTCGCCAAAAATCTCGATTTGCAGAAAAATCTTCGGAGGATGAGTCGACGTTCTTGAAATGACTTGTAACATGACAGAACTTTCAATTTATGAATTTGGGTTCAATTTCGCGGTTAAGTTCTACCTGGCGCAATTTTAGCATGTCCTAATCTACCGGGTAGCTTTTAGAAATTTTTCATGCACTTGACTCATGGTTGATTATTTTTAAGCCACAAAATGCATCTTCAACACATTTGTGACTCTCGGTTGTCGTGGAAATCCCTAGATTTCAAATACGGACATAGGGTACCCAAAACAATAGAAAAATCGGTCTAGTGCCGATCGACGAGAATTTTACAATTACGTATAATCACCCACACTCTAATCACATATCTCAGTCAAATCGACCTATCTTTGATCTCTCATTGATTCTAACAGTGTCGTAATGATCCTTGCAGACTAGCACAGTCGAACAGTCGATTCCTGGTCGAATTCTCAAGTTTATTGCATTTAGATTCCTTAACGGCTTCACTATATAGGTTAGTTATTTTGTGAGTGGCCTACTCAGAGAAAAGAACTATAGGCGCGTCGATGAAAAACCCAACTTATTCAATCGAAACTAGAACTTGAAATTCAAGATGTCACATCTTGATCGACAATTTTAAGGTCAAAAGGAAACCGGACATAAAATTGAGTTTAAGGGTATTTCGACCACGATAGCGCTCTCAAGGTTTACATCCTCTAAATATGGCATCACTACATCTTTTGGCTTTACCATCTCAAGTATGATAAATCATGATTGTGAACCTTTTCCTAAGATTTATATCCTCATGACGGGTTTATTTATTAACTATGAGTTTGTTTGAGATAACCTTGACAATAGTAAGGAGTCACCACTAGCCTCATTTTTGGGAGTCGACTAGAATTCCTAATCAACGGTCTGGAGTGGTCCATCGATATCTATGCAACCAGAAATTCTAAGATTCGAGGACTTCGATTACATTAGTATTTATATTAATGCCCTTTCGGTACTTAAAAGTTTGTTGTGTTTCCTCACAGCGGGATCAACGGCTATCTGATTTTGCCCTAGGATAGCTATGGGCAACTCGACCACCTGTTAGGCGCCATAATTAGGATGCACTATCGGATTCACATTATAACATCCTCGATTCCGACCTCATAAGGATCGGCCATAAGATCCTAAAAGGATCGATTGTGGACGCGAGATGAAGAGGGGTCGATCCCTGAGAATCTTTCTCTTTTGCCAACTTGGCCTTTTGAGTTAGCACCTCTTCCACGAAATCCAAGTGTCCGAGCATAGCTGCAATGTGCTAAGGAGTCTCAATGTGATTCCCAGGCACGACTCTATCGAGAAGCAACTTATCTTTTGCGAGCAATTCAAGCAAAGAAGGCACATTCTGTGACATCCCAAATTTTCAACCCTGTCTTCTACTGAATAAATCGGGCATTTCATTGACGCGTCTATAGGGTTATTCTCAGAGCCGATCACTCTCGAGATAACTAGACTATCTGGGGAAATTATTAAGGAATTTTAAGGCAATAAACTTGAGAACTCGATCAGGAATCGGCTTCTTGACCGTGTCCATCTTTAGAGGTCACTACGGCACAGTTAAAAATCGATTTGAAATTAGAGATAGACTGGATCGATAGAGATATGTGACTAATCGTGGGTGACACCACTGAATTAGAAAATTCTCGTCGGCCAACACTAGACTGATTTTCTTATTGTTTTGGTACCCTGTGTCCGTAATTGAATCCTCGAGATTTTCACGACAATCAAGAGTCGCCATTGAGTCGAGTGGGTTCATAGTGGCTCGAAGAAAATCGACCACGGGTCATTTGCCTTAAAAAAGTTCTGAAAACTACCCGATAGTCTAGGTCACGCTAAAAACGCGCCGAATGAAAATTAACCAACAATTCGAGTCCGATTTCAGAAATTGAAGTTTTGGCCATGTCACAATAAATTTTAGGAGCATCGACTCAGTCTCAAAAGATTTTTCTGACAACCGACACTTTTTGGGAAAAAGTCGTCGCCGGGTTGTTTTAGTGCAGACAATGTTGAAGATGATCTTTGGTTGCAAAATTGAGAAGTATAATGGATTCTGTGATGAGGAAAATTATCAATTGAATTGTGGAGGCCAAGTGAAAGTGAATCAAGAGAGAATGGTTGTGCAATTTAAGCCATCTCCCTCAAATTCGTGTACCCCCACCTAGCCACAACATTTGGACCATTTTGGCTTCTAGAAGAGTGCATGAGTGGTCCATTGTGAGCCAAGGAATCTATACATGACTAAGAGTAGTTCTTGGGGAGATATTTGTGTGAGAATTAAAAGCCAAGGCCCCACCTCACTCCTTATCTTGATCTTCTTGCCTTCTCCCATCCACCGACCCCCCTTCTCTCCCGATTACTTCGTGCGACGCCAGCACCAGCAGAGAGAAAAGAATCCAGCTTCTTCAATCTTCGGTCAGCTTGCATCAAAGGAAAGCCCACACACTCCACTCACGCCAGCCACGGGATCTTCAATTTAAGCTGCTCCTCGCCACTTGCCCATCAACTAACATCTCTCGGTCAACACCTGCAAGAACGGAGCCCATCGATTGACCGCATCAGCCCACTCACGTGCTCCCTCCGCCAGCTTGCGTCTTCAGCGTCTTCACCGAACAGTTTGGTTTTGCTGCCACTTGGCAGCGTCTTCTCTTGAGTCGGTCAACAACAGCAACACCGAAGCTCCTTGGTTGACTCCCTACTGCCAGCGAACTGCCTCCATCCGTGTCTCCCCTCCGTCTCCGCCACGTCCCGATCAACCGAAGCCGCTCCCTCCGCTGATTTGTTGACCAGCAACATCCACTGAGCAACACCACCGAAGAGAAGCCGCACGCATCCACCGAATTTTGCCGTTCGTCCGTGCTTCCCCTCCCCACGCGTCCGAGCCCCAACTCATTTGGTCCATCATCTTGCCGTGAAGCTGTGAGACCCACCGAGTTGCCAACCGTTGCCAGCGTCTTTGGTCTCCACAGCCAACGAATCCAGCTGCGTGAAGCCCAGCAAAGCCTGCAGTAGTCCACGAATACTGCAGCTTCGGTCTTCTTTTGCTCGTGGGCCAACCACAGCGAGCCCATTCCGATTTTCAGTGGCCCAACTTCAGCTCTTTGGAAGCCTGTGAACAAGCAGCCCTCAAGCCCAGTTCAGTTCAACAACAGCCCAGGCCAGCAATTCGTTTCAGCCCTCTTGAAGCCCAATCCAATGAAGCCCAGCAAGTTTTAGTTTCAGCTTTGGGCCCAGCCTATTTTCAGCCCAGTTGAAGTCTTCAATCCCAGCCCAATCCAAGTTCAGTCCAAGGATTCCAGCAGGCCTAAGCCCAGAAATTTCTGCAGGCTTGTGAGGCTTTTGAGCCCGGCCCGAGTGTCCGCCGACGCCGCCGAAAGTTTGGAATTCGGCCGCCGTCGCGTCGCCGTTGCGGTGATTCGATCCCCGCTTTTTCCAAGTGAGTTTTACTCACTAATGCTTTATTAGTTTGCTAATTATGCCTTAGGGTTGGTTAGATTTAATTACATGCACTTAGGTGGTTAGATTAGGTTAGAACAATTAATTTAGTGATTTAATGATGCATGTTAGGTGGTTAGACCTAGCTATTAGCAAGTAGAAATGTTTGGTTATTTATTGAATGCATATCGGGATTTTTCCCGACCCGTTTCGGGCTCCAATAAGGCAATATGGGCCTAAATTGGATTTTTAATATTTATTTATTTAATTTTCGAAATTAATTATTTAATTAATTATTTTTCCGGAAATTCAACCGGGATGGCCGGTGACCGGAATTTCGTGCTGATTGTCGTGGTGCAGCCCATTTATTTATTTGAGCTCTACGTTGTGTGGAATTGAATTTATTGTGAAATTTTAGGAATTGTCCTAAATTGTTTGTTATTGAATATTTGATTGGTAATGGCCAAGCATGGGTATATAGCGCCAGTACGTTGATGGGCTATATAGTAGGGAGAACGGTGAGAGCTAACTGAGAATGTTATTGGCTGAGACCAATCAGGTACGATGTTATTGGACATACGTGGTTCGGTGATTGGAAGTATCATTGGCGAAAACGGCGCCTTAAAGAACGCACGTAAATGACTTATAGACAAATGTGGTTCGGTGATTATGGAAATATCACTGGTGAAAACGACGCCTTAAAGAACTCATGATGTTGTCTATAGCCGATGTCACCTTGGCGAAAACGGCGCCCTTGAAAGGACACGTGGTTCGGTGATCGAGGATATCACTGGTGAAAACAGCGCCTTAAAGAACGCACGGTGTCGGTGATCGGTATGTCATTGGCGAAAACGACGCCCGAGAAACACATGTGATTTGGTGAATGAGTACACCACTGGGAAATCGTGGTATGAGTGGGAATGACCTAGAAAGGGTCTGGCTGACATGTAATCGACTTAGTCGATTGACCAGTGCTTGATCGAATGTCGTGAATTGTTTGAATATCTGTGTTTAACCTTGAATTGTAGGTTGGAACTGAGGCCAAGGTAAGTCCTCTGACTCGTGTTGTGCTTAGGCAACCGTATGGTGTATTAGTTTACTAATCGATTCGTAGGGGGTAGGACTCGCTGAGACGTGGTCTCATTGGTTATTGAATAACCATTTCAGGAACCTGAGGAGAAGCTAAGGAAGAGGAACCTGAAGGGGAGAAAGACTTTTGAAGAAGAAGACGATCCAGAGAGGGATCTTGATTATAACCCGGATGTGGACTGAGATCCCATCCCTTTTGTAAACCCTGTCTTAGCATAGATAGGTGTGAGACAAGTATGTTGTGAATAGTATTGTAAATATACTATAAGTTGTGCTATTAATGAAAGTGTGGTTATGAATTTCAATATGAAAAATATGGCCTACTTTCCTATCCTATTGTTTTATTGTCTAGGGATTTATAACTGCTTCCGCATGTGCTTAAAAAAAGAAGAAGAAAGGGTCGGCGATACATAGTCCTGGGATATCGCATTCTAAAATCGACCAAGTAGAAGGATGTACGCGCGTCCGAGGATCGGGGCGTGACACATTCCCTTTCATAGCGGCTATGTGGAGGTCGGATGCCATGTTTGGATATCTAAAAAGAGAGTTTCGGAATACTCATTCCTCCATTTGGAAACTGGGATATATACTGTCACGGCCAGGTCACCTTCACACTAGGGGTTGACGAAGACCGAAAAATAATTGGTCGATCTATCTCATCGGCAATTATTTGTCTCAGTTCATGCAAATGTCCTAGTAGGTCAAAAAAGCTGACGATTACTGGAGCCTATCGTGGGTGGGTAGGGTTTCGCCTGTCAGCCAATTTCTGCCTCCTCTCCATTTGGTCTTGTATAGGTCAAGTTCACAGATGTAGGTGTCCCTTTCGAGCCATGATATCCTTTGATGATGTAAAGCAGACACACTCTATTCATGCAAATTGTTGTAAACAGGAATTACTCTGAAAGGACATGAATTTCATCGATTTATCAGAAATTATTTTGCGATAATGCTCGATCAATCAGAATGAATCGTGACCTAGGAACTTTCACAGAAATTATTCTACCATATGGGTGTGTTAGGAAGACAGAAAAAAAAAAGCCATAATATCCTTAGCACTTTTGAAGTCGGCCTTCTCAACACGGTAATCCCAAGTGATTTCGAGCTTGCAAATAGTTTAAGCTCAATGTGGAGGCATCAGCTTTGCTATACCTCCAAAATTCCGCGAAAGAGAGTTGATCTTCTATTTCTTCCATTAAAAATTTCGGAGATTGAAGGACCATAAGTTCCTGATTGATTTGATCAGTCACGAAAGTCCCCAATGGTACTAGGCAGGGAAATGAATCACATAGAATGTATTTCCCTGCATCAATAGGAATGGTTTTCTCATTTAAATGAAGAAGCCTCAGATGACGGTATACACAAATGCTTGGACAGATGTCACTTATGGTTCTATGTGTAACAATCCGGTCCGATGAGGGCGGGGAGTGGTCGAGGGCCAGAGGGTTTGGACAGGAAGCAACGTCTTGTTGTGACCTGACCTCTTTAAGGTGCAAGGAATAGGAGGCCGATTTTAGGAGTATTTGGCTATTGGAGCTCCCTCACGGTACATACTCTAAAAGATATCATCACCTCATCTTTCAAGATCAACCACATGAGTTTGCTCGATCACAGTTGTGAAGTCTCCAAAGCTCCTACGTCACGTGTGTCATGACTCTGCCTAGATGCCACGATATATCTTGATTGACAATTTTAACATTGAAAGGAAACCGGACATAAATTTGAGTTTAAGGGTATTTCGACCACGGTAGTGCTCTCAAGATGTACATCCTCTAAAGATGGCATCACTACATCTTTTAGCTTTACCATCTCAAGTATGATAAATCTTGATTGTGAACCTTTTCCTAAGATTTATACCCTCATGACGGGTTTATTTATTATCTATGAGTTGTTTGAGATAACCTAGACAATTGTTAGGAGTCACTACTAGCCTCATTTTTGGGAGTCGACTAGAATTCCTAATCGACGGTCTGGAGTGGTCCATCGATATCTATGCAACTAGAAATTCTGAGGTTCGAGGACTTGGACTACATTAGTATTTCTATTAATGCCCTTTCGGTACTTAAAAGTTTGTCGTGTTTCCTCACAGCAGGTTCAATGGCTATATGATTTTGCCCTAGGATAGCTATGGGTAACTCAACCACCTGTTATGCGCCATAATTGGGATGCAATATTGGATTCACATTATAACATCCTCGATTCTGACCTCATAAGGATCGGCAACAAGATCCTAAAAGGATTGATCGTGGACGCGAGATGAAGAGGGGTCGATCCTTGAGAATCTTTCTCTTTTGCCAGCTCGGCCTTTCAAGTATGACCTCTTCCACGAAATCCATGTGTTCGAGCATAGCTACAATGTGCAAGGGAGTCTCAATGTGATTCCAAGGCACGATTCTATCGAGAAACAGCTTATCTTTTGTGGACAATTCAATGCAAAGACACAACGAACCATCATTTTTCCTTACAAACAAAACTAGCGCTCCCCATGGCAATGCACTAGGATGAATAAATCCTTTGTCCTACAACTCCTGCATCTGCACCTTTCGCTCTTTCAATTTCAACAACGCCATATGGTATGGTGCCTTAGAAATTGGCTTCGTCTTGGGGGCCAACTCAATTACAAACTCTATCTCCCTTTTAGCGAGCAAACCAGACAACCTCTCAAAAAAGACATCTAAAAATTCTCGCACCATGGCAATATCTTCTATCCTTGGCTCCTCGACGTATTGACTACGGTTACCAAATAACCTTGGCAACTCACATCCAACAACCAGGTTACCTCAAGCAATGAAATTAAAGTAATCGAAGGTCCTCATTGTTTTCCAACAAACTTGAAACTACCACCCACTAGTGGGTTAAGCTGAATCGCTTTACGATAACAGTCCCTGGTAGCTCATTGCTTGGTGAGCTAATTCATACCAATAATTACATCAAACTCAAACATCACTAGCACAATTAAGTCTATACTTTTCTTGTCATCGGTCTATTCACAAACCAATTATTATCTCTATTGGGCACAAATCACTGCCTGTTCTTTCAGGTTCCTCTCAATCAGTTGGGCCCTCTCATATAGTTCGCCATAGTCCTTGAGATTCGAGGGCACCAACTGGTCCTTAATCTCTAGTTTTAGACCATATCTGAACTTCCTCGCCATATCCACTGGATCCTTGATCAACCTCGATGTATATTTCGATAGCTCGGCGAACTTCGCCTCATACTAATCCACCGAAATTCAATTCTGGCAGAGGTGCTAGAATTCAACCATCTTCTGTTCTCGAGTGCAGTTTGAGAAATACTTTCCATGGAAGGCTTCGACGAAAGCATCCCACTCTGAGACCTTACCCTCAAGAAACACACTTCCTTTAGTGGCTAAACACCACGTGCTTGCGTTACCCAACAACCGGTAGACGGCCAAAGTCACCTTGTTCTTTTCAGAGCACCTCAACAGTGTGAAAGCCTTCTCTAACTCTCAGATGCAGAGGGTTGCAGTCTCAGGGTCACCAGCTCCGGTGAACTTTTGTCACGCCCCAATCCTCCGAGCGCGTGCCCATCCCTTTGCCGTTGATTAAATAGCAATGTCCCAGGACGCATCACCGACCCATTTATTTTAATACGCATGCGGAAGTAGATGAATAATCCCTAGACAACAATTCAATGGGATAGAAAAGTAGGGCCACAATTTTTAAAACCAACAACACACTTATATATACATAACATAACTAGTCATGTCATATATAATACAATACTATCCGATCTATTTATAACGTCTACAAAACAGGGGGCGTTTCATAAGACTACGACTCCTCATCCTCCTCTTCATCCTTATCTGGATCCCAATTGGAGCCCTCAGCTGAGTACACAGGAGACTCAGGTTTCGACAGGTCCGGGTCCCGAACCACCTGGTGGGTCTGCCATGCCCTTTTCAAAAGCAACCTCCATCACATACAAAGGTATCTCAAATTCTTGTATGGGGCCCTCTCTCAGTCCATTACAATTCTGGCGATACCATGATCTGTATTGATGGGGCACCTTTTTGGGTAGGCCCGCATCAACCCAGATCACGGACTTCACCAGTTCGTACTCTAATCCCTCGAGGTGCCCATGGATCGGAATATAGTACCTCTGTTCAGTGATCTTCTTCAGTTGTCCAAAATGCTCGGGAGGAGCTGCCATCTAGGGACCTGAAATGTTATCCCACAACAAGGTGAGACGACATCTCGGCGAGTTCATCCCCTAAGACCCAACTAGGAAGAAAATACTCCCCGAGGGCTGCCTAGGTACAATCATGAGTCAGAGGATTTACCTTGGCCTCGGCCTCGATTCCTTCCTACAAGTCAATACAATTAAAATAACCATCCAATCAATCACTTCACAAATCAATTCATCCACTCATATCGAAGCATCGATCAATCGACTCAATCGATTTCGTGTCATTAAGACCATTCTCTGGTCATCTCAATCAATACTCTCTATAAAGTCCGATCATAGTCAGGATTGCTCACTCTAAGCTGATATATAGATAGTATAGCTCACTAAAAGCTGCCAATAGATAGTATATTGCTTGCTCTAAGTTGACATATCGCCCGTGGACTGATATAGTATACTAATAATGCTCACCAAAAGCTGCTAGGTATATTGCTCGAGTTAAGCTGACATATCAGAGCCCGTAGGTTGATATAGTATACCAGTATACTGCTCACTCTAAGTTGATGTATCGAACCTGCAGGCTAATATAGTATACCATCCAAATTATCTAACCATTTCACGATTTTTATCATCCCCGATAAAAATAATCGTGTTTGGGGATACAGTCGGCCTTAGCGAAAATACAAATTTTCTCTTTTGAAAATCCAATTAATTTCAACAATCCACAAATCCATGTTTGGTGTTGTAACCTGACGCCTGGTGATTTTCCAATTAATTACTGAATTTAAATAAATTTTGAGATAAATACCCAAAATCACAAATCACACACAATCAGCACAAATTGGAACTCAATTAAAAAAAAAAAATCACGCCACTGCAATCAACACAAAATTCCGTTCACCAGCATCCCAGTTTAATTTTGCAAAATAAATAAATAAATAAATAATTATGGAAATTATTTATTAAATGCAAATAAATAGGACTTAGGCCCGTAAAGCCTAATTAAAAGCCGAGACGAGCCCGGAAAATTTTCGAACCACTCTAAATAAATGCTAGAGCTTGTTTAGACTCTAATTGCACTAAACTAACCACCTAACATGCAAAATCGGCTAATTAAATCACTAATCCATTCTAACTATCCACATAATCCATACTTAATTTAAATTAATCAACCCTTAAACGTCATTAACTTACTAAGTAGGGATTAGTGAGTTAAACTCGTTTGATTGAGGATCCGCTCGGATCAAAACGACAGGGACATAGAGGGGCTCGACTGTCACGCCCCGATCCTCGGGCACGCACACATCCTTCAACTCTTGGTCGATTTTATAATGCGATATCCCAGGACTATATATCGCCGCCCCTTTCATTTTTTTAAGCACATGCGGAAGCAGTTAAAATTCTCAGATAATAAAACGATGGGATAGAAAAGCAGGGCCATATTTTTCATATTGAAATGTATAACCAAACTTTTATACAAAACACAAACCACTTCATAACTATTCACATCAAAATGGAGATCTCAAAAGAAGATAGGATCTCAATCCATCCAGGCCGTACTCAAGGCCCCTCTCGGGATTATCTTCTTCTTCCAAAAATCCTTCTCCGACTCCTCCTCCTCAGCTCCTCAGCGGGGTCCTGAAATGATTTCTCCAAACTCGGATGAGACTACATCTCAGCGAGTTCTACCCCACTAAGCCCGATTAGTAAACCATTATACTATAGGCTGCCTAAACACGCACAGGTCGAGGACTTACCTTGGCCTCGATCCCACCCGCAAGTCGTACAATTCACAATAGGCACCCAAGTAATCATATCACAAATCGAAGATCGATCAAATCGACCTAGTCGATTATATGCCAACAAGATCACTCACGGTCATTTACATTCAGTCAATCAATTCACAACATCAAATCAAAGCAATGATCAATCGACCTAGTTGATTACATGTCAGTCGGATCATTTCTAGATCGATTCGATTATTCCATCTCAATCCCCAATTACGAATCACAATCCTCAAATCACATTGTTGACACCTAAATTTTGGCGACCCATTTAGTCATTTATTGCATTAAAAAAATTAAGGGTTAATTTTATCCCTAAAAAAAAAAAAAAAAAAAAGTTAATTGCATAGCATATAGTTTTAGGTGCATTTATTTTTTATTTGCATTTACATTGGGTTAGTGACGGATGGATTCGAATTGATGGTTCGGAAAGTTTAAGTTGATGAGTAAGGCTAAGCCCACGAAGAAAGCAAATCGGTCCAAGCCCGTATCCTCGGAGATATTTTAAGGATTTATCTTTGTGGGACTTCAATTCAAAAGCAAATATTACGTTTGGAAAAAACAAATATTGCTTTTCGAAAAGAAATCATCGTGGATATGGATTTGGAAAATTTAAAAAAACCTAATCCGTGCGCTATAAATAAGTAAACATACGTAGGGTTAGTGAGGCCACACAATTGACTACACGGCCGCATATACGGAGACTTCTCTAGGGTTCCAAGAAGAGAGAAAAAGTTTGGGGTTTCTCCATTCGTTCCGTAAAAAATAGAGGAGGAGAAAAGCTTATTGGAAAGGGGGAAAAGTCAACAGAAGCTTTTTGCTTCTGCAGATACAGGGAACAGAACAACACAGCAGGGAGATTGACGTGAGGGACGTCGATCAACAGGAAAAAACAGGAAAAAATAAGAAGAAAAAGGGTGCTCATGTTCCTGTTCATCTTCCCCACCACGCTTTCCCCGATTCTCTCCGGCGCAGCAGCAGCCGGGTCAACGCTTCCGCGGGCTTTTCTCCCGCTCGCGCCACCGTCCCCGCGCCTCAGCCGATCTCCCTCGCTGCACGAAGCCCACCGTCGTTATCGTTACTCCGAGCATCCCTCCGCGACGCCCGGGCGGCTCCACCGCTTCCTCATCAGCTCTGCACTCAATCGCTCCACCCGCGACTCTCCTGCTCTGACGCCCAGCGGATCTGCCCCGGACCCACGAAGCTGTCGCTGTCCCATCTCGCCGGGATTCTCGCCTGCGAGCCCGCATCCCTGCACCCCGCCGCACCACCACCCTCGCCTTGCTCCGCTTCTGCAGCAGATCCCGCATCCTGCAGCAAAGTCCGAGTCGCCCTGCTGCACCTTCAACCCGCCGGTCCGCGACTCCCCTGTGCTCGAGACCATCCTGCACCAGCCACTATAGCCTTCCAAAAGGCTATCCGTCAACGACCAGGGGTGCCATTGGCAAGCGCAGATTCTCTCACTTATTTTCTCCAATATTGATTGTTTTATTTGAAGGAAAATCTGGGCAAGGGAAGGTCATACATGAGGACGTGCACATTGAAGAGGACACACATATTGATATACACGGCCACAATTCGTGAAAAGAGAAGGAACCGAGAGGAAGAAGACAACTCAGTCAAGGCAACCACCCACCATCGTATTCAACACCAGGCTTCAAAGGGAGCCACGCAATGGAGAATATACGGCCATGAAATTCAGAAACAAGAGAAGGAACTCTCTTCTTGGCAACAGGTGAGAGAATTAGGAGGTGCATAGCCGAGTCCATCACCACGATTCCCAATCCATGGGTTCCTCCAACTCCGCAATCCCAGCGCCATTGCTTCTAGCCGATGACCAACTGCTGCCGAGGAGTTCCTATACAGCCAAGCCGTGAACCTTCAAACGACAATCCTCGCCACAAGTGCCACAAGCAGCAACCATCGAACTAGCAACGTTGAGTTTCTGTTTTGCAGGTTGTCAAGTGAGATTCACTTGCCGATTCTTGAGCCGAGCCATATTGGCAAACAGCCCCTTTGCTGTTCATCCTTGAGTCCACTTGCCGTGGTTCTGCCTTGGCAAGCCCCATCGACACGATCGACGTCAATGTCTCGCTTGACCCAGCAGTTCCTTCATGCCGTTGGTGACTGAGGTCCTCCACGTTCACCCGATCAATCGCTAGGACAAGTTCCGATTACGTGTAGCTGTGGCAGAAATTCTCGCACGTTATGTCCACCGGAGGTTTTTGTTAAAATAGAAGAAAGAAATAAGAAATTTCTTTTTGCGTGCAGAGGTGATTCATGAATGGAGTGGTGAAAATTTCCTAGAGGAGTGCACGTGGACCATATGCGAACAAGGAGACTACAAGTGGTAAAAAGTCTGATTAGCTTCAAGTGTATTCTGTGGGTGCAGATGCTTCCTTTGGAATAAAAGGTTTTCTAGTGTTCCCTGTGGTCCAAGACCATTAAGCACGATAAACTCCTCCAGCAACGCAGTCTTCTCGCGTGCCCAGTAGCCGTGGACACACCCAATCGAACCACTGCATCAAGCTCACCATAAGCCATCACCAGTCCCATCATCCGATGAGTCCAAATTTGGGAACCATATTACGAAATAGGTAAAGATATTATCCAAATTTAGTTTGATAATTTCCTTACTTAATTTGTTGATATTGCTTTCAAATTCAAATCTTCCGATGATGCATCCAATCCAAATTTTCTCGAAAATCTTTTTAAATTAGGGATTTATTCCCTAATTTCACAACGTGCACATGATTGATAGTCTGATTTCACGCTCGAAATACGACTCGCAGTCGCACGGAAAAATTGCCAATCCGATCTCACGCTCGAGATACGATTCGTGATTTTGTTAAAAATTGGCTAATCCGATCTCATGTGCGAGATACGATTCGTCAATTTATTTCCCTAAATTAAATGGACATGGATGATATATTGCTTGATTTGGTGCCATGCTTTCTTGATGCCTCTATTTGATTGCTCCCGTAAAAGAAAAGCCCAAAAAACATTTATTTGAGTTAGGTTAAATGCATGTTAGGATATTACCGGTTTTAAGGTTATGTTGCATGTTTAGGATAGGAAATTTATTTCGAATTTCTTGAATAAAAAGACCAAAAACATTAATCTAGGATATCATATTTTCTTCTCATTAACTTAAATTGCACGTTTAATTATTTGGCAATTTTAATTTCGAATTTCGTAATAAAAAATAAAAAAAAAATAGAATTAGGGCATTCTTTGCACGTCATTGCATATTATGATAGATTGCATGCTTGTTAAGAAAATAAAAAAATCATGGGCACGTCATATAGCGTTAGGTTCATTGAGATGCATGTCATTTAGTATTTTCGCTAGGCCCATTTAATTAGAAATTACATGTCATTAGAATTAGGTCATTTAGTTAATATTGCATTGCATATTGCATGATTTTTATTAATTAAGTGAAAACAAAAAAAGAAATTGCGTGTTAACTAGAAACCATATTTAGGGTTGTTGATGTGGATTTTAATCTAACAACGCAGATGCTTTCGTTGCTATGAGGTAAGTCCTGCAATTTATTCATTTACTTTATTGAGTGTTAAATTGGTGATTTGCGCACCTACATGGTCACCTCACATGTTAGAATTTAAAATCAATTCAAGCTGCCTGCAAAAAATACATTTTTGAAATTAAAAGAATGGTACCGAAATGGCATTAGAGAAATCTAGTGTAATCAAGTCCCCGTACCCATAATCTCTGGTTCGTAGAAGTGAAGTAAATCTCCAATTACTTTACTTGGGTTTCTAATCGACCCACCAAAAATAGATTAGTGGCGATTCCTAATTAAAAATCAATTGCATGTTAAAAAAACTTGAACCTAAAGTCGCGAATTGGTATGGGCTTGGGAGAGCCCGAGTTAAGTCTAGGCTTAACAATCCATTAGCCAAACCCTAGGTGGTCCACATCCGAAAAAATTGGGTCGCGACACACATCTTAAGCAAAGGTACAAGACACAATCCCACTCGACAACATTCAATATTTAATGGCTTTACGGCCCCACTCGACCACTTTCGATATTCAATGGCTTTACGGCCCCACTCGACCACTTGCGATAGTCACCGCTTTTACGGTCCCACTCGACCACTTTCAAAATTCAGTGGGCTTTTACGGCCCCACCGGACCACTTTCAAAATTCGGGTGGGCTTTTTACGGCCCCACTCGACCACTTTCGATAGTTAGTGGCTTTCTGATCCCCACTCGACCACTTTCGATAGTCAATGGCTTTCTGGCCCCACTCGACCACTTTCGATATTCAATGGCTTTACGGTCCCACTCAACCACTTTCCAAATTCAAATGGCTTTTACGATCCCACTCGACCACTTTCGATATTCACCCGCTTTTTACGGTCCCACTCGACCACTTTCCATATTCAATGGCTTTTACGGTCCCACTCGACCACTTTCGATATTCAACGGTTTACGGCCCCACTCGACCACTTTCGATATTCAACCCGCTTTACGATCCCACTCGACCACACTTTTGATATTCAATTCGATTTGGCACAATTCAAAGCTCAAATAAATAAATGGAGTGCGCCATGACAATCGGCACGAGATTTCGGTCGTCGGCCATCTCAATCTTAATTTCCGAAAAATAAATAAATAATTAATTAATTTCGAAAATTAATTAATAAATATTAAAATTCGATTTAACTCAAAATAAAGCCCAATTAAATAAACGGACTTCACCACGGTCATCAGCATAATTTTCCGGTCACTAGCCATCTCAATTGAATTTTCGGAAAATAAATAAATAATTAATTAATTTCGAAAATTAAATAATGAATATTAAAAATTCAATATAGCTCAAAATAAATCCCGATTAAATAAACGGACTCCACCACGGTCATCAGCATAAAATTTTGGTTCCAGACCATCTCAGTTGAATTTTCGGAAAATAAATAATTATTTAATTAATTTCCGAAAATTAATATTTAAATAATAAAAATTCTACTTAGGCCCGAAAAGCCTAATTGGAGTCCACTAAGGGTCGGGAAAAATCCCGAGGCACTTCCAATAATTAGTAGACCACGTCTACTTGCTAATTGCACAATCAATTTATCTAAATCGCATCACATTTGACTAATAATTGCTAATTTATTCTAATCTAACAACCTAAACATAATTAATTAAAACTAAACCAACCTTAAGCATAATTAGCCAACTAATCCGGGATTAGTGAGATTACTCACCAAATCGCGTGCAAATCGGATCAATCCGACGGGGGCGACGCGAGGAACGATTCCTCCCAAAGCACGGCTTGGGTTCAGGGCCCGGAAATGGCCCAAAACCAACCACGAACCGGCTGGAAACCCACTCACGGGTTTGCTGGTTCGGCTGCAAAATAGAGGGAAAGAGAGAGAGTTGGGGGCGGCAAGAGGTCGGGAGAGCCGGTGGCGGTCCGGCGAGGCTACACGGCCGTTCCCGGCGACCGGAGCTGGTCAAACCGCGGCCTGTGGTGGCTGAACAGGGCTGGACAGAGGCGGCAAGAGTTGGACGGCGACCAGACTGGCGGAAGGGAGGAACAACAACTTGGTGGAGGTGATGGACGGCAGAGCGCGGGCGCGGGTGGCAAGACGGCGGCGAGCGGTGGGCGGTGACGGAGCAGCAACGGCAAGCTGCTGTCTCTGTCTTCGTTCGCACAGGAGGGGGAGGGGAAAGAGGGTCGGTTCCATGAGAGAGATGAGGGAAGAAGAAAGAGAATATAGAGAGAGAGAGGGAGAGGATAAGTGTTTGAAAAGTCAAATAAGAAAAGCAAAGTGGGAGCCAGCCAAGCATTCGATTGGTGGGGGTTTCACGCACGAGAGAAAAGAAAAGAGAGAGAGAAGAGAGAAAAGAGAGAAAGAAAAAGGGAGAGAAAAGAAGAGAGAGGGAGAGAGAGAAAAACAAAATAAAATAATATCCTTGCTCTTATTTTATTTTTCTTTTCTCTTTCCCTTTCTAATTTCTTTCGGTCTTCGATTTTTCCTCCGATAATTTCTTTCCTGAAATTTCGGACTCGTCAATAACTTGACGGACGATGAGACAGGATTCTAAAAATAAGAATTATGACGCACTTAAAATTCGATTCCCGAAATCGAGTTCAATTTCGTGGTTAAAAATCGATCGGACGTGATTTTAGTCCAATCCAATAAATTGAGTAGCATTTAGGGATTTTACTTTGCAGAATACGTCCCTTAACGGCTTCACCCAATAGGTTAGTTAACTCGTGAGTGATCAGCTCAGAGAAAAATGACCTTAAACACGTCGACAAAATGGCCATTTCGCTTTATCGAAAATGGGATCGAATTTCAGGATGTCACATCGACAAACTCCAAAGTGGGGTTTTTTGAGGTTCAAAAGTGGTCCAAAGTGGGCCAAAGGTGGCTGGGAGACCCACTTTGCTTAGCTTCTGTGGTGCAGCTGAAGAGACTGCTCCGGTGATTGGTTGGGTTGGAAACAGCGAGCAAGGATTAGCGGTGACTGTGATGGTGCTCGACGGGGCTTCACGGTGGCGAAACGGTGGCAATGGAGCTTCTACGGGCTGGGTGGTGACCTGAGACGACTCAGGGATGGTGAGACCATGGCGGACGATGTAACTAGGAGTGGGAGGGGATGGGACGGCACACAGGGGACGCTCGGCGCGAGCGGCGGCGTGGAGTGGCTCTAGGTGGTCGGACGAGAGGCAAGGCTGCTCCGGCGGCCCGCTAGCTTGGCTCTCTGGTTTCTAGGCTTCGAATAGCAGCTGGGATGGAGGGGAATGGGGTTGACGGGTAGGGGAGAAGAAGAGGAGACCGGTTGAGCTAGAGGGGGCCACCATGGTCTCTCACTCATCTCTTTGTCCCCCTTGCTTGGCCCCACTCTTTCCTATCTAGATCCTTGGCCACAAGCAGCCATCAAGCTTGTCTTGGAAGCCAATTGAGAGGGTCCAAAAGTCATGGACCATGGGCAAACAAATTTTGGGGTTTAAGGTCAAACAAGCTTGCAGCAACACCAAGCAAGGTCCCGACCGGGTTGAAAATAGCCTTGCAAGTCCCCTGTTTGGCTGGTCGAGCTGCTGGCTTTTGCTCGGTTCTCTTTTGGTATGAGGTTACTGAGCTGATCTTGGTCCGAGATGGAGCTGGTTGCGGCGCTGATGGCTGGACGGCGAAGTTGTTGGCGGTTCGATGGTTGATCGGGGATGGCGAGATGACTGAGGCAAAGCTGGTCGAGTAGGGGCTGAGTTGGTGCGAAGCTTGCTGGACACGACGCGGGGACAATGGGGGTGAGTTGGGCGGACCAGCTGCTGGTCGTTGGCATTGGCTGGGCATGGCGCTGCTCTACTGCTGGAGCTGGGACGCTGAACGGTGGCTGTGAAGTGCACTAGATGGTGAAGATGACAATGGCATGAGGAGTCACTGGTGGTATGAAGATGGGATGGAGATAAGATGGCTTGATGGTGGGTGGATGAAGATGGTGATGTGTCAATGGTGGAGTTGGGCATGAGGTTGGTGCTTGTGAGATGAAGGTGCTGGCATAAGTGAAGTGTGCGCATGGTAGCAAAATCGAGGAGGGACAGCGCACGGTGAAGAGAAAAATGAAGAAGGAGGGGCAAAGAGGAGTGAAGTCGGCTGAGGTTCACACATAGGGAAAAAACGCATGTTCGATGGATGAGAGAGGGAAGGAGAGAGGAGAGAGAGAAGGGTGATGAAACTCAAGGCAAAAATATCAAAATCATGATTAAAAAGCCACAAAAGTCTTCAATCTTTATCACCTTGGCCTCCTAATTACTTTCTTGAATAAATTCCCCACAATTAACAATTTTGGATAGCAAAATAGGCCATCACTTCTCCCATCCGAATTTCATTTATTTTTCCGAATTGTCGAAATTGATTTGTCCGCAAAATCCCGGACTCGATGGAATTTTCCCGAAAGATGAGATGATGTCCTAAAAATGAATCATGACATGCTTGAACGTTTGATTCCTGAAATCAAATTCAATTTCGTGGTTAAAATCGACCAAACGCGATTTTAGGGATTTTACTGCGGATATCCCTTAACGGCTTCACCCAATAGTTTGGTTAACTCGTGAGTGATCAGCTTAGAGAAAAAGGACCATAGGTGCGCCGACAAAAAGCTCATTTTGTTCTATCGGGACGGGTCGAAAATTCAGGATGTCACAACTCTTCC
The DNA here is from genome assembly GCA_014182545.1 of Eucalyptus globulus. Classification (NCBI taxonomy): domain Eukaryota; kingdom Viridiplantae; phylum Streptophyta; class Magnoliopsida; order Myrtales; family Myrtaceae; genus Eucalyptus; species Eucalyptus globulus. Next base: position 78,714 of record JABKBK010000029.1, read on the forward strand.
CCTCTTATAAAAATTTCATCCTCAACATTTAAATCATTACAATTCTTCTCCAAACTAGTGGGTTATTGTTATCTCATCGAGTCTTCACTTTCCCATATAGCTCATTCTATCATGTGGTGTTGCCAGACCACTTTGACCAAAGAGGTCGTCTTGGTGCGTAGAATCTCCTCTTTTCGATCCACAAGCTGAACTGGGCTTTCCGCGTACAAAACTCTATCGTCCTCATCGAATTCTTCGAAGTTTAGCATGCGGGTCGGGTCAGGCTCATACGTCCTCAACATCGACACGTGAAAGGCATCATGTACTTGCGCCTACTTCGGCGACAATGCAAGACAATACGTTAGGATCCCGATTCCTTCTAGAATCTCAAAGGTACTTACGAACCTCGAACTCAGTTTTTCCCTTTCTTGACAAAGCATAAAGTACCCCTCATTGATGACACATTCAGAAAAACGTGATCACCAACTTGAAATTTTGGCCTTCGACGCTTGTCTGTGTAACATTTCTGGCGACTTTGAGCGGTCTTTAATCTATCCCTAATAACGGCAACTGCATCCACTGACTGCAGGACTATCTCTAGGCCTGTGATTTTTCGATCTCTAACTTCATCTCAACAAACTAACTTTTTGCATGTTCTATTATACCATGCTTCGAAAGGAGCTATCTGAATACTTTGCTGGTAGTTGTTGTTTGTAGGCAAACTCAACAAGATGAAGCCGTCCTCCTAGCTTCCCTTGAAATCCAACACACCCGCTCTAAACATGTCCTCGAGAGTTTGAGTTGTCCTTATAGGCTGCCATTTGTCTGCGAATGGTAGGCCGTACTGTACTATAGCTTTGTTCCTAAGGCGGTCTGCATATCTGTCTAATGCAAGATCCTTTCGAACGACGATGAAGTGAGCCGACTTCGTGAGTTTGTCAACCACTACCCAAATGGAATCATTACCTTTCTGACTCCTCAATAAGCCCATCACAAAGTCCATTGTGATGTGTTCCCACTTCCACTTAGGAATCTCGAGAGGTTGCAAAATTCCTCCCGGCTTACAATGTTGTACCTTCACTTGTTGACATGTCTGACACTTGGTGACAGGCTTGGCGATATCCGCCTTCATACTGGACCACCAATAGTGTTGACACAGATTCTAATACATTTTCATACTGCTAGGATGAATGCTGTAACTACTACAATCTTCGTCGAGTCCATGGAGATTCCTTCGCTTGAAATCATGTGACCTAGAAATGCAATATGAGTCAACCAAAACTCGCACTTACTAAACTTGTCATACATCTCATGATTCCTTAAGGTCTAAAGTACCATCCTCAAATGCCTCTCGTGTTCCTCCGAACTTCTCGAGTACACCAGGATATCGTCGATAAACACGATCACAAACGATCCAACTAGTCCCTGAACACACGATTCACTACTACAAGATGTTCCTTGAATCAAACCTTTTTATATATGACATCAAAGTTATACATAGGCAAAATATTCAAGTACAACTATAGCTAGTGATATTACAACAATTAAGGTTCTATAAACTTAACCAAAATTCTGTTGCGCTACTTTAATAACATTGTTCTGGGAACACTGCCTTTCCTGTCCGGTGCATAACTCAATTCATCTCTGAGCTGGCGGCCTATTCAATCCACCATACAGTGCATTCTGCAATGCAATTCCTCGTTTCTGACCCATCTGTGGTGGTGGCGGTAACTGTTGCAGTCCCATCAGTATTCGGGGAAAATTCTTAGCTATGTGACCATCTTGGCCACATTCATAACACGTACCCATCTCAAAATGGCATAGGGCTGATCCGTGTCGTTTTCTGCAAAAGTGACACACGCCATATGGTCTTGGCGCTGACTTTCCAATCCCACCCTTTCTGTTAAGCGGAGTAGGATACATTCCTCTAGACGGAGGTCTCTTCCCAAATCTATTCCCATCTTTGTTAGAACTGCAAGCCAGATGGGGCGGCTCTTTCGTTCTGATCTCTCTCTATCATCTAGACCCGTTCATACATGTCATTATAGTTCCTCAGGTTGAGTAGTATCAGTGGACTCCTGAGTTACAGCCCGAGTCCATCTCTGAATCTCCTAACTCGATTTACCAGATTCCTAACCAATTCCGAAGCGTACTGTGATAATTTAGCGAACTTTGCCTCATACTGATCTACCATCATTATGCCTTAGCGAAGGCGCTGGAATTCTGCCATCTTCATATCTCTGGCGGTCTCAAAAAAGTATTTGTTGTTGAAGACCTCGACAAAGGCGTTCCACTCCGGGATCACACCTTCAGGGAAAACTACCCCTCTGGTGGCTTTCCACCAAGTGCTTGCAATTCCCTGCAGCTGATAGACTGCAAGGACGACCTTCTCTGCCTCAGTGCACATCAGCAGTGCGAAGGCCTTTTTCAATTCCTGGATTAAGAGGGTTGCAGCCTCGGGATCTTCTACACTAGTGAACTTCGACGGTTTCAACTTTAAAAACTGTTCCGCGAGCTTGTGCATCGACCTCACTCTCTCAGTAACCACGTTCCCAGGTGAAACCTTGGCAGGTATGGCAGCGGCTACGACAGCAGCAACAACAACATTGGCTATGGCAGTAGCAACGGCGGTAATGGTGGCGGCTTGATTCTGGGCTTGTTACCCCATCAGATCTCTCATCGCCTTTAGCACCTGCATGATCCCGGCAGTTCTTAGATCACCAAGTGTTGCTACACCAGCACCAACGGGAGGTGGTTTTGGTGTTACGCCACTTGCGCTGGCCTCAGCCTATGCTCTACCACGATCGCCTTGGGTACCAACTTTTGTCGGCGTCTTATCCTGAGTCACATAGGCTATCAACCTCTTCCTAGGAGTCCTCTGCTCCTAATCCCTCATCTTGCAGATTCTTTACAGAAACCTGCTTTCCAATTCCACACAAAATTAGAATTTGAGTAACCACACAAAACAATCTACTAATCAGCTATCACTCACAAGCATTGGCATAGTTAAAAAGGCATTTCCTACTAACTATTCCAAGGACCCATCGCACCTTATCACTCTATACACTGACCTTGCTCTGATACCACTCAAACGGGGATGTCATACCCTGATCCTCAAGCACGTGCCCATCCCTTGGTGGTTGATAAAATTTGCGACTTCCCAGGACGAGTCACTGACCTCGTTCATATTATTGCACATGTAGAAGAGAATAACAAATCCCCTAATAGTAAGCATCTTGGGATAGAAAAGCAGGACAATAGATTCTCAAACAAAACGTGACTTTATATATACACTGAGTCAAGTGCAATAGTCTACAACCACAAGACTTCAAAAGACCGACTCAAAAGAAACTGTTCTATCTGACCTACACATCAGATCACCTCAGCTCAACTCTAGATTCTCCACGCTACAATCCTGAAAAGTTAAGCCCACAATGGGGTGAGATATAAATCTCAGTAAGTTCACACTTTAAACCCCGATTAGGAGGGTAATACGCCTAGGGTGTCCTAACCACACAATCATCCAACCACAGAGACTTACCTCGTCTCAGATCCTCCCTGTAGGTCAGTATAGTTCATATTCCACCCATATGCATATAGCAAATTCACACATCAATTGAACATTTAAATCAATCACTACTCACACAAGCAAGAACTACGAATCATACACTCCTCACATAAGCAAGAATTACCGACATACATTGGTCCATCAATTTCAATCAACATGCATTCCAATTAATTAATACTACCTGCATAGGCAGTTTTACCAAACACACATTGGTCCTCTATCCACCGACACACACCGGGGATAGGAGACGTCCACCAACACACATCGGGAACGGTAATATCCACCGACACACATCAGGGAAAGGTTCTCCTAACCTTTAACGTCCACCGACACACACCGAGGATGAGTTCTCTTAACCAACACACGACCATTCAGTCTCGGCCCAGACACTGTGCATCACACTCAATTTGCACAAATTAACACTCAATTGCAGAAATTAACCACACAATTGTAGTCAGCATGAAATTCCGGTCATCGGCTATCTTAGTCTAATTTCAAAAAAATAATAAATAATTAAATAACTTACAAACTAATTAAATAAATGCAACTGAGTAAATAAATAAATTGTGATTAATTAAACTGAACTACTTAATTAACCTAACCATGCAGGCACCTGATCAACCAGGTCTACCTTAGCCGCCTTCATATAACCAAAACTCCAAAACCCCCTTTTAAAAATAAACTTGACACCCCCTTTTTGGTGCAAACTCTTGAAATAAATTCGTACGGGGTCCCGTATTTAAAATAAACCCACCAAACTTTGCATGCACCTCATACAAAACCTCCTCTTTTTATTGAGCACATAAGTCTCGGTGTCCAAACCCGACATGTCACCACCCGAACCCCGGGCACATGCACATCCCTCAATGGTCGATTTTTAAATTTGCAACATCCCAGGAATTGTTGCCGACCCATTCATTTATTTTGCACATGCGGAAACGTAAACAATCTCCATACAACAAAACAGTGGGATAGAAACGTAGGATATTATTTTTCACAAACCACAACTACAACATTATCATATCTATGTAAATAGACCAGTTTAACACCCCAAGGTTTGATACAAAAGTGAAGCTATTCGATTAACCACTAACTAAGCTTCTATTTATAAAACTGGGGTTTACTATTACAATATCATACTTCTCAATATCTCGGGGGTGAGCTGTCACCCTACATCCAGTCTTGACGGAAAACCCGTCATCACTTGGAAGGAGATAGCGAGAGTCCTATTCCTCCTTTACTGCGACCAATTGTACACGATCTAGCCTTCCTCCATTTATGGACCTGAAAAATGTTAGCCCACTAAGGGGTGAGATCACATCTCAGCGAGTAGATCTCCTAATTCCAGATTAGGTGAAGGGTACATCCAGCATGCAATCTAATCACATTTCTTACCACTCTTTTAACACCAGCAAGTTCCTGCATATTAGCATCAAATAAAATATTCCTAACAGTGTCAAGTTCACACATCACATGAATACTTTAACATAAGCATATGCAAGGTGTGAATATCCATATAAGCATACAGGCCATAGTCAAAGTAACAGATAACAGTCTTCCGGCAAAACCGGGCATCTCATATGTCACAAATGATGTCAATGCTCAGATAACAGTCTTCCGGCATAACCGGGCATCGCCTCACACCGTTGAGCGCGGCAACGTCTACATCTAGACGGCATTCCAATTAAGGAGCATCGGTCCAGCCTCCACTGCGACCGGCATCCGTTGACGTGGGGCATTCCCGAAGGAGCACGCCCGGCCTCAAAGGCTCGTGGCGGAATCTCATGTTGTGAATGCATATGACCAATGTCACATTTCAATAATCAATTATATACAGCATCCACAGCATCAATTGAGCACTTTCATAGCAAGAATTCTTCAAAACAAGTATATATTCTTATTCATCCAAATTAACAGAGAACTGCCCAATAACGCTCTCCCAATTTCGAAGTCAGAAAGTCATCCATACGATCTCGAAAAATTCTCAAATTCGGATACGTACTAGAAAACATATAAAAAAACATTTTTCATGAAGACACCGAGATCCAGATCCCTCTGGATTCGGCCCAGAAATTGTTTCTATCCAGCACAAAAATCGGGTCCAGTTCCAGAGAGCCAAACCTATCGAAATCAGTTCGTTTTTGGGTCGAAATCTGCTTCGTTTGACTTGAAATTTAAGTATGTTAAACTAAAAGTTATAACAAACAACTTTCGTGAAGGAAAAAATTGGAAATTAGACCTCTAAAGGTCATTAACATCCCTCATAATCATAATAGGTCACGGATTACAAAACTGTCCGATTACTGTTCCGAGGATGACGTCATTAAAATCGTCATCTTTTTAATTTCTAAAAATTAATATAAAAATATTTGTTATTATTTAAGATGTTGACAACGTTTCTTCAGAACAAAATCATTTCAAAATCGCAACACAAAGTTGTCTACAAAATTAGCAAAACATACACATTCTAGAAACTGTTTCAGTAATAAACTACTGTTCTAGTCCGAATCTTCCACCACGACTTTTGTTTTGCTCTCTAAGCCTTATCTAAGCTTTTCTATGTCTATCATAACGTCCCTAACCAACATCTATCCATATATAACCTCATCTACATATTTTTAACTTGATACGAATCCCTAATAGAGGTACTCAACCCCTAGTCCAAATTTAGAAGACAACTCACCTAAACACAGCTAACGGCGGCTCGTTGGTGGTTGAACAGCAACACAGAGATCAGCCTTGATCCTCTTGGTGATGGTGTTGAGCCGAAGCCGCAGAAGATTGTGAAGTGGTATGATGGCAACGGCAACACACAAACTTATAAATTTTTCGGTAGAGGAAACTAAGTATGGAGTTTGGTCGTTCAAGAGGGAGCAAGAATGGAAGTAGCACGTTCAGAGAAAAGAAAACAACGGCTTGTACGTTGAAAAAGACAAGGAAGAAGAATAAACTAAGAGGAAGAAAGGGAAAGATGGAAACTGCCGTGTAAAATACAGCAGGTAGACTTATAGCAAACAGACTTCTATGCGTAAGAAAAAGGATGGGGAAGGAGAGTGGAAGTTGCTGGGAAGTTTCATTGAAATTTCCTTCAACCTTTGGCCTGATTTTCCATGGAAACTTTGGCCACCCATCACCCTCATAGGCCCCACAAAGTTTTTCCACATTGTTTCTTCTAGAGGAGATGAAAGAAAAGGTTGGAAATCTACGTAAACTGCTGAATCCGAATTTTGAAGTGATTCTCATAGCCTTTTCCCATGGAGATTGAGTTCCTTTCCTTATCAAGTGGTCCCCCTATCTTTTCCAAGTCAATTTCCATTAAATACTAAGGAAATTGAGGTGAAGTTGTAGGAGAGAGGGAGTCCTACGAATTTCCTTTTTGAGGAGACCTCTCTTTTTATTTAATTACCAATCTAATATCCCATTCAATAGGGTCAAGTCCTTTAGTAACCAATTATAATGCCTCTTAAATTGTTTCACATTAGAGGTCTTAAAATCCTACTTAAAATGTGGCAATTCCCTTGCTCTTCTAATTTGCTGATCTTGCATATTTCGTGAGCAATTCCCATCATCCATAAATTTTGAGAAGACGCAACAATGTCCTTGGGATGAATTGTGACACGTGACAATTCTTAATTTCTGTAATCGACATCATTTCCTCGGTTAATTTAAGTCAAAATGTGATTTTTAGCACAACTTAAACTATCGGTTAGTTTTTTTGGGAACTTTTGGTGCACTGACCCGTGGTCGATTATTCCCGAGCCACGATATATATTTTCGACGCATTGGCAACTCTCAATTGTCGTGAAAAATCTCGAGATTTCAATTACGAGCACAGGGTACCAAAACAACAGAAAAATCGGTTTAGTGCCGATCGACGAGAAATTTGTAAATTAGTTGGAATCACCCAAGCCTAATTTTATTTCTATCGAATCGACCTATTTTCGATTTCTGATAGATTTTCGACTGTGCCGAACTGATCCTTGTAGACTAACACGGTCGAGTAGTCGATTCCTGGTCGAATTTTCAAGTCTGTTGCATCAAAATTCTTTAATAACTTTCCCGATTAGTCAAGTTATCTCATGAGTGATCAGCTCAGAGAATAGCGCTATAGGCACGTCGACGAAAAAGCCCGAATTATTTAATTGAAAACAGAAGCGAAAAATCAGACTGTCACACGACACCTCATTTATTTTCTATTTAGTAGTCCAATAGGTCACTTTTTGCAATAGTAATAAATCACCAACAAAGAGCAATCCACTTTATGACCTCACACATAAGTTCTCTGCATGTCACAAGTCCACTACATCACTAAATTCACCTCATTCAGCAAGCACAACATCAAGAACAAGAATAAAATCATAACCGGTCCTAAGGTGGAAACCGGGCCACTCGCGCGTCTCTAAGTTTAATTCCAGAAACCTTCCGGAACGAGCTCAAAAAAATCTCAAATTTTAATATGTTCTAAAAAACACATAGGAAATTTTTTTTAATGCAGACACCTTTACCTAGATCATTCTAGATTCGTCCCAGTAAATCGCTCAATCCAATGCCAAAAAGTGGGTCCGTTTCCAAAAAGTATGTTTTCCGAAATTAGTTTGGTTCGAGGTGTAAAACATGTCTGTTTGATCTGAAATTTGAGTATGTTAAACTACAAGATGTGACAAACAATATTTTTGAATAAACAATTTTGAAATTCGAATCTTAAGAGTTGATAAAAGCCCCTAGAATCCCTAAAGGTCACAAATTCCAGCCCAGTCCGAGATTCTATTTGCAAATGACGGAGATGATATCTCCTTCTTTTAAATCTCTAAAACTATTGAGAAACATCTATATTGTAGATAAATATGTCTAAAACATTTCTCAAGAAGAAAGCAACCTCAAATTCGCAACCCATTTTGATCTACAAAAATGACAAACGGCGAGGGTCCAGAATCCAAACTGCAAAAACTCCACTAATTTGGACTAATCCAACCTCATTAGTGCTATCTCCCCAATTAGATTAACACTAATCCATTCTAATGCTAATATAACCATTTTATATTATCACTAATCCACACTTAAGCTAATCTAAACAACCCTTAAGTATAATTAACTTCTTAAGCAAGGTTTAGAAAGTAAACTCACTAGTTTAAAGGTTCGGTGAGTCCACGACAATGGCGATGCAGAGGCGAGCGACAAACAAGCCTACGGGGACACCAAGCGAGGTTCGGACCGGGCTGAAAACAGCCTTGCAAGTCCCTTGCTTGGCTGGTCGAGCTGCTAACTTCTGCTCGGTTCTGTTCTACTCTGAGGTTGCTGAGCTAATCTCTAATCTTGGTCCAAGATGGAGCTGGTTGCGGCGCCAATGGTTGGACAACGGAGCTGTGGGCGGTTCGGTGGCTGCACGGGGATGGCGAGATGACTGTGGCAAAGCTGGTCGAGCGGGGGCAAAGCTGGTGCGAAGCTTGCTGGACACGGCATGGGGACGACGAGGGTGAGCTGGGTAGACCGGCTGCTAGTTGTTCACATTGGCTGCGCAGTGCGTTGGACGGCGAAGATGATGCTAGCATAAGGAGTCGCTGGTGGTATGAAGATGGGATGGAGATAAGATGGCTTGATGGTGGGTGGATGAAGATGGTGATGTGTCGATGGTGGAGTTGGGTGTGAGGTTGGTGCTGCTTGTGAGATGAAGGTGCTGGCAGAAGTGAAGTGTGCGTGTGGTAGCAAAATTGAGCAAGGATAGCACTTGGTGAAGAGAAAAATGAAGGAGGGGAAGAGAGGAGTGAAGTCGGCTGAGGTTCACGCATGGGGAAAAAGTGCGTGTTCGATGGATGAGAGAGGGAAGGAGAGAGAGAGAGAGAGAGAGAGAAGGGTGATGAAAGTCAAGGCAAAAATATCAAAATCATGATAAAAAGCCACAAAAGTCTTCAATCTATATCACCTTGGCCTCCTAATTACTTTCTTGAATAAATTCCCCACAATTAACAAATTTTGGACAGCAAAATAGGCCATCACTTCTCCCATCCGAATTTCACTTATTTTTCCGAATTGTCCAAAATCGATTTTCTCACAAAATCCGGAACTCGACGGAAGTTTCCCGAAAGATGAGACAATGTCCTAAAAATGAATCGTGACACGCTCGAACGTTCAATTCCCAAAATCGAATTCAATTTTGTGGTTAAAAGTGACCGAATGTGATTTTAGTCCAATCCAACCTATAGGGTAGCTTTTAGGAATTTTACCGCGGATATCTCTTAACGGCTTCACCCAATAGATTGGTTAACTCGTGAGTGATTAGCTCAAAGAAAAAAGACCATAGGCGCGCTAATGAAAAGCCCACTTCGTTATATCGAGACGGGTCGAAAATTCAGGATGTCACAACTGTTCCCCTCTTATAAAAATTTTGTCCTCGAAATTTAAACCATTACAATTCTTCTTCAGAATGGTGGGGTATTGTCATCTCATCGAGTCTTCACTTTCCCATCTAACTCATTCTGTCCCGTGGTGTTGCTAGACCATTTTGACCAAAGAGGTCGTCTTGGTGCGCATAATCTCCTCTTTTCGATCCACAAGCTGAACCGGGTTTTCCACATACGACACTCTGTAGTCCACATTGAATTCTTCGAAATTCAGCATGTGGGTCGGGTCAGATCATACGTCCTCAACATCGACATCTTGCACTTGCGCCTACTTCGGTGACAATGCAAGAAGATACGTTAGGATCATGATTCCTTCCAAAATCTCAAAATGACCTATGTGTGACATCCAGATTTTCAGGTTATGATTTCGATCGGGTAAGTTGGGCTTTTCATGGACGCGATTATAGTGTTTTTCTCTGAGATGGCCACTCACGAGATAACTTGACAATCTAGGGAACCCATTAAGGGATTTTAATGCAATAGACTTGAGAATTCGACCAGGAATCGACTCCTCGACCATGTTCATCTACAGAGATCATTACGGCACGGTAAGATCGATTGGAAATCAGAGATAGGTCAGTTTGACTGAGATATGTGGTTGAACGTGGGTGATTTCACTAAATTGCAAAATTCTCGTCGATCGGCACTAGACTGATTTTTCTATTGTTTTGGTACCTTATGTCCGTATTTGAAACATCAAGATTTTCACGACCGCCAAGAGTCACCAATGTGTCGAAGGGGTTCATTGTGGCTCGAAGAAAATCGACATCGGGTCAATTGCACTAAAAATTCCTGAAAGCTACCGGGTCGCCTAGGTCACGCTAAAATCGCGCCAAATCGAAATTAACTACGAATTTGAATCCGATTTCAGAAATTGAAGGTTCGGTCATGTCACAAATCATTATAGGAATGTCGACTCAGTCTCCAAAGATTTTTCTGCAAATCGAGATTTTTTGGAAAAAAGTCGAGGTAGGGTCGTTTTTGTCTAGATAATTTAGAGGACCGGTTTTGATCGCACAATTCGGAAGCAAGTGGGATCAATTGGTGAGGAAAATTTGATCATTGACTCGATAATGGGATTTATGGGAGCCGATTTGAGTTGATTCGAGAAAGATTAAAGTCAAATTTGAGGGAAAATAATGTGAAATTCGTAGCCCCCACCACCCACAACATTTGAACCCTTTCAAAAGTCTTCTAGAAGGGTTTGAGGGCTGGGAAATTGTGGTAGAATTTAGCCATGCAAGGGAGATAGGGTCAAGGGGATAAGATAGATAAGAAAGAAGCCAAGTGGCCCCCTTCAACCCAATCTTGTCCCCCCTCTCCATCAGCCATCTTTTTCCTCTATCCTCCTCCTTTCTCCATTGCTAAGGTCTTTTGAAAGCTCAAGAGAACCAGAAAACTGAGCCGGCCCATCCCCCTTGCCCGTCAACCTCTTTTTCCCTCTATTTTCTCCCAATTCAATTTCTACTCCAGCTGACCTTTTTCCAAAGATCTGAGTTAAAAGTTGCCATCCCGGACGAATTAGCTTACGCTCCAACCACCACCGTGACCAAGAGAGACAACCAGTTCGAACGAGCCCGACCACACCCCAAATGGAGCCGCGGACCATCCCGTCCGACCATTGCAAGCCGCCGGTCGCCGGTTCGCCGGTCTGCTGCCCGCCTGCACTGTTTTGCGTTTTTCTTCATTTTTCTCCAAATCCAAGCCTTCCTTTACCCATCCCAACCACCAACAAGTTCACCTTGACCCCGGGAGCCTTCAGTTGCCAGCCACCCACTTGCCGGAGCTTCGATTAGCCCGTTTTCGTCGATGAAATTGCTAGTTTCTTCTCTGAAGTTTAGTTGAGAACAGAAACAAAAACCAGCAAGGGTTTTCAGACTTTGTGGCTTGTTTTCAAGCCCTTCCCGGCCTCGCTTGGTGTCACCGCTAGGAGGATTGTTGCTCACCTCCACGTCGCCGTTGCCATGGACTCGCCAAATCGCTAAACAAGTGAGTTTAACTCACTAATCCTCGCTTAGTAGGTCAATGACGCTTAAGGGTTGATTATTTTAAGTTAAGTATGGATTATGTTGATAGTTAGATTAGATTAGCGAATTTAAATTAATTACTGATGCATATTAGGTGGATAGTTAGTGCAATTATAGCTATCTAGAGTGGTTTCGAAATTTTCCGGACCCATCTCGGCTTTTAATTAGACTTTGTGGGCCTAACTGTGCATTGTTGCTATTTATTAGCATTTATTTATTATTTTCCGTAATTATTTAATTAACTAATTATTTTTCGGAAATTAGATCGGGATAGTTGGTGACCGGAATTTTATGCCGATTGTAGTGGTGTGGTCTATTTATTAACTAATTATTGTTGCTCTAATTTGTGCCGATTGTGGGTGATTCGCATTTTTGGGAATTTATCCCAAAATTAATTAATTTCAGTAATTAATTGGAAAATCATCGGGCATCGGCTGACAATGTGACACCCCGAACCCTTCGCAGGTCGTCACCAGCGCCGATGTTACACCTTATTACCTTTCTTTCTTTCGAAGAAGTGTCCTAATTCGCAGACACATTTTTTTTTTTTAAACAAACAGTCCCAACGCGACTCATTAGTGGAAGCAAATTAAAATATCACCGTCTCTCCCCCTACCAACCATGATACAAATACACACCACTAATTCACCATTTTTTATAAACAAGCCTCGACACTTTACTTACATACATATATATAACATGATGGGATTCCCTTCGGGTCAGTACAACAAAAAGGAAAAGCTAGGACTCAGCCACGTCCAGCCTAAAACCTCAAAAAGAAACCCTCGACCCTCAACATCATACGAGCATAAACCCCCCATCAAAAGTGTCGGCTATCTACATCAAAAAGATTCGGCTCCTACTCATCGCGCGCGCGGGTCTCACACCCAACCCGGTGTATCAGGCGGTGGCGGCGGCAACATCCCTCGCATCGCTCCATCCCGACGAACGTGCACAGAAATGAACTCCTGAATGACAGGTCCCCCAGCCAGGCCTATGTCGTACATCACTAGACAACATACTCAAATAAAAGTCAGTCTGGGAACAGAGGGACAGTCTATCTCAGCACACTCGACCTCTACATCGGATGGTAGACCGTAAAACACCCCCCGCGTGACGACGAGGGGAGCGGCACCGCTAATCTGAAATGTTATTCTCCAAAAGGGGTGAGTACAACCATTCAGCAGATAGGGAAATCCAATAACAGCTCAATGCATCATGCATATCATCATACATTGCAAGCATTCCTTACCTTACAGCCATGCGCATACTATCATGCATCATCATATCAATTCATAACACATTCATGTGTATTATCATTGTAACATACATGTCATCATCATCATGACATCATTACATCATATATATGTCGTCATCATCATCATGGCATCATTACATCATACATGTCATCATCATCATGACATCATCACATTACACATGCATATCATCATGCATATCATATCATAGGTGATCATCCCTATTTCACATCACATATCATCATCATCATCATCATGCATATCATATCATAGGTGATCATCCCTATTTCACATCACATATCATCATCATCATCATCATCATTATGCACATCATCATGCATATAATATCATGGGTGATCATCATTATTTCACATCACATATCATCATCATCATCATCATCATCATCATGCATATCATCATGCATATAATATCATGGGTGATCATCATTATTTCACATCACATATCATCATCATCATCATCATCATCATCATCATCATCATGCATATCATCATGCATATAATATCATGGGTGATCATCATTATTTCACATGACATATCATCATCATCATCATCATCATCATGCATATCATCATGCATATAATATCATGCATATCATGTCATGATTTAATTTCCACTTTTGGATTTCAATTTTGATCACCACATCACCCATTTCTCAATTCATCAAATTTTTTTTTTTCATCCCCTCGGGCAAAGACCTCCGAGGCTTCCGGCATTCAGCCTCCTAGGCCACCGGGCATCCGGACCCCCACATTCCGGGCATCTCGCATCTCAACTAGCATCACGAGGCATTCCCTTCGGGCAGAAACCTCGGACGGGGCTTCCGGCATTTACACTTCCTGGCCGGGCATCCCACACCCCAAATCCTGGCATCGCGAGGCATTCCTTTCGGGCAAAGACCTCCGACAAGGCTTCCGGCCCCCCACATTCCGGGCATCCTGAATCTCCCAGGGAATCCGGCAATGCATCTCCGTACATTCCGGCCTCATCCTCCACCACAACCACTTACTCACTTATCATTATTCACATTTATCATCATTTTGATCTCATTTAACATGGCATATGATTCACACATGCATCACAATTCATGGTCATACATACACCAATGTCTTATCATACATGCAACAATGCATAATTATTTATAAATAAATTCAATGGAATTTATGGCCAATAAAATAATCCATTTTATTTTTTATTATTTTTATTATCATATTTTTTATTTTCATAATAAATATTAAATTCAATATCTATAATTTCCCAAAATCACAAAATTCAAGCAATCATAAAAAAACCAATAGGATGACAATTTCATGCAAAATTCATGGCCAACTTGAATTTCACACAATTTCACAATTTCCACGAAATAGCACATAATATTCGGATAATGACCAGAATGCACAGTTTCTGAATAAATTCGATTAAAATATCCATACGGCCTCCAAAAATTACGAAATTTTACAGAGTGATAGCCAAGACATTTTCGTGCAACTTTCATGAATAACTCCACGCCAGATTCTTTTTAGATTATTTTATACAACCTCACGAAGCTTCTGGATCCATTACCGCATCGTCCAGTGAACACATCTCCGAAATATTGAGATTTAACCTACCTATTCTCTTTTTTTTCCTCTGAAATTTGGATATGTTATACAACAAGGTATCATATATAAGTTTCATGAAGAGATCCAAGTCAAATAACCATAGTATAGTCATCATTTAAGTCCTTGAAGTCTCGGGTATCTCGGAATACATCACCAGAATCATCTTCTTCAAGATCTAGTCGATTCACTAGGCTATAGTTGTTCATTTCACTTAAAATTTTAGTATGTTGTAGTTTAAGATGTCTCCTACAACTTTCATGAATAAATCGAAGTGAGATTCTCATCACAAACCAACATGCAATCACAGATCTAGCAAGAGGTCAGTGAAAACTCTCCAGATCTGAGGTCTCCGTAAAGCAAGACTTTAACCCCTCAAATCTCCATCATTTTTCACGAATCTCAGTATGTTGTAGTTCAAGATGTTAGCTACAACTCTCATGAAGAAATCGAAGCCAAAATCGGACTCTAAACACACATGCAAGCTCAAACAAGTCACTGACTCACACGGTCCGAACACAAACAGCCACACCATCCACACACAACTCATCCATGCTTCGGTTTTTCACATCTAACACCCAAAAAATTCGACATGCAACCAACACATAAGCATGCAAGAGAAGCTAGAGGACTTCCACTTGCCTCTAGGATGGACGGTCGACGGCGTACGGCGGCGTACACGGCGGACGAACGGAGGCTCCTCCTCGGCTCCGCCTCCTTCCTCTCTCAGCCTCTCCCTCTCTCTCGCACGGTGTCTCTCTCTCCCTTGGGCGAATGGCTAACTGGCCATTCTCTCTCCTCTCTCCTTCCCTTTTATTTCCCCTAAAGCTCATGATTGATAATGATTGTTTTGCCTTAACCATGGCCAATGCATGGCCTTCTCCCTTGCCACTTGTCATCACACATGCAAGATGGGCTTGGGCTTTTGGGCTTGGGCCTCCTTCTTGGGCCGGCGACAGCCCCCTTTAGTGGGCCTAATTGGGCCGGTCGACTTCCCCTCTTGGGCCGCTCATCTTGGCCCATTAAAGGCTTAGGCCAATGGGCTTAAGGCCCATTCGAATTTTGACCCATTTTTCCCTTCTTTTTTTTTTGAATTCCTTTCTATAATTATTTCCAAATTCAAATTTTATCTTGGCCAAAGTCTTGGGACATTTTTTTTATTGAAATTTAATTTATAAGGCACATGGCCAAGCATAAATTATTAATCTATCGAATTTGAATTTTCACAACCATAAGCACAAATCATCTAATTAAAAGACTAATGGCTAAAACATAAGCCATGGAAATTCTATCACCTAATTAAAGACTTTAACACACCTTATGGCTTGGTTTTGAATTTTGAGATGCCACAGACAACGCCAAAAATGAATTTGCGCACTGTAATATATGGTGGGATTTTCAAAGGTGAAAATATGGTATTTTGGCTAAGGCCGACCGTGTACCCACACACGATAATTTTTATTGGGTATCTTTAATACGAGGGATATAGGCTGAGATATTAAGTTAATTGAGGAACTTAATTGTAGAGTACAATGTCTTTGGCCGCGTGTGAATAATCGTGTGAGGATGTGGGTTAGATCAAGAATACCACCAAATTTATAATTGGTTGTGCTTGCTGAGCGTAATTCAACATTACCACCTAATCTAGGTTGCACTCATTGAACCGTAATTCAGCATTACCACCAAAGTATGGTTGTGTCCACTGGATCGTAATCTACCACCGAATTTAGAATCAATTGTGCCCGCTAAGCCGTAATTCAACATTACCACCAAGATTTAGTAGGCTGTGCTCGCCGAGCCATAATTTAGCATTAGGGTTGAGTAAGGGAGATGACTGGAGAAAGGTCTCATTGACATGTAATTGACTGAGTCAATTGATCGATGAGTCGATTTGAATTTAATGATTTGATGTGATGATGTGATTCGATGAATTGCTTATTGTATTAACTTGCATGAAATGACTGATGCCAAGGTAAGCCCTTTGACTAGTGATTGTGCTTAGGCAGCCCTTTGGGCGTATTTTCTTCCTAGTCGGGTCTTAATGGGTTGAACTTACTAAAACGTCGTCTCACTCCGTTGTGGGATAACCTTTTCAGGTCCCAAGTTGATAGTTGTGGAAGACATGAACTCCCGGAGTCTGGGAAGGTGGAGAGACTAGAATCGGCTAACGGGTCTAACTAGTAGGTCATAGGACAGTTCCCTTTTGGATGAGCTGACATTTTTGTAAACAGCCTGGTCTTGTATAAACCTGTTTGTTTATAAAAGGTATGTTTTGGTTTGAAAAATTGTGGCCTTACTTTTCTATCCCATATGAATGTTGTCTAGGGATTTATTTATTGGCTTACGCTTATGCATTAAAATGAATGGGTCGATAACGAGTCCTAGGACGTCGCATTTAATCAACCAAGGGGGGATGGGCATGCGCTTAGAGGATCGGGGCGTGACACTACGTACCTCGGACTCAGTTTTTCCCTTTCTTTACAAAAAGTGAAGTACCCTTCTCTGGTGACACCTTCAAAAAAACATGATCACCAATTTGGAATTCTGGCCTTTGACGCTTATCTGCATAACCTTTCTTGCAACTCTGAGCGGTCTTTAATCCGTCCCTGATAACGGCAACTGCATCCACTGATTGCTGGACAATATTTAGGCCTGTGATTTTTCGTTCTCTGATTTCATCTCAACAAACTAACATTTTGCACGTTCTGTCATACCATGCTTCAAAAGGAGCCATCTTAATAATCTACTGGTAGTTGTTGTTTGAATCCAAACTTGAAAAAACAAAGCCTTCCTCCCAGCTTCCCTTGAAATCCAACACACCCCCTCTCAACATGTTCTCGAGAGTCTAAATTGTCTTTATAGGCTGACCATCTATTTGCATATGGTAGGCCGTATTGTACTGCAGCTTCGTTTCTAAAGTAGTCTGCATATTTGTCCAATGCAAGATCCTTTCGAACGACGATGAAGTGAGCCGACTTCGTCAGTGTATCGACCACTACCAAAATGGATTCATTACATTTCTGACTCCTCGATAAGCCTATCACAAAATCCATTGTGATATGTTCCCACTTCCACTCGGGAATCTCGAGAGGTTGCAAAAGTCCTCCCGGCTTACAATGTTGTACCTTCACTTGCTGACATGTCAGACACTTAGCGATAGGCTTGGCGATATCCACCTTCATACCGGACCACCAATAGTGTTGACACAGATACATCTTTGTACTGCTAGGATGAATGCTGTAACTACTACGATCTTGGTCAAGTCCACAAAGATTCCTTCGCCTGAAATCACGTGACCTAGAAATGCTACACGAGTCAACCAAAACTCGCACTTACTGAACTTAGCGTACAGCTCATGATTCCTTAGGGTCTGAAGTACCATCCTCAAATGCCTCTCGTGTTCCCTCAAACTTCTCGAGTACACCAGGATATCGTCGATAAACACGATCATAAACGGATCCAAATACTCCCTGAACACATGATTCAGTACTACAAGATGTTCCTTGAATCAAACCTTTTTATATACGACATCAAAGTTATACATAGGCAAAATATTCAAGTACAACTATAGCTAGTGATAATACAACAATTGACGTTCTATAAATTTAACCAAAATTCTGCTGCGCTACTCTAATAACATCGTTCTAGGAACACTGCCCTTCTTGTTCGATGCATAACTCAATTCATCTCTGAGCTGGTGGCCTATTCAATCCACCATATAGTGCATTATGCGACGCAATTCCTTGGTTGTGACCTATTTGTGGCGGTGGCGGTAATTGTTGCAGTCCCATTGGTCTTCGGGGACAATTCCTAGCTATGTGACCCTACTGGCCACATTCATAACACGTACCCATCTCAAAATGGCATGGGGCCAGTCCGTGTCGTTTTTTGCAGAAGTGACCCACGCCATTCTATCTTGGCGCTGACTTTTTGATCCCACCATTCCTGTTAAGCGGAATAGGATACATTCCTCCAGACATAGGTCTCTTCCCAAACCTATCCCCATCTCTATTAGATCCAAACCGCGACCCAGATGCGGCGGCTCTTTCATTCTAATCTCTCTCTATCATCTGGACCCATTCATACAGGTCGTTATAGTTCCTCAGGTTGAGTAGTATCAGCGGATTCCTTAGTTCCGGCCTGAGTCCATCTCTAAATCTCCTAACTTGCTTTACCGGATTCTCAACCAATTCCGGAGCGTATTGTGATAATTCAACGAACTTCGCCTCATACTGATCTACCGTCATTGAGCTTTGGCGAAGGCGCTGGAATTTTGCCATCTTCATTTCTTCTGGCAATCTCAGAAAGGTATTTGTTGTTGAAGACCTCGACAAAGGCGTTCCACTCTGAGATCACACCTTCAGGGAAAACTATCCCTCTGGTGGCTCTCCACCAAGTGCTTGCAATTCCCTACCGTTGATAGACTACAAGGACGACTTTCTCTGCCTCAGTGCACATCAGCAGTGCAAGGGCCTTTTCCAATTCTTAGATTCAGAGGGTTGCAACCTCGGGATCTCCTGCACCAGTGAACTTCGGCGGTTTCAACTTTAAAAACTGTTCCATGAGCTTGTGCATCGGCCTCACTCTCTCAGCATCCACACTCCCAGGTGGAACCTCGGTAGGAGCGGCAGTGCCTACGACTGTAGCAATAGCAGCATTGGCTGCGGCAGTCACGACAGTAATGGTAGCAACTTGATTTTGGGCCTATTACCCTATTAGATTTCTCATTGCCTCTAGCGCCCGCATCATCCCGGCAGTTTTCGAATCACCGGTGTTGCTACACCAGCACCAACGGGAGGTGGTGCTACACCACTTGCGCTGGCCTTAGCCTGCGCTCTACCGCGACCGCCTCGGGTACCGACTCTTGTTGGCATCCTACCCCGAGTCACAAAGGCTATCAACCTCTTCCTAGGAGTCCTCTACTCCTGGTCACTCATCTTGCAGATTCTTTACAGAAACCTGTTTTCCAATTCAACACAAAATTAGAATTTGAGTGACCACACAAAACAATCTACCAATCAGCTATCACTCACATGCATCAGCATAATTAAAAAGGCATTTCCTGCTAACTATCCCAAGGACTAATCGCACCTTATCACTCCATACACTAACCTTGCTCTGATACCACTTAAACGAGGATGTCACACCCCAATCCTCGAGCACGTGCCCATCCCTCGATGGTCGATAAAATTTGTGACTTCCCACAATGAGTCGCCGACCACTTTCATATTATTGCACATGCATAAGCGAATAACAAATCCCCTAACAGTAACCATCTTAGGATAGAAAAGCAGGACAACAGATTCTCAAACAAAACATGCCTTTATATATACACTGAGTCAAGTACAATAGTCTACAACCACAAGAATTCAAAATACCAACTCAAAAGAAACTGTTCTATCTGACCTACACTTCAGATCACCTCAGCTTGGCTCTAGATTCTCCACGCTACGATCCTGAAAACTTAAGCCCACGACAGAGTGAGATATAAATTTCAGCGAGTTTACGCTCTAAACCCTAATTAGGAGGGTAATACACCTAGGGTGTCCTAACCACACAATCATACAACCACAGAGACTTACCTTGTCTCAGATCCTTCTTGTAGGTCAATACAGTTCATATTCCACCTATATGCATATAACAAATTCACACATCAATTAAACATCTAAATCAATCACTGCTCACACAAGCAAGAACTACGAATCATACACTGCTCACACAAGCAAGAATTACAAATCAAACATTGCTCACAAAAGCAAGAATTATCAACATACATCGGTCCATCAATTTTAGTCAACATGCGTTCCAATTAATTAATACTACCCGCACAGGTGGTTTTACCTGACACACGTTGGTCCTCTATCCACCGATACACACCGAGGATAGGTTCTCCTAACCTTTAACGTCCACCGACACACACTGGGGACGGGTTCTCTTAACCAACAAACAACCATTCAGTCTCTGCCCAAGACATCATTAATTGCACTCAATTTGCACAAATTAACACTCAATTGTAGAAATTAACCACACCATTGAAATCAGCATGAAATTCCAGTCACCGGTTATCCAGTCTAATTTCCAGAAAATAATAAATAATTAAATAATTACAAAATAATTAAATAAATGTAATTGAGTAAATAAATAAATTGCGATTAATTAAACTGAACTGCTTAATTAACCTAACCATTGAGGCACCTGATCAATTAGGTCTACCTTAGCCTCCTTTTTATAACCAAAACTCCAAAACCCCCTTTTTAAAATAAACTTCACACCCCCTTTTTTTTTTTTGTTCAAACTTTTCGAAATAAATTCGTAGGGGGTCCTGTATTTAGAATTAACGCGCCAAAATGTGCACGCACCTCATACAAAACTTCCTCTTTTTATTGAGCACATAAGTCTTGGTGTCCGGACCCAACACCTCATTTATTTTCTATTTAGTAGTCCAAGAGGTCACTTTTTGCAATAGTAATAAATCACCAACAAAGAGAAATTCACATCTTGACCTCACACATAAGTTCTCCACATGTCACAAGTTCACTACATCACTAAATTCACCTCATTCAGCAAGCACAACATCAGGAACAACAATAAAATCACAACCGGTCCTAACCGGCAGAAATTGAGCCACTCACGCGTCTCTAAGTTTAATTCCAGAAACCTACCCGAATGAGCTCAGAAAATTCTAAAATTTAAATATGTTGTTGTGGCACCCCCAAACACCTAAGGTTGCCACAATTACCTATCACTTCACCTAATGAATACTAGTTACATCTCTTAGCGAAAGCACTGTAGTTCATAGGCATTTTTTTTTTCTTTTTTGAAAACAGTCCCAGCACAGTGTATTAGTGGAAGCATAAACAAGTCTCACCATTTCTTCCTCCAATAACTATAATGCAATGCACACCAACCACGCACCATAAGAAAAGATAAAGCCGATGCCACTTTTATTTATATTTTCATGATGGATTTCTTGGGTCGGTACAACCAAAAAGAAAAACCAAGACTTTTAACTAAACTCGGCCACAGCTCAAAAGAGAGATCTCGACCCCTTATATCGATCACGTGTCATCATCCATCAACAAGTGTCGACTATCCTTAAAAAGTGTCAGCTCCCCACTCCTCATGCGGGCCATCACACCCACCTCGGTGCGTCGAGCGGTGGCGGCGGCAACATCCCCGTATCACTCCGTCACAGTGGACGTGGACCGACAAGAACTCCTGGATGACCGGACCCCCATCTAGGCCCACATCATACATCACCACCACACAAACCTATATAAACGTCAGACCAGGGATGATTACACAATCAATCTCCAAACACTCGACCTCCACGTCAGCTGGAAGGCCGTAAAAGGTACCCTGCGTGACCAGAGGGAGAGGCATCTTTCTAATCTGAAATGTTAGTCCCCAAAGGGGTGAGTACAACCACTCAGCAAGTAAAAGATCCATTAAATTACTCAATGCATCACACAGAACAATCAAGGCATCATAAACAAAGTACATATCATTCATGCATCCAAGCATAACTTACCTTGCAGCCATGCATATGTCGTCATACCATATGTACATACACCATCATGCACTCATCATCAAGCATTCATGCATATACCATCATGCCATATGTGCACATACCACCATGCACTCATACATATCATATCATACAGCCATGCATACATGTCACCATACCATGCATGATTTGATTTCAACTTTTTATCTTTCAATTGGGTCACCACATTTTTCTTTCCCGGGACCATTGATTGCATCCCACATTTTATCGCTCGCACCCCACCTGGCATCGCAAGGAACCTCCGGCACACACCATCGGGCATTCGGCACCTCTACATTCCGGGCATCTCGCATCCCAACTGGCATCACGAGGTATTCCCTCGGCACACACCTCTGAGGGTTCCGGCACCCCCACATCCCGGGCATCTCGAAACTCCCGAGGACATCCGGCACCCTCACATTCCGGGCATTTGGCACTCCCCTTTCCAAGCATCTCGACACTCCCGGGGCATCGCCGGCTCACCCCTCCGACGGTATCCTCATTTATCATAACTCATATTCACAATTTATGTCTCAATATCAACATGGCACATGATGTGATGGCAACAAGGTCAATTTCAGCTTTTGATTTTATATGTAATGTCAAATATCATCACATGTGCAGCAAGATTTAATCACTTAAAACAATACAATTTATAGGGCTCATACAAAACAGAATAGTCCATGCATTACAGCTTTTTTGAAATTGCACAATCCGGCTTGCACATTTTTAGAAATTTTTTTAATTAAATACCCAAATGACTTTCAAAAATTATGAAATTCAAACATGTAATATTCAAGACATAAAGGCAGATATTTCATGAAGAACACTACACCAAAAGACCCTCATAAAATTCGGTATAGACCATGCATCACAGCACTACTATTCTAACAATTCAACTTGCACAGTTTTTGAAACATTTTTGGTTAATAGGCAAATGAACTTCAAAAATTACGAAATTTGAATATGTTGTAGGGAAGATATAAAGAGATATATTTCATGAAGAACGTATTGCCGAAAGAACCTCATACAAAACGATATGGTCCACGCATTGCAACTGACCAAGTTCCAACACATCAGATTGCACGGTTTTGGAAACATTTCCGATTAAATACCCGAATGACCTCCAAAAATTATGAAATTCGACTATGTGATATTCAAGACCCTAAGGTAGATTTTTCATGAAAGAATAAAAGTCATATTCGTCTTAGGTAATTAAATATAGGCGGTTAAAACTTCTGTTCCTAGTACCGAAATTTCCAGATCTAACTACCTTTGAAAAACCACGATTTTACCTACCTATTCTTGTTGGTTTTCTCTAAATTTTTTATATGTTAAACCTCAGGATGTCCTTTACATCTTTTGTTAAGAAATCAAAGTTAAATTTCAACAAAAAGATAGCCTTACAGTCCATGCATTCATCAAAGGTAGTTACCCAAATCTCCAGATCCAGTCTCTTCAAAGAATAAAGATTTTACCCACTTATACTTGTTTTTTTTGTCCCAAATTTGAGTATGTTATACTCCAAGAAGTCCTTAACATCTTTCATTTATAAGTCAAAGCTAAAATCCAACTCGAACATTACATGTAAGCCACTAGAACATTCAAGGTCGAGCTGTTTTCTCAAGAACAGTTTACTAGTCTAGAACACCACTCTTAAAACTCCAATTTTTCACATCCTAAACATCCGAAATTTTTCGCCATACAATCACATACACTAGGCACAACATGAAAGAGTAGATCAAGGATCCCACTTGCCTCTAAACCGAGCAAGCAACAAGCACAAAGGCGACGGGACACGGCGGCGACGAACGACAGATGCACGGCGGACGGTCAAATGGTCCTCCTCCTTCCTCTCTTCCTTTCTTCCTTTCTTCCTTTTCTTTCTCTCCTCTCTCTCTTTCTCAGACGAACTCTCTCTCTCTCTCTCTCCCTCTCTCTCGCTTAAACCGGCATCATCTTCCCCTAATTTCTTCCCCTCCATCATTAGCCATCATTAGCATTTGCATGGAGGACACTTGGCAATCTTCTTGGGACAAATGGGGGAGGCATGCAACTGGATCTCCCGCCCTCCTTTGCACGTCGACAGCCCCTCATGGGCTTGGGCCAGCCATGGGCCGACGGCAGCTCTCCTCCTTGGGCTTCGTGGGCCGGCTGAGAATGGGGTGAGGCAATGGGCTGGTTTGGGCCTTTAAATGTCCAGCCCATCCTCATCCTAAAAATCAACCTAATCCTTAATTATATAAACACCTAATTGAGATTTATTATTCACCAAAACTTTTTGACCTAATTTAATAAATTCCAATCCATAATCCACATGGCCAAAAATAGACTTTCCCTATCAAATAATTACCCACCAACAGCTTGGCCAAAATCTCAATGCAAAAACATGAATTAGAGCACCTCTAAGGATTGACAAGAAATTCTAGGATGCCACAATTCTCCCATCCTTAGAGAATTTCGTCCTTGAAATTAGACATCACTCATGCCTTTTGAAACAAGTAGGGGTACTTTTCCTTCATCTGATCTTCACTCTCCCATGTGGCTTCTTCCATATCATGATGTCGCCATAATACCTTAACTAGTGGGATTGTCTTGGTCCTAAGGACTTGCTCCTTTCGATCCAATACTTACACAGGCTCTTCGATGTACCTCACTTTCTCATCTACTTCAATGGTTTCATGATTGAGTATGTGACCAGGATCTGGCTGATACTTTCTCAGCATCGACACATGAAACACATCATGTAAATTCCCCAATTTAGGAGGCAACGCCAAATGATAAGCTACATCTCCTACTCTTTCAAGTATCTCAAAAGGTCCAACAAATCTAGGGATTAACTTACCCTTCATTCCAAATCGAGATATTCCTTTCATTGGAGATACTTTAAGGAATACATGATCTCCCACACTAAACTCCAAAGGCCTTCTACGCCTATCTGCGTAGTCTTTTTGTCTACTTTCAGCTATTTTAAATCTTTTCCTGATAATTTCGACAGCTTCAGTGGTGACTTGTACCAGTTCAGGTCCTGTCAATTTCTCTTCACCTACTTCATTCCAATAGACAGGAGTCCTACATCTCCTTCCATATAATGCTTCATAAGGAGCCATGCCTATACTTTTCTGAAAATTATTATTATAAGCAAACTCCACCAAAAGCAATCTTTCATCTCAATTCCCTTTAAAGTCAATCACGCAAGCCCTTAACATATCCTCTAATGTCTAGATTACTCTTTCTGTTTGTCCATATGTTTGAGGATGAAAAGAAGTACTAAACTGAAGTTTGGTTCCTAAGGCAATTTGAAGACTCTGCCAAAAGTTCGAAGTAAATCTCGAATCCCGGTCTGAGGTAATAGTTACTGGAACACCATGTAAGCATACCACTTGACTTACATATATATCTGTGTATTTGTCCATTGGGTAGTCTATGCGAACTGCTAGGAAATGAGCAAACTTAGTCAAATGGTCCATTATTACCCAGATAGAGTCATGACCACTTGATGTCCTTGGCAATCCTTATACAAAGTCCATTGTTATATGCTCTCATTTCTATTATGGTATATCTAACGGTCTCAAGAGTCCTGCAGGTTTGCGATGTTTCGCTTTTACCTGTTGGCACGTCAAACATTGAGAAACGTGCTTAGCCGTATCTGCTTTCATACCATTCCACCAAAATTGCTGACGTAAATTCCTATACATCTTTGTACTACCTGGATGAACACTATGATTACTCCTATGTGCCTCCGACAGAATTTCCTTCTTTAATTCTTCGTTGTCGGGAACACAGAGTCGTCCCTAGCATCTTACCACTCCATCTTTAGAGATTCGAAATTCTGGTCTTTTTCCTAAAGACATTGCATCTTTCACTTTCATAATTTCCGGGTCAGACTCTTGCAAAATCTTAACTTTCTGAATAATTTCAGGTTCAATCCTTAACGCACTAAGCATACCAGTAAGACAATCCACTTTTAATTTAAACTCTGAGTCCATTACGGACTTTAACAAGCTCCACTCCGCCATTCTTAAACTGGCCATCTCCATGGCTAACTTACAACTAAGAGCATCCGCTACCTTATTTGCCTTCCCTGGATGATATCGTATCTCACAATCATAATCCTTTAACAACTCCATCCACCTCCTTTGTCTCTTGTTCAACTCCTTTTGTGAGAACAGATATTTCAAGCTCTTATGATCTGTATAAATCTCAAACTTCTCCCCATATAAATAATGCCTCCATATCTTCAAAGAGAAAACTATAGCTACTAATTTTAGATCATGCGTTGGGTAGTTCAGTTCATGGGGTTTCAATTGTCTAGACGCATAGGCTATGACCTTGCCGTGCTGCATCAAAACACATCATAGTCCTTTGTGAGATGCATCACTAATACCGTAAAACCATAAGATCCAGTTGGTATAGTCAGGATTGGAGCCGAGGTCAATTTTCTTTTAAGCTCCTAGAAACTCCTTTCGCATTCCTAATTCCATTCAAATTTCACGTTCTTTCGAGTCAATTTTGTTAAAGGACCTGCCAATCGTGAAAATCCTTCAATAAACCTTCTATAATAACTAGTTAGTCCTAAGAAACTCCGTATTTCAGTAGGTGTTGTCGGTCTCAGCCAATTTATTACCATCTCAACTTTCGCCGGGTCCACTGCAATTCCTCCTTCTGATACTACGTGCCCTAAAAATATTATCTGGTCCAGCCATAATTCACACTTGCTAAATTTAACATATAGCTCATGATCTCTCAAAGTTTGCAAAACTATCCTCAAGTGTTGTTCATGCTCTTTAGGCCCTCTCGAATATATTAGGATGTCATCAATAAAAACAATCACAAACTGGTCCAAATAAGGCTTAAATACCTATTCATTAGATCCATAAATGCAATCGGTGCATTTGTTAATCCTCCTTGGGCTTCGTGGGCCGGCCGAGAATGGGGTGAGGTAATGGGCTGGTTTGGGCCTTTAATGTCCAGCCCATTCTCATCCTAATAATCCACCTAATCCTTAATTTTATAAACACCTAATTGAGATTTATTATTCATTAAAACTTTATGACCTAATTTAATAAATTCCAATCCATAATCCACATGGCCAAAAATAGAATTTCCCTATCAAATAATTATCCACCAAAAGCTTGGCCAAAATCTTAATGCAAAAACATGAATTAGAGCACCTCTAAGGATTGACAATAAATTCTAGGATGCCACAGTTGTAAAGAACACATAAAAGAACATTTTTAATGCAGATACCTTAACCCAGATCCTTCTAGATTCGGCCAAATAAATCGCTCAATCCAGTGCCAAAAATTGGGTCCGTTTCCAGAAAGTCTGCTTTCTGAAATCAGTTTGGTTCGAGGTGCAAAACATGTCCATTTGATTTGAAATTTGAATATGTTAAACTATAAAATGTTACAAACAACTTTTGTGAAGAAATGTTTTTGAAATTCGACTCTTAAGAGTTTATAAAAACCCCTAGAATCCCTAAAGGTCACAAATTCCAGCCCAGTCCGAGATTCTGTTTGCAAATGACAGAACTGATATCTCATTATTTTAAATCCATAAAAATATTGAGAAAAATATATGTTGTAGATCAAGATGCCTAAAATATTTCTCAAGATGAAAGAAACCTTAAATTCACAATCCATTTCGATTTACAAAAATGGCAAACTACAAGGGTCCAGAAATCCGAACTGCAGAAAGTCCATTGATTTGGACTAATCCAACCTCATTAGTACTAATCTCCCAATTAGATTAACACTAATCTATTCTAAGGCTAATGAAACCATTCTAGATTATCACTATTTCATACTTAAACTAATATAAACAACCTTTAAGCATAATTAACCTCCTAAGCAAGGTTTAGAAAGTAAACTATCCGGTTTAGCGGTCCGATGAGTCCACGATGACGGCGATACGGAGGCGAGTGACAAATAAGCCTGCGGCGACACCAAGCGAGGTCTGGACTGGGCTGAAAATAGCCTTGCAAGTCCCCTGCTTAGCTGGTCGAGCTACTGGCTTCTGCTCGGTTCTATTTTGCTCTAAGATTGCTAAGCTGATCTTGGTTCGAGATGGAGCTAGTTGCAATGCCGATGGCTGGATGGCGGAGCTGCTGGCGGTTCGGTGGTTGTGCGGGGATGGCGAGATGACTGTGGCAAAGCTGGTTGAGCGGGGGCTGAGTTGGTGCGAAGCTTGTTGGACACGGCGCGGGGACGATGGGGGTGAGATGGGCGGACTAGCTGCTGGTCGTTGGCGTTGGCTGGGCGTGGGGCTGCTCTGCTGCTGGAGTTGGGACGTTGAACAGTGGCTGTGAAGTGTGCTGGACGGTGAAGATGACACTGGCATAAGGAGTGATGGTGGGTGGATGAAGATGGTGATGTGTTGATGGTGGAGTTGGGTGTGAGGTTGGTGCTACTTGTGAGATGAAGGTGCTAGCAAAAGTGAAGTGTGCATGTGGTAGAAAAATCAAGGAGGGACGAGTGCCTGGTGAAAGAGAAAAAAAGAAGGAGGGCGAGAGAGGAGTGAAGTTGGTTGAGGTTCACGCATGGGGAAAAAGCGCATGTTCGATGGATGAGAGAGGGAAGGAGAGAGGAAACAGAGAAGGGAGATGAAAGTCAAGGCAAAAATATCAAAATCATGATTAAAAAGACACAAAAGTCTTCAATCTTTATCACCTTGGCCTCCTAATTACTTTCTTGAAAAATTCCCCACAATTAACAAATTTTGGACAGCAAAATAGGCCATCACTTCTCCCATCCGAATTTCACTTATTTTTCTGAATTGTCTGAAATCAATTTTTCCGCAAAATCCCAGACTTGATAGAATTTTCCAGAAAGATGAGACGATGTCCTAAAAATGAATTGTGACACACTCGAACATTTGATTCCCGAAACCAGATTCAATTTCGTGATTAAAATCGACCGAACGCGATTTTAGTCCAATCCGACCTACCGGGTAGCTTTTAGGGATTTTACCGTGGATATCCCTTAACGGCTTCACCCAATAGATTGGTTAACTCATGAGTGATCAGCTTAGAGAAAAATGACTATAGGCATGCCGACGAAAAGCCCATATCGTTGTATCGGGACGGGTCGAAAATTCAAGATGTCACACAACCAAAACTCACATTTGCTAAACTTGGCGTACAACTGATGCACTCTCAGGGTTTAAAGTACCATCCTCAGATAACTCTCATGCTCTCCATCACTTCTTGAATACACAAGAATATCGTCGATGAACATGATCACAAATTAATCTAGGTATTCAATGAATACTCGGTTCATCAAATCCATAAAAGCAGCTGGAGCATTTGTCGACCCGAACGACATTACCGTGAACTTATAATGACCATATCGAGTATGAAATGCTGACTTTGGGATGTATTCCTTCCTGTTTCTCAGCTGATGATATCCTATCCTCAAGTCGATTTTGGAAAATATCGACGCTCTTTGTAACTAATGAAACAAGTCGTCGATCATTGGCAATGCATACTTGTTCTTAATCATCACCTGTTTGAGTTGTCAATAGTCGATACACAAATGCAACGAAGCATCTTCCTTCTTTACGAACAAAACTGGTGCTC
The DNA here is from genome assembly GCA_014182545.1 of Eucalyptus globulus. Classification (NCBI taxonomy): domain Eukaryota; kingdom Viridiplantae; phylum Streptophyta; class Magnoliopsida; order Myrtales; family Myrtaceae; genus Eucalyptus; species Eucalyptus globulus. The sequence continues at coordinate 108,682 of JABKBK010000029.1, forward strand.
CCCAAGGTGATGTGCTGGGACGTTTGAATCCCTTATCTAACAACTCCTGCATCTGCACCTTCAGCTCTTTCAACTCAGACAACACCATCCGGTAAGGAGCCTTAGAGATTGGCTCTGTCCCGGGTGCTCGCTCGATCACGAACTTGATTTCTCTCTCTAGCCATAAGCCTGGCAATTCCTTCAGGAGTACATCTAGAAATTCTTGCACTACTGCAATGTCTTCAATCTTTAGCTCCTCAACTGTCGTATCCACGACAGTTGCTAGGTAACCTTGACAACCCTCGTCTAACAAATGAGTTGCCTCAGGCGACGAGATCAAGGTAATCGAAGGTCCGGGTCAAACTGAAATGCTTTACGATAACAGTCCATCTTAACTCGTTGCTTGGTGAGCTAATCCATGCCAATTATCAAATCAAAGTCATACATGGCTAAGACTAATAAGTCTATTTTCCCCTCTCGCTCACTAATCGCTAACTTGCAACTAGAACAACCCAAAGCAGCTAACACCTTATCCTTCAACGGTGTAAATATGCTAACCATTGACTCCAATAACACAGGACTTAATCCTATCAGCTTAACATATTGCTCAGCAATAAAAGAATGGGTTGCTCCTGGGTCGAATAAAGCATAAGCAATATGGTCGTTCAACAAAACCATACCTATAATAACATTAGGTGCATCCTTAGCCTGACCTTTGGTGATTGCATACACCATCCCTTGAACTAGGGGTCCGAGCTGTCCACCTTGTGGTACGTTCTGTGGCGCGTACCCTCTAATATGTCCCAAAGGCGGTGGCGGCGGTAACTGCGGTTGTCCTTTTGGTCTCCTAGGATGATCTATGGCCATGTGACTCTGTTGGCCATATTCGAAACAAGCACCCGTCCTCCGAGGGCACAGGGCTATACCATGTTGCCTTCCACAAAAGCGACACATGCCATTCTGCTATGGCGTCAACTTGCCAACTCCACCCTTCCTGTTGGGCGGGACTTGAAATCTCCCTCCGATCATGGTTCTATTCCCATGTTGGATCCCTTCTCGACTCGACCGAAACCACGATCCAAATGCGGCGGCTCTTTCATTCTAATCTCTCTCGATCATCTGGACCCGCTCATACAGGTCATTATAATTCCTCAGATTAAGCAAAATCAGTGGACTTCTCTGGTTTTGAGTCCATCCCTGAATCTCCTAACTCGATTCACTGGATTCTCCTCCAGTTCAGGAGCGTACTGTGATAGCTCAGCGTACTTCATCTCATACTGATCTACAGTCATTGAGCTTTGGTGAAAGCGCTGAAATTATGCCATCTTCATCACTTTGGCAGTCTCAGAAAAGTATTTACCATTGATGTGACAGTTTGATTTTCCGCTTCTGTTTTCAATTAAATAAATCGGGCTTTTCATCAACATGCTTATAGCGCTATTCTCTGAACTGATCACTCATGAGATAACTTGACTAATCGGGAAAGTTATTAAAGGATTTTGATGCAACAGACTTGAGAATTCGACCAAGAATCGACTGCTCGACCATGTTAGTCTACAAGGATCAATTCGGCACAGTCGAAAATCTATCAGAAATCAGAAATAGGTCGATTCGATAGAGATAAAATTAGGCTTGGGTAATTCCATCTAATTACAGAATTCTTGTCGATCGGCACTAAATCGATTTTTTCTGTTGTTTTGGTACTTTGTGCTCGTAATTGAAACCTCAAGATTTTTCACGATAATCAAGAGTTGTCAATGCGTCGAAGATGTACATTGTGGCTCGGGAATAATCGACCACGGGTCAATTGCACCGAAAATTCCTAAAAACTAACCGATAATTTAGGTTGCGCTAAAATCACATTTGACTGAAATTAACCGAGGAAATGATGTCGATTACAGAAATTAAGAATTGTCACATGTCACAATTCATCCCAAGGACATTGTTGCGTCTTCTCAAAATTTATTGATGATGGGAATCGTTCACGAAATGTGCAAGATCAGCAAATTAAAAGAGAAATGGAATTGCCACATTTTAAGTAGGATTTTAAGGCCTCTAATGTGAAGCAATTTAAGAGGTATTATAAGTTGTTACTAAGGGACTTGACCCTATTGAATTAGATGTTAGATTGGTAATTAAAGAAAGAAGAGAAGTCCCCTCAAAAGGAAATTCGTAGGAATCCCTCTCTCCTACAATTTCACCTCAATTTCCTTGGTATTTAAAGGAGATGGACTTGGAAAAGATAGTGGGACCTAAGGTAGTAATGGAGAGCCAACCTTCCATGGAATTTGGGGCCAAAAGCATAAGGTAAATGCTGAGTAAATGCTGAGTAACTTCCAGGCATTTACTCCCCATCTTCCTCCTCTCTTCTTGCCGTAGGAAACCGAAAAGCAGCAACAAATGGGCTGCTTTCCTTTTCCTTTTCCCTTTTCTTTCTTGTTCTTTATTTTCTTTCCTTTCTTTTCTCTCAGCCGAAGGGTCTTAGTCTTCTGCTTTACCATCTTTTCTTTTTCTTCCGCACTTATTTCTTCTCCCCTCTTTGCCGTGCACCTGTCTCTCTCTTTCCCTTATCCAGCCTTACAACAATTTCCTTTCCCTTTCACAACCATAAAAAGTCTTGTCTTCTTCTTATTTAAGTTAGTTTATTCGGCCATTCTTGCTCCCCCTTGGACGATAAAAGAAGCGACCGAACATCAAGGTCTCGAGCGAAGCGACCGAACAGCAAGGTCTCGAGCGTTCCTCCCTCCTCAAGAAAATTCGGGACTTTGTGTGTTGCTGTGGTGGTCGCTCAACGGCACCTCCAGCCATTGTGCAAGTCCAAATCATTGTCAAAAACTTCCAGGGCTGTCCTTGTGTTGCCGTCCGGCCACAAGTGAGGATCGCCATTAGTTTCGGTGGTGAGTTGTCTTTTAAATCTGGAGTAGGGGTTGAGTACCTCTATTAGGAATTTGTACAAGTTAGAAAGATGTAGATGACGTTATATGTGGATGGATGTTGGTTAGGCATGTTATGATGGCCATAGAAAAGCTTAGATAAGGTTTAGAGAGCGAGACAAA
>JABKBK010000038.1:0-71302 GCA_014182545.1 Eucalyptus globulus
GTAAGTGCCAAGGATTTGATGGCACAAAGGAGTATATAAGGAAGTCGTTCTTAGTTGTTCGAGGTGTGCGCGATAGAAGAATTCCAAAGTCCGAAGCTCCTATTTGTTTAGATAAATATCTTGAGCGAATACTTGTATACAAAAGAGAGTCTATATTTGTGAGAGACCTTGAGGAGGTGTGGTAGAACATCTACACTTTGTGGAATCAAGGCAAAAAGGTGCTTTGTAACTTCTCTTTTGATTATAGTGAAATCCAGCCGGTGGGCTGTCAGTGCGGAAGAGTGGACGTAGGCTTGGAATAAGCCGAACCACTATAAATCCTGTGTTTAATTCTCTCTTCCTTACTCTCTTTATTTCAATCTGTTAAGAATCGCTTCCGTATTCAAGAAGAATTGTTTGTGCGCCTATTCACCCCCCCTCTAGGTGTTTATACTAGCAATATCAATTGGTATCGAGCTCGTGTACTTACTTTATTTGAAGTGTTTTACTTCATAGTAAAAGATCCATGGCTAGTATGCTAGCACCGGGGGCTGATGGAAGGGCAAAGCAATACGGAGACCACCTTACTTTGATGGAAAGGATTACAACATTTGGAAGAACAAGATGAAAGCTTTCCTACGATCAAAGGATCCTCCGGAATGGGATGTTGTAGAAAAAGGAATAATTCCTACCTTGCACCAGTCTCTCGAAAGAGGAAAAGATACTGAAGAATCCAGCGGATTGTCTCGGGGAAGAAATAACCAAAAGACAAACACTCGATGCAAAAGCAATTTACTCCTTATATTGTGCTTTATCACCAATGAGTATAATAGAATATCTTCTTGTGGTACAGCAAAAGAAGTTTGGGACAAGATGCATATCACCTATGAAGGAACAGTCGAGTGAAGGAAACAAGAATCAACATTCTTCTCGGTCAATATGAAGCCTTTAGAATGAAACCGGGAGAATCAATATCGACATGTTTAGTCATTTTACAGATATTGTGAATGGTCTTGAAAATCAAGGTCAACCAACTTCGATCCCATGAAGGTAAACAAACTTCTGCGTGGACTCTCCAAGGATTGGAATCACATAAAGACTTCGATAAGAGAGACGCAGAATTATGCCACTATCTCGTTGATGAGCTGATTGGAACACTTCAGTCCTATGAAGTGGAAAGGATCAATGAAGAAGAAGATCCAAGAGGTAAGAAATCCATTGCATTAAAATCAAATGATGATTCTGATGTTACAGATTCTCAGAAGATGATATGGACGATGAGGAGCTTGCTCTCATGATAAGAAGATTCAAAAACTAAATAGAAAAGGGAGAAGGTTCAACTCAAAGAAACCAGGCTTTCAAAGACAGCAGATCAAGTCTGTTGATGATGAGGAACCAAATAAAGATGTAGTCTGCTTTGAATGCAAGAAGAAGGGACACATCAGACCCAACTGTCCTCTTCTAAAGAAGAAGAAAGGAAAAGCTGAAAAGTTTCGAAAAGCTCTCAAAGCTGAAACCCGGAGTGATACCGAGTGTGAAGAAAGTGATAATGAATATGCAAATCTATGTCGATGGCACGATCGGACTCGGACTGGATCGGGCTCGGGGATCGACTCGAACAGTGAGTCGAGGCAAGTAATTTTAAGATTCCTGTCAAAGTTTCTAAATATATTGATGAATTATGCTTAAGTCTTAAGACTTCTCTCAAAAGTATTTCCAAATTAAAAAGGGAAAACTTAGCTCTAAAACAAAAGGAAAATGATTTAACAGAAAGAGTTAAAAGCTTAGACTGCCGTCTGTTTCTAATCTTAAAGAAAAAGAAGGAAATCTTTTAAAAGAAAATGCTTTCTTAAAAACAGACTTATCTAATATATCAAAGAAATTTTCAATAGGGTCTGAAAAACTTGAGAAAATTCTTTCAGCACAAAGACCTTACTTTAATAAGTCTGGTCTAGGTATGACAGAAGAAACAATTCCATTAATTAATTTTCCTAAAGTAAAAGAAAGAATTAAGAAAAGGCTTTGAGTGAAGTTTACAAAAATCATTTCAAGAAAGTTTTTGTAAAACTCCGTAGGAAGAAATTCTCTCGATGTTCTAAGTGCGACGATGTAAGGAACACTTTGAAAAAGAGTGTCCTTTGGTATGGAAACCTATTAAAAGAGTATGGGCTATCTGTTTATCTTACTAACACCAAAGGACCCAAGAAAGTTTGGGTACCAAAGAAAGCTTGAGACTCTTTATTAAATGCAGGTCTCCATCAAGAAACGAGGTAAAGTGGTATCTTGACGGTGGTTGCTCAAGACACATGACAGGGAGACTCGAATTGCTTTATAAAGCTTGCTCAAGTAAATGGTGGAAAAGTTTCATTTGGAGGAAACAACAAAGGAAGTATTGTGGGATTTGGAACAGTGAAAATTGGGACTCTCACAATAAGTAATGTTTCCTTGGTGGAAGGACTCAATTACAATCTTCTCAGCATTAGTCAATTGTGTGATACTGGTTTCAAGATCTTCTTTCAAGAAGGAACATGTTCAGGAGTCAGTAAAGACTCTACTCAATCTTTTAAAGGTCGAAGACATGGAAACATCTATCTTCGGATGTGAAACCAAATGAATCGTAATGTCTTATCTCAATTCAAGACGAAGCAAGCTTATGGCACAAAAAGCTTGGTCATGTCAACATGAAGCAATTAGCCAAAATCTCATCAAAGCAGCTTGTTCGAGGTCTACCCAAATTACCATACCAAAAGACTGATTCATGCACTCCATGTATTCTGGGTAAGCAGGTATCTTCCTTGGATATTCTACTTCAAGCAAAGCTTACAGAGTCTATAACAAGAAAAGCCAGTCTGTAGAGGAGTCAATGAATGTCAAATTTCAAGACTCAACGCAAGATGAATCAAGTCGACTCATCAAGAAGAGTCCAACCGGCTCAGAACCCTCCAAAGTCTACAACTCAAGAAGCATCTCGGACACTGGAAAACCAGCATCAGGTTGTTAGTGAAGATCCAGATAAAGAAAAGATCATCAACCAGACAAATCAATAAGTAAGCGGAAGCATAAATCCAGTCATCCCAAAGATCTTATAATTGGTGAAATGAATGAAGGAATTCGCACAGATCCAAAAGGCGAGAAGAGTCTAGTCTTTGTGGCTCTTGTTTCTGAAATTGAACCAAAGAGCATAGAAGCTTTATCGATGAAAGCTGGATTGAAGCTATGCAAGAAGAGCTCGACAATTCAGCATAAATGATGTCTCGGGAATTGACATCCAAACCAAAAGGTAAAGCGTGTATTGGAGCCAAATGGGTGTTCAGAAACAAGATGAACGAGAAAGGAAAAGTCGTACGAAATAAAGCAAGACTCGTGGCCAAGGGATATACGCAAGAAGAAGGAATAGACTATGATGAGACTTACGCTCCAGTGGCAAGGTTAGAAGCTATTCGACTATTACTTGCGTTTGCTTGTTATAAGAATTTCAGGTTATTCCAAATGGACGTCAAAAGCGCATTTCTAAATGGATTCATCCATGAGGAAGTTTATGTGGAACAACCGCCAGGGTTTGAAGACCCAAAGCCGGACTCGTCTTGGACTGAAAAAAGGCTTTTGTACGGTTTAAAGCAAGCACCTCGAGCTTGGTACGACAGGTTAAGCAATTTCCTTTTACAAAATGGTTTTGTCAAAGGTAAAGTAGATACGACTTTATTTATCAAGAAGGAAAACAAAAGTTTCTTACTTGTTCAAATATATGTAGATGATATCATTTTTGGATCCTCTAATGAAAGTATGTGCAAGAAATTTTCAAAGTCTATGCGGGGAGGAGTTTGAAATGAGTATGATGGGAGAACTAACATTCTTTCTTGGTCTTCAAATAAAGCAATTGAAAGAAGGAACTTTTATTTTTCAAGAAAAATATGTTAATGATCTTGTCAAAAGGTTTGGATTGGAGAATTGCAAAAAGGTCGACATACCAATGTCAAGTTCTTTAAAGATAGACAAAGATGAAGAAGGGAAGAAAGTTGATCAAAAGGCTGTACAGAGCATTATCGGATCACTTCTTTATCTTATCGCTTCTAGACACGATATTTTGTTGAGTGTTTGCATCTCGTGCAAGGTTTCAATCGATCCTAGAGAATCTCATCTCGGTGCTGCGAAACGCATCATCAAATACGTCGCTTCATCATCAAGCATCGGTCTTTGGTATCCTAAGAAGGGAGACTTTAATCTTCTAGGTTATTCGAGACGCAGATCTGGCCGGTTGCGGATTGATAGAAAGAGCACTTGGGAACTTGCCGCTTGCTTGGAAAGCGAAGCAGTGTCTTGGTTTTCAAGGAAACAAAAATCGTGTCTCTTTCAACAAATGTAAGCAGAGTATGTAGCTCTTGGAAGCTGCTGTTCGCAAATTCTATGGATAAAACAACAGCTAAGAGATTTTGAAATTGAAGACTCATGCACAGAGATTAATTGCGACAACACCAGCGCTATCAACCTCACCAAAAATCCAATACTCCACTCAAGAGCAAAGCATATAGAGATTCGACATCACTTCATAAGAGATCATGTTCAAAATGGAGATGTCACAATTCAATTCGTTGACTCAAAGAATCAGCGGCTGATATTCTCACAAAGCCTTTGGACAAAAATCAATTTGAGTCTATACGGACCGGACTCAACATTTTGAGGTATGAGGATATCAAAGTCTAAAGACCTTCGAGACTCGAGCTTATAAGACTTTATCTACGTCTTGTCTCAACCTTGCGTAAGTCTTTCTCTCTCCAATGTTATCTTTAAAAGGTACGATCATCAGACTCTGTTTAAATTGTTGCTATTTTTAACCGTAAATTTTGCAACGATTCATTTTCAAAAAGGGAAGTTACTTTTGGAATAGCTATTTTTTCCGGATAAAGGCAGTTATTTTGAAAAGGAATATTTTATTTCCTTTGTGACGATTCGTTTACTTCTCTTTTTAACCGAACGAGCACTATCGATTACTCTTCACTTTTCTATTCTCTTTACTCTCAAAACCCTAGAAAACATCGATTCTCCACTTCTGGTTGTCTCCTTCGTTCATTCTTAAAAAGTTTTCATCTTTTCTCGGAAAGACAAGCAAGGAATCTTCCATTCACTGAGAAAGATGTCGTTTTCAAGAAAGTCCTCAAGAATCGCAAGCAGGGGACCACAGAGAATGAGTGAAGGGCCTACTCACTTTGATCTCACGAAGATGAAGTTTCTCAGATCAGCATCCGAGCCCACAACATTCTCGCAGCGTCACTCTCCACCATCTAGTCCTCAAGGTGTTGTTCAACGGGGAAGAAATCATTGAGGAAGCGAACCCGTAAGATCTCAAAAAGCCTGCTTTTATCTATAAGCTATATCGAGCTTTAAAAGGAATTCGTACTCCTTTGAATTATGTTGATCGGTTTGTTAAGGAAAAAGGATATAGGAACGAATATATCTTTTTGAAAAGAATGGAAAGTTTGGGAATTGCTCGAAAGGGGTGGCTGAGAAACCCTTGCAAATATACCAAGTGATCCTCGTGGATCGGGGGCCAAATCCGTAGATGGGAATGATGATGACAATATGTTCAGTTTATTTCAACAGAGAATGGGTATTGCGGCTGAAATTCAAGGAAAAAAGGGGAGATTTGTTCAGATCAAAGGAACAAAAAGGATCTATACTCAAAATTGCTGAAGCGTGGGGTAATAAACCCTAGAAGTGTGGACTTTGATTTTCTGATCTGTGAAAGTGAACTTGAGGGAAAAGTTCAGTTATCTCCAACTGGAAAAATTCTGTTCTGACTCAACAGAGGCCTATGCTGAACTGACTGCATATTTCTATTCAAATCTTAGCTTTTTAGATGCGAATAGATTTTCCTTCAGTGTCAAAGATCAAGATTATGTTGTTGATATGGATATGCTGGCTGATGTGTTGGAAGTTGAGAGAGGGAGATATCAACCGATAAAGGTTTCCATTGCTCGTGCTACACTTGAACTGGTGAAGGATAGGAGAACAGAAGAGAAGATCACCTACTCAAGGATGAATGCATTCAACATCCTGCTTCACAAAACTGTGATTAATTGCCTTCGGCCGAAATCTACTTCCAAAAGCGATGTTTCAAGCCCCGAGGCAAAGCTGATGTATGCTATCCTCGTGGAAAGAAGTTTTCTCTTCCTCATACTATCATGTTTCACATGTATAGAGCGATGATGAAGGACGAGGTCAACTCCCTTATCCAAGCCTTATTACGAAGTTATTCGGACATCTGAATATTCAGCCTCCACAAATCCTTTGTGTTCGATCATGCAATCATATGGTGGTAGGACTGAAAATGGTAACCAAAATGCGTCTGAAGGAACTGAGCAAGGAATTGGAGAAATTCAAGGAGAAGACTCCTGCCAAGTCTCATCAACTCTCTTCTGCTAAGAGAAAAGGGAAGGAGCCCATGGTTGCTCCATCAAAGAAAAGAAGAGCTCTCCTCGTTGAGGATGAAGATGATGACGACAACATCACCATCTCTGCAATGGCATTAAAAAACTTGAGTCGTCTGTTCCGAGAAAGATTCGGAACAATTGACGAAAGAAGCAGAGGAGAAGGAAAAAGAAGAAAAAGAAGCAGAGAAGAAGAAAAATGAAGAAAGAGAAAAAGTGCAAGAAGCAGATCAAGCAAGATCTGAAGAAGAAAGAAGAGAAGGAGAACCTGAAGGAATCTCTTCTCCTCCCGTAGGCATTGAAACGAGTGGGGAGATCGGGGAGAAAGGAGTGACATCTTCATATCGAGATGAAAGTGAAGGAGTCAGTCGCTCGCCTGCAGACCCAGAAGATGTCTATGCATCTCAATTTCCAGAGGAAGGTCATGAAGCTTCATCGCCAAATCTGCGAGATTATGCTGATCCTCCATCATCTGCTTTTACTCCATCAGAACGAGCAGAAGCAAGTACTCGGGCCCGATAATGGAGCAGATTTTCGCAGTAATCATGGACATTCTCTTGGAGATGAAAGGTCAAATTTATGCCTTGGGATGCGAAGTTCAAAGCTTGAAGAATGAAAGTCAAGCTTCTTCCTGTTCATTGAATGACAAGATGCAAGCCCTCTCTATTGAGAATCAGGCCAATGCTAAGAGTGAGGAGGTTGTTCGTTTGAAGGAAGACTTTAAGAGGCCGGGAAGGCATCGTTCGGTCTATGGAAGATATCCAGCTTGTCCGTGTTCCCAAGCTTTCTTCAACTTCATCTCATCCTTTTCAATGATGACAAAAAGGGGGAGAGATGCAAGATTTTGATTCAAAAACTATTTACTTTCATTAATCTTTTTGGACAAATTTGAGGTTTATGGTTTGAACCGGTTTGACTGTGTTTTTGTGTCTGGATGCCTAGACTTGGATTTAACTTGGCTTCTATTTATCAATATTGATATCTTATGAATGGCTTAATCATATATTGGACTAACTTATTTTCTGTGGTTGCAGAATCTAGTGTTATTCTATTAGCCATTTATTTCAATAAGATATGCATATGTGTTTGAGAAATGTTTTGCGGGTCAAAGTTATCCAAATCTGCAGGAAGGTTTTGTCACCATCAAAAGGGGGAGATTGTTGGAGAAATCCTCATGAAGAGTTTTGAAGTTGACAAAACGTATCCTTCGGTCTAGTTTGAAAGTCTGCGGACTGCATCGGTTTAAAGTCTGAAGACTTCCGGACAGCCGACTCAAGACTCAAAGTCTATCCTCATTGACAGTCTCGAATCCGTTGAAGAAAGGTTATCCAGAACTAGGTGGTTGGTTCAGGATTTAACCTTATCATCTGGAGAAGATCTCGTGGCTGGAGAAGACGTATCGAGAATCCTTTGATTGATCAAGATTGATTCAATGACTGAAGATTCGATGATTGTCTATATATTATTGGAAGGTTCTACTTATGGAAACCGAGATCCGATTGTATGGGCGAACAGGATTGATGGGCTATCAACATGTTCCTTTAATAACTCGAACAATCTTCCTAATTGATTCTGTCCAACGGTTAGATTGGAGGAATTCCTTTGGTAAGTGCCAACGGATTTGATGGCACAAAGGAGTATATAAGGAAGTCGTTCTTAGTTGTTCGAGGTGTGCGCGATAGAAGAATTCCAAAGTCTGAAGCTCCTATTTGTTTAGATAAATATCTTGAGCGAATACTTGTATACAAAATAGAGTCTATATTTGTGAGAGACCTTGAGGAGGTGTGGTAGAACATCTACACTTTGTGGAATCAAGGCAAAGCTGTCTCAGTAACTTCTCTTTTGATTATAGTGAAATCCAGCCGTGGGCTGCATCGGTGCGGGAAGAGTGGACGTAGGCTTGGAATAAGCCGAACCACTATAAATCCTGTGTTTAATTCTCTCTTCCTTACTCTCTTTATTTCAATCTGTTAAGAATCGCTTCCGTATTCAAGAAGAATTGTTTGTGCGCCTATTCACCCCCCCTCTAGGTGTTTATACTAGCAATATCACAGCCCACTTTCAACTTCAGCCCATACGTTTTCTTCAGTCCAGCGAAGCCCACAACTCCAGTCCAATTGAAGCCGCGGTTTAGCCCGAAGTTGAGCCCATCAGCCCGTGAATTTTCAGCCCAATTCAGCAACAAGTCTCACCTTGGGCTGAGATTTGTTGGGCCAGTTTTAGGTCCGGTCCAAGCCCATTGACACCGCCGCAAACCTGAGTTTCGGCTGCCGTCGTGCCGCCATCACGATGAACCGATTTTCACGTTAAAGCGGTGAGTTTATGCACTAAACTCTTCTTAGTAGGCTAATGACGTTTAAGGGGTGTTTAGTTTAGGTTAATTAGGGATTAGGTGGTTAGTTAGATTAAATTAGCAATTTAATTATTCAATTATGCATGTTAGGTGGTTAGATTAAATTAATTGATGCCTATATAGGATGTGCTATTTAGCTAGACAGGTTCGGGAATTTTCCCGGCCCGTGTAGGCAATTAATTTAGCAATTTCGGCCTAGGTTGGTATTTATGGTAATTAATTGCAATTATTTAATTAATTTTAGAAATTATTTAATTATTAAATATTTTCCGGCAATTAAACCGTGATAGGTAGTGACTGGAATTTCGTGCTGATTGCAATGGTGTGGTTAATTTCTGTAATTAAGTGTTAAATTATGCAAATTGAGTGCTGATTGGAAATTTGAGTATTTAAGTTGAATAGGGTGATAGAAATGCTGAGGAAGTGTAATGGAATGAGCACATGCTGTTCTTTCTTTTTGATGAGCATATAGTAAATGATATTCTAGCTATCCCACTCTTCACACCGATGAAGACTAGCTAGTCTAGACACGCAACCAAGCAAGAGGCTACGCTATTAAAAGTGGCTACAATTAACTCCAGGACATTGATACTAAGTATGAAGCAAATCAAGCCTCATCGTCCTACCAAACTCCAAAAGCCTTCTGGACTAAGGCATGGAATTCGAAAACTCAACCCTAAGTAAGGGTGTTTATGTGAAGTGTGTGCCGAAATGCCCTGCCCACAAGAGAAAACCTATTTAGAAGGAAGATCGTACCTAAGTCTACATGCCCTCTTTGCGAAAAGGAACCTGAAACTGTCATACATTTGTTCCTTCTTTGTCAAAGGACAAAATATATAAGGTTGGCCTCTGAGATCAGCATTCAGATTTTAAATCAAGAACTTATTTTAATTGAAGGATGGCCATTGAATATTGGTAACCACCTCAAAGCCCCTGTTTTTCGAACTAATCACGGTTACTTTTTGGCACATTTGGACATAAAGATATTCCTCTATTTTCAAGCATCACTTACGTGTCCCGCAACAACAATGGCGTCTATCATGGCTATGCATATGGATCTCTCGAAATGGAATGGCCAAGAATCGAGAATAGAAACAACCCAGACACTTAGCCATAAGGTGGAAACCACCGAAGCTAAACATCGACAAAACTTTCCACAAAGGATCTTCCAAATTTTCCATGGCGTGCGTCTACCATGATTTTGAGGGGAAACTAATTGATGGGTACACGGTAAACTAATTGATGCCCCTTTCTCATGTAATTGGGCCTGTACTCGGTGGATGAAAAGCTCGCTTTTGACCAAAAAAAATTTGTTAATACTAACGATAGAAAATTTTTCGTCGATAAAGATATATTTCATAATGAAAGAAGTTATGAACTTACTAATTTATTAACATTTTTTTAAATTTGTTAGAGTGCTACACTTGAGAATTTTGACAAAAAGTTGGTGTGACATCCTGAATTTCAGGTTCTGTTTTCAATTAAATAAGTTGGCTTTTTCATCGACGCGCCTATAGTTATTTTCTCTGAGTTGACCACTCACGAGATACCTAGCTTGTCAGGTGAAGCCGTTAAGGGATTTTAACGCAATAGACTTGAGAATTCGACTAGAAATCGACTGCTCGACTGTGCTAATCTGCAAGGGTCACTACGGCATAGTTAAAAATCAATTAGAGACCGGAGATAGGTCGATTCGACAAAACCATGTGATTAAGTGTGGGTGATTCCATCTAATTGCAAAATTTTTGTCGATCGGCACTAGACCGATTTTTCAGTCGTTTTGGTACCCTGTGTTCGTATTTAAAACCTCGAGATCTTCACGACAACCGAGAGTCTCCAATGTGTTGAAGATGTATAATGTGGTTCGAAAATAAATGACCACGGGTCAATTGCGCTAAAAATTCCTAAAAGCTACTCAGTAGGTTAGGTCACGCTAAAATTGCGTTCGATTGAAATTAACCATGAAATTAAATTCAGTTTCGGGAATCGGACATTCGAGTATGTCACAATTCATTTATAGGACGTCGTCTTGTCTTTTGAAAAAATTTCGTTGAGTCCGGGATTTTTCGGAAAAATCGGATTTCGAATAAATTGGAAAATGAAAGTAAATTCGGATGGGGGAGAGAATGACCATTTTTTCTGTCCAAAGTTGATTATTTGGGGATTTATCTTGCAAGAAAGAATTATGGGACTAAGCATTGATTGAATAGATATTTCTATTTGACTTTCTATCCCTCCTAGGCTTCTCATGCACGCTTGGCCAGCTATTGTCCCCTCCTTCGTAGCTTCTGCCTTCATTCCATTTTCTTTCTGCTTGATCATCCCTTTCCTTGGACGAACCACCTCTGCCCTCTCTTATTTTTTTTTTTTTCCTTTAAAGCCAACTCCTCACCCCGATCCAGCCTACTCCACCATTTGCTGCTGTTTGCCACCTTTCGTTTTCCCCTGACCCTCCATCGAATCAACCCAGCGAACAAGCCACCCTCCTCATGCCACCGCATCAATCCACTACCGGAATTCCACCACCGCACCATCTCACGAGCTTCCACCCTCACGCCAATCCCCTTTTCCCTGCTGCCACATGCCCGCGCGCCTTCCACCCTCGTCAATCCCTCCTCCACCGAGTCAAACCCCCTAGCAAACCTCACGAAGTTGACCGCAGATCTTCACGCCAACCGTCCCTCACGATTTCAGCCTAGCATCCACGTGTCCTCTGCATCACGCCTCCTATACAACCGCACTCCATCTTCACCCTTCCTTTTGCAAGCGCCAACCCCACCAACGAGCAGCCGATATCCTCACGTCCATAGCCATAATGCCAGTTGCTCCTTCGTTGGCTCTCCTCACGTTCGGCCCAGCCCCAAGTCCAGAACCGAGCAGCCCATCTGCAGACTTCGTGGGCTTTTTCAGCCCGGTCTAGCCCTCTTTTAGTTCCATCGTAAGCCCAAGTTTCGGTCGTCATCGCGCCGCCGTCGCTATGAATCGGTTTTTGCGCTAAACTAGTGAGTTTATGCACTAAACTCTCATTAGGATGTTAATGATGCTTAGGGTGGATTAGTTGATTTAATTAGGGATTAGTGAGATCCCTGGTTAGCCTAGTTCGCTAGTTAATGTAACTAGGTGGTTAGAATAATTAGTTCCTAGGCTAATTTAGTTAGGATGGATTGTTTGTTAATTTAATTAACTAAATTAGTTTATGTAGTTAGCTGTTAGATTAAATTAGAATGAATGGTTAGATTTATTTGTTAGTTCGATTAATTAGCCCGATTAGTTTAGGTTGATTTAATTAAGTGCTTTAATTTATTTATTTTGTTAATTTTTTTAATTAATTATTATTTTTTGAAAATTATACCGAGATAGCCGGTAGCCGGAATTTCATGCTAATTATAGTGGTGCAGTTGAATTATGCAATTGAGTGCTACTTTGTGCAATTCGGTGCTGGGTGTTAATATTCGGATTATTATTCCAAAAATATAAGATTTTGGTATTTAATAAGAAAATACCGAGTGTCAGGTTTTGACACCAAAAATGGTTTTAGGTACTATATTAAATAGTGGGATTTTTAAAATGAAGGATATCGACTTTTCTGGTTTGATACGACCGTGTACCCACACACGACTATTTTCACTTGGTGTTTTTAATACGAAGAAAATAAGCTAAGCACATCATTTTAATTGAGACATTTGATGGTTAAGAGAACCTGTCACTCGATGTGCGTCGGGTGGATGATGCTCCTATGTGGAAAGCCCTCGACAACGGATACAGATCGCAGTAGAAGCTGGACCGATGCTCCTATGTGGAAAGCCCTTGACAACAGATACCGGTAGCAGTAGAGGCTGGACCAATGCTCTTATGTGGAATGCCGTCTTGAGGTAGACGTTGCTGTGCTTGATGGTGCGACACAATGCCTGGCTATGTCGCAAGACCGCCATGTGTCTGGTAGATCGTGCCTGTGTGGGCAGTAATCAATTGGAACACATGATTGATTGAGCTGTGTGAGACGTTCCAACTGATGTGTGCATTTATTATATGCATCTATGACATGAACTGTGCTGACGTGCAGGAAGGAACTGAGGCGAGGTGAGTCTTATATGATGTGTGGTTCGGCTGCCTCTAGGTGTATTACCTTCCTAATCGAGGTTTAGGGCGTGAACTCGCTGAGATTTATATCTCACCCCGTCGTGGGTTACCATTTTCAGGAACTTAGTGTAGAGAATCCGGAGCCTGAGGCTGAAGGGTTTGGAGCGTAGTTGGCTTTGGGTTTTCTTTTGGACATAGACCTGTATATAAACTCATTGTGTTTATAATGTCTGGTTCTTGTGAATTGGTTGTTCTGCTTTTCTATCCCATGTTGAGTGTTGTCTAGGGATTGATTTACTTCGCTTCCACATGTGCAATAAAATGAATGGGTCAGTGATGCGTCCTGGGACATCGCAAATTTTTATCGACCATCGAGGGATGGTTACGCCCTCGAGGTTCAGGGTGTGACATCCCCACCGAAGTGGTATCAGAGCTGGTAAGTGTTTGGAGTGATAAGGTGCGATGGTTTATGGGATAGTTAGTAGGAAAGGCCTTTATATTATGCAGATGCATGTGTTTGATAGCTATTTGATAGATTGTTTGGTGTGGGTCGCTTAGTTTTCTAATTTTGTGTGGAATTGGAAAGCAAATTCCGTAGAGAGTCTCGAGAATGAGGGATTCGGAGCAAAGGACCGTTGCGTCAGTGTCTCAGGGGAGGACTCCGACTAGGGTCGGTGCCTAAGGTAGAGCATAGGCTCAGGCCAGCGCAAGTGGATTAGCGCCGCCACCTGTCGATGCTGGGTAGCAACCCCTGGTGATCCTAAGTAAGACAGGATCATATAGGTGCTAGAGACGCTTGGAACTCTGATGGGGCAGCAAGCCCAGAATCAAGCCATCGCTACTACCGCTGTCGCTACAGCTGTCGCTACTACTGCTGTTACCGTCGTTGCTGAGGCCACTGCCGTTGCCGCACTTGCCAAAGTTCCAGCTAGGAATGTGGTTGTTGATAGAGATAGGCTGATGCACAAGTTAGTCGAGCAATTCTTGAAGTTGAACCCACCGAGGTTCACCGGTGCAGGAGATCCCGAAGCAGCATCGCTCTGGATCCAAGACCTGGAGAAAGCCTTTGGACTTCTGATGTGCGCTGAGGAGGAGAAGGTTGTCCTGGTAGTATATCAACTGCAGGGTAATGCTAGTACTTGGTGGAGGGTCACCGGAGGCATGGTTATCCCCGAAGACATAGTTCCAGTGTGGAACGCCTTCCTCAGAGCCTTTAATGGCAAGTATTTTTCGGGTAGCACCCGAGAGTAGAAGATGGAGGAATTCCAGTGCCTCCATCAAGGGATGGTGACAGTGGACCAATATGAGGCTAAATTTGCAGAGTTATCTTAGTATGCCCGGAGATTGGTAGAAGATTCGGAAGACATAGTTAAGAGGTTTAGGAATGGCCTTTGACCGAAGCTGAATAATCCACTAGTGCCATTCGACTTGAAATATTACAACGAGCTACATGGTCGGGACCAGTTGATAGAGAGGAACCTGACCGAACAAGTAACCGCATCTAAGTCAAGATTTGGCTCGAACAGAGATGGAAATCGGTTTGGGAAGGAGCCTATGATTGGAGGAAGATATTCTATTCCGCCCAATAGGAAGGGTGGGATAGACAAGTCAGCACCAAATCAAAATGGAGTATGTCATTTCTGTGGGAGATGACATGGATCGGCCTCATGTTTTCCTAGGATAAGAATTTATTACGGGTGTTGCCAACACAGCCACCTGGTCAAGGATTGTCCACATAGGTCGATGGGATCTCAGTTGCCGCCGCTGCCACCGATGGGACAGAACAGAGGGAACTTGCCACAGAATGCACCATAGATAGGGTGCTGTCAGGATGGCGAAGGAGACAGGATTGAACCGAGCCATGCATCAATCAGGAGAAGAACAGTTCTAGAATAATTTTATCAAAGTGGCGTAGCGGAATTTTGGGTTAAGCTGGTAGAACCTCAGTTTGTTGTAATAAAGTCGTAGAAAAGAGAATTGCTAGCTAGAGCTGTACTTGAATATTTTGCCTATGTATAACTTTGATGTCCAATATAAAAAGGTTTGGCTCAAGGAGCATCTTTTTGTAATGAATTGTGTGTTCAATGAGTATTTGGATTAATTTGTGATCATGTTCATTGACGATATTATGGTGTATTCGAGGAATTTAGAGGAGCACGAAAGGCATTTTGAGGATGGTACTTCAGACCTTGAGGAATAATGAGCTGTACGCCAAGTTCAGTAAGTGCAAGTTTTGGTTGAGTCGTGTAGCGGTTCTTGGTCATGTGTTAGGCGAAGGAATCTCTGTGGACCTAACCAAGATTGAAGCAGTCATCAATTGGCCAAGACCGACAACAGTGACAAAGATCAGAAGCTTTTTGGGTTTAGCAGGGTATTACAGACGGTTTGTGGAAGGATTTTCAGCGTTAGCCTCTCTATTGATTCGACTATTGAAGAATGAAGAGAAATTCGTGTGGACGGACAAGTGCGAGTATAGTTTCCAAGAGCTTAAGTAGAAACTGACTACCGCACCTGTGCTGACCATACCATCTGGTCCTAGAAGATATGAGATCTACAGTGATGCATCGTTTAGAGGACTGGGTTGCGTGTTAATGTAGCATGGTAGGGTTGTTGCGTATGCGTCCCATTAGTTGAGACCTCACGAGCTGAATTACTTGACACATGACTTAGAACTTGCGGCGATCATTTTCGCTTTGAAGATATGGAGACATTATTTATGTAGAGAAAGATTCCAGATCTTCATTGACCATCAAAGTCTCAAGTACTTATTCTCTTAGAAGGAGTTGATTATGAGACAGCGTCATTGGATAGAACTCCTGAAGGACTATGATTGTGATATTCTATATCATCCTAAAAAGGCTAATAAGGTCGCAGATGCCTTGAGTCGGAAGTCTTCAATTATGCATATGATGGCTAAGGAATGGATTTTACTCGAGAGAGCTCGAGATTTAGTTTTCAAGTTTGAGGTAGGCCACCTTCCAAGCCTTATGGTCACCCTCAGAATTGAGCCAGAAGTCTAGATCAGGATCAAGACGCTTCAGTTGACAGACTCAGAGATTCAGAAGATTCTGCGAAAGGATACTGAAAAGAGAAATGGTTGATTTTCAGATTTCTGAAAACGGAACATTAAGGTTTCAAGGACGATTGTGTATAACTGACGATGTAGAGCTTAAGAAAGAGATCTTGTTAGAAGCTCATCGTAGCAGTTACAGCATTCATCCTGGTAGTATGAAGATGTATCAGAATCTGTATCAACATTATTGGTGATCTGGTATGAAGGCGGACATTGCCAAGCATGTCGCCAAGTGTCTGACATGTCAACAAGTGAAGGCACAGCACTATAAGCCGGGAGGACTTCTGCAACTTCTCGAGATTCTCGAGTGGAAATGGGAACACATCACAATAGATTTTGTGACAAGCTTACCAAGGAGTCAGAGGGGTAATGATTCCATTTGGGTAGTGGTCAATAGACTGACGAAGTTGGTTCACTTCATCGCAGTATGAAAGGATCTTGATTTGGACAAGCATGCAAAGTTGTATGTGCGTCAGATAGTTCGCCTGCATAGAGTGCCAATGACGATTACATCAAACCGAGACCCAAGGTTCACAGCTGCCTTTTGGAAGAGTTTGCAAGTTGCTTTAGGAATGAAGCTGCAGTATAGTACGGCCTATCAGCCTCAGACGAATGGCCAGTCTGAAAGGGCGATTCAAACCCTCGAAGACATGCTGCGAGCTTGCATGTTAGATTTCAAGGGGAGCTGGGAGGAATGGCTTCATCTTATCGAGTTTGCCTACAACAACAGCTACCAACAGAGCATTCAAATGGCTCATTTTGAAGCATTGTATGGCACGTTTTCAAGCCTTTCCCAACCTCCGTTGGTGTCACCGCTCGGAGGTTTGTCGCCCCCCTTGGCATTGCCGTCACCGTGGACTCATCGGCTCACAAATCCGGTGAGTTTACTCACAAAATTCATCTTAGGGAGTTAATGATGCTTAAGGGGTGTTTAGATTAGGCTAAGCCTGTTTATATGGTTAGATTAGCTTAGTTAAATATTAATTAGATTAGATGAATGATTAGTTTAGTGGATGGTTTAATTAGTTTCATTATGTAATTAGATTAGTGTAAGCATGATTAGACTTTTAATTAATTATTTTATTTTATATTTACATTAGTTTAATTTTCGGAATTTATTTAATTATTAATTAATTAATATTTTCTAGAAATTATACCAAGAGAGCCGCTCAATGGAATTTCGTACCGATCGTAGTGATGTGTTTAGTTTCTATAATTGAATGTTGTTTTGTGAAATTGAGTGATGGTTGTGAAATATAGGTATTTTAAGTGGAAAAACCAGGTGTTTTTAAGTACCATATTAGCTTAGGTGAACATTAATCAACTTCGGTGGGCATTATAGTTAGTATGCAGCTTTGGGAGCTACTATCTATCTATATCAACTTTGGTGAGCTACTGTCTATCTATATCAACTTAGGTGAGCAGTTGTCGTGCTCGATGGTGTGAGACGACGCCTGGCTACGTTGGAAGACTGCTGTGTGTCCGATAGATCGTGCCTGTGTAGGCAGTAATCAATTGGAACGTGTGATTGATTGAGCTGTGTGAGACGTTACAATTGATGTGTGCATTTATTATATGCATCTGTGATATTAACTGTGCTGATGTGTAGGAAGGAATTGAGGCAAGGTGAGTCTTCTGTGCTGTGTGGTTAGGTGTATTACCTTCCTAATCGGGCTTTAGGGCGTGAACTCACTTAGATTTATATCTCACCCCGTCGTGGGTTACCATTTTCAAGTACCTAGTGTGGAGAATCCGTAGACCGAGGCTAAAGGGTCTGGAGTGTAGTTGGCCTAGGGTTTTCTTTTGGACATAGACCTGTATATAAACTCATTGTGTTTATAAGGTATGGCTATTGTGAATTGGTTGTTATGCTTTTCTATCCCATGTTGAGTGTCGTTTGGGGATTGATTTACTTCGCTTCCGCATGTGCAATAAAATGAATGATTCGGCGACGCGTCCTAGGACGTCGCAAATTTTTATCGACCACCGAGGGATGGGCACGCGCTTGAGGTTCGGGGCATGACAGTTGGTTGCTAACATATTCATTGGAATGTTGGTAAAATCATTTTAAGGTTTGTAAAATTTGATGAGGCATTATGACCCATCTTAACGCCTTTAATGATCCTGAGCACAACTACCCCCGAAGCATTGTGTCATCTTACTTTGCAGGCTGGTGTTAGCAACCTTTAAGTTGTGAATGGACCTAGGCTTAGATTAGGGAAGATAGAGTCAGTTTCCTGTAGGTATGCCCTCCCACAGTGGGCGAACCTTTCTCGTTCAAACCTTTCAGGGATAGCCTTTTAGTAGGGAACCACTCTGACTTTTAGTTCAGAGCCTATAGATACTCAGAGATGCCAGGATGGTAACATTTCTAACTATCCGAGTTGCATTTCTTAGAGGATCCTACCAGGTTGGAGAAGAAGAAGGAGTTTAGAAAGCCATTGTGAGTTTTACACTAAACACTCACTTTACTTCAAGGGACTTTGCCCAACACATTACATCCTCCTTGCCTTTTATAGCCATTGGGAGGTCACACACAAGCAAGGACCAAGATCACAGGTCCTGAAACAGACAAAGGCTCCGGAAACTTCCAGTAGGGAATTATTTTTAGCGATATGAACAATGAAAGTAAACAATGATTTCCTTAGCCTATTGCTACAGTAATGCTACAGTGACTTGCTATAGTGATCTGCTACAGTCAGCGGTCTCGTCCATCATGAGCATTATAGTCATAGTCTAAGTCACTAGAGCTATGTATTTCTGCAAGGAGATGTTCTTCGTACTTTTGTTCAAGTCCTGCAAGTGAATCTGGTGAGAGAATTTGGTTTGATGAGGATGCTTCCTCTTGATTCTGGAAGGAGCCTGTAATGTCGGCAGGCATGTTTGGCTGAGGCCAATTGGATAGTTGAGCATAATAGGATGTGTCCATGCCTAGAGATAAGGACAATGATCCTTGATCATAGGGGTCTTGGGAAATAGGACCTCCCCATTGTGCATAGGGGTCTTGAGAAGACTATGTAGGGTCATCTGTCATTTCTTGCTCCTGTGATGATTCAGCTTTTCTGAATTCCTCCAGTGCTTCCTTGGCTTTTGGTGTAAGTGTGACAGCCTAATTTTTGGAGTCTGTTTTCAATTGAATGAGTTGGGCTTTTCATCGACGTGTCGATAGTTCTTTTTCCTGAGTTGATAACTCATGGGATAAATAGTCTATCGGGTGAAGCCGTTAAGAAATCTAAACGCAATAAACTTGAGAAACTAGAGGAAGCCAGCTGAAGCAAGTAGTCTTCGACCGCCGCCCGTGCCGCTCGTTCGAGCGCCGTTGCGCTGTCCGCTCGTCATGCACCAGTTGCTCGCTTGCGAGCCTTGTTTGTGTGTCCCGTGCCTCCTCCACCGTGCGTAGCAGGCCCTTAAGCCGTCTCTGCCGTCCAGATCGTCGTCCAGCAATCTTTGCCCGCCGCCCAAGCCGCTTCGTGCCGCCTTGCCGTTTCCAGCCGCCATAGCCAAGCCGAGCCACCCTCTCGGCCTAAGTGCAAAATTGAACTCACAGCCCAAGCTGTGAGCTTCGTGGGCCATTTCCAGGCCGGTCTAGACCTCGTTTGGTGTCGCCGCAGGCTTGAGTCTCACCCGCCTTGGCGTCGCTGTCACCATGAACTCACCGGCTCGCTAATTCGGTGAGTTTATTCACTAAACCTTATTTAGGAGGTTAATGATGCTTAAGGGGTGATTAGCTTAAGTTAAGTGTGATTAATATAATTGTTAGCTTTTTTAGTTGAATTATGTTAGTTAGATTAGTTAATTAGGTGGTTGGAGATTGTAGTTAATTAGTTTAATATGTGGCCTCATAATTAGAATGGTTAGAATAATTTAATTAGTCCAATAGGTGGTTAGATTAGTATTATTAGGCCTAAGTATGTATTTGTTGATTTAATTTTGCATTTAATTAATTAATTTTGCTATTTATTTAATTAATTATTATTTTAATTATACTGTGTTAGCCCGTGACTGGAATTCCGTGCTGATTGTAGTGGTGTGTTTTAGTTTATGCAATTGATTGTTAAAATGTCCAATTGAGTGGTGATTGTGATTTTTGATTAATTATTTCAAAATTATGAAATTTTGGTATTTAATTAGAAAATACCGGGTGTCGGGTTTTGACACCGAAAATGCTTTTAAATACTATATCAAATAGTGGGATTTAAAACGGAAGGATATCACTTTTTAAGGTTCGATCTAACCGTGTACCCACATATGATTATTTTCACAGAGTGTTTTTAATACAAAGAAAATCGGCCAAGCACATTATCTTAATTGAGGCATTTGAGTGCAAAGCACAATGTCCTTGGCCGGGATTGATTGATTGTGGGATGGTTAAGTGAACCCGTCCCCGATGTGCATCGGGAGGACGATGCCCCTATATGGGATGCCCTTGAACAATGGATGCCAGTCGCAGTAGATTCTGGACCGATGCTCATTCGGGAATGCCGTCCCCGATGTGTGTTGGTGGATGTTGCCGTGCTCAAGGGGGAGATGAAGCTTGGCTACGCCAGAAGATCGATGTGTGTCAGTAGATCGTGCTTGTGCGGGCAACAATGAATTGGAACGCGTGATTGATTGAGTTAAATGCGCCGGATTATGGGGCAAAATTGTGTGCCATGGTATGGGACATGTCATAATGATTTGGCCTTATAATCGGGACCCTTGTGATTGATTGAGACGTTCTAATTGATTTGTGCATCGATTATATGCATTATGTATATGAACTGTGCTGACGTGTAGGGAGGAACTTAAGCGAGGTGAGTCTCATTGATTGTGTAATTAGACCGCCCTAGGTGTATTTCCTTCCTAATAGGGGTTTAGAGGGTGAACTTGCTGAGATGTTGTCTCCCCACGTTGTGGCCTTAACCTTTTCAGGTTCTTAGATGGAGGTCCCTCCAGTCTGTTTTGGACAGCCTCGGGGGATGAGTGGAGTATATGCATCCCTGTCCCCGGGAGTCACTGGATCCATGAGCTTGTTGTGATCACTATCTGGGTCGATGAGGGTCTATCTCAGAGGGTACCTCATCGATTCAGGGTGTGGTTTCGTCATGGCCTCAATGGGTATAGAGAAGGTCCCCTTTGGTGTTTTGATATCCCCGTTGTTGCAGTCAACGCCACTTCAGGTGAGGGTGCAGCTGACCCTCCGGATGGGGTTGTGGAGGACCCGAAGCCCTCGAAGCCTGTGGAGGTTGAGTCCGAAGGATCGGCAAATGTGTCCAACTAGTAGGTCGTAAGACAGCTTCTTTTTGAAAGTTGATCTTTTTGTAGATAGATTCAGTTTGTTTATAAAAGTGTTTTGTGAAAATTTGTATCTTGCTTTTCTATCCTAAGTTGTTTGTTGTCTGGGGATTGTTTCTTTCACTTTCGCTTGTGTATGATTCAATTGAGTCGGCGACACGTCTTGGGAACGTTGTAATTTAGTCAACCACTGAGGGATGTGCTCGCACCCAAGGTTCAGGGGCGTGACATCCCCACCCCAGAGTGGTATCAAAGCTAGTCAGTAGTTGGAGTGATAAGGTGCGATGGGTTTATGGGATAGTTAGTAGGAGAGGCATTTTTCTTATACTGATGCATGTGATTGATAGCTAATTGGTAGCTTGTTTTGTGTGGTCACTCGGTTTCTAATTCTGTGTGGAATTGGAAAGTATGTTTCTGTAAAGAATCTATAAGATGAGTGATTAGGAGTAGAGGACTCCTAGGAAGAGGGCAGTAGCCCCTGTGACTTGGGGTAGGACGCCAACAAGGGTTGGTACTCAAGGTGGGCGTGGTAGAGTGCAAGTTTAAGCCAACGCAAGTGAAATAGCACCACAGCCAGTCGGTGCTAGTGTAGCAGCCCCTAACGATTCGAGAATTGATGGGATCGTTCAAACACTAGAGACGCTTGGGAATCTGATGGGGTAGCAGGCCCAAAATCAAGCTGCCGCCACTACCACCATTGCTACAGCTGCCGTTATTGTTGCCGCCAATGGTACTGTTGCTGCTGCCGCTGATGCCGCTACTGCTGCCGCACCTGCCGAGGTTCCACCTGGGAACGTGGTTGCTGAGTGGCCAATGCACAAGCTAGTGGAGCAGTTCCTAAAGCTGAACCCGCCAAGGTTCACTAGTGCAGGAGACCTGGAAGCTGCAACACTCTAGGTCTAAGACTTGAAGAAGGCCTTTGCACTGCTGATGTGCACTGAGGAAGAGAAAGTTGTCCTTGTAGTATCCCAGTTGCAGGGAAACGCAAGTACTTGGTAAATGGCCACTAGAGGCATGGTATTCCCAGAGGGCGTGGTTCCGGTGTGCAACGTCTTCCTTAGAGATTTTAATAGCAAGTACTTTTCTAGCAATGCTAGGGAGCAGAAGATGGAGGAACTAGAGCACATTCGTCAAGGTTTAATGACAGTGGATTAGTATAAGGGAAAATTTGCAAAGTTGTCGCAGTATCCCCTAAGGCTGGTAGAAGATCTAGAGGATAGAGTTAGGAGGTTCAAGAATGGCCTCAGACCAGAGCTGAAGAATCCGTTGGTGCCGTTCAATCTCAAAGGCTACAATGAGCTTTATGGACGGGCCCAACTGATAGAGAGGAATCTGAGTGAGCAAGCTACCGCATCTAGGTCAAGATTCGGTTCAAACAGGGATGGAAATTGGTTTAGGAAGAAACCGATGACCGAAGGAAGGTATCCTATCTCACCTAATAGGAATGGTGGAATTGGAAAGTTAGCGCCGAGTCAGAATGGCGTGTGTCGCTTTTGCGAAAGGTGACATGGTTCAACCCTTTGCCATTTTAGGATGGGAGCTTGCTTTGAGTGTGGCCAGCGGGGTCACCAAGCCAAAGACTATCCTAGAAAGCTGAGGGGACCATAGCAGTTACCGCCGCCACCACCGGTGGGTCAGAATAAAGAATTTACGCCACCGAACGCATAATAGGGTAGACTGAACAGACCTCTGGTGCTAGGAAGAGTGTACGCTATCACTAGACGACAGGCTGAGAACTCACCTGATGTGATCACATGTATGGTCTCGTTAGTTGACCACGATGCTTATGCTTTATTTGATCTTGGAGCTACTCATTCGTTTATAGCTGAGCAATTTGTTAAGTTGGTAGGATTGAGTCTTGAATTGTTGGAGTCAGTGGTTAGTATATCTACACCGTTAAAGGATAAGGTGTTAGCTAAAATAGGCTGTCCTGGTTGTAAGTTAGTTATTGGTGAGCGAGAGGGAAAGATAGATTTGATAGTCCTAGCCATGTATGATTTTGATGTGATAATTGGCATGGACTGACTCACCAAGCAATGAGCTAAGATGGACTGCTATCGTAAAACGATTCAGTTTAACCCGTAAGCGGGTGAAAGTTTCGAGTTTATTGGAAGTCGAGGAGGACCCTCGATTACCTTAATCTCATCGCTTGAGGCAACCCGTTTGTTAGATGGGGGTTGTCAAGGAAGCTTGGCGACTGTTGTGAATAGAACAGTTGAGGAGCTGAAGATCGAAGATATTGCAGTGGTTTAGGAGTTTCCAAACGTGTTTCTAAAGGAATTGCCGGGTTTGCCGTCAGAAATGGAGATCGAGTTTGTGATTGAGTTGGCTCCCGGGACGGAGTCAATCTCGAAGGCTCCTTATCGTATGGCGTTGTCTGAATTGAACGAACTAAAGGTGCAGATGCAGAATTTGTTGGATAAAGGATTCTTACATCCCAGTGCATCACCTTGGGGAGCACCAGTTCTGTTCGTGAAGAAGAAAGATGGTTCGTTGTGCCTTTGCATCAACTATCGACAACTTAATCAAGTGACAATCAAGAACAAGTACCCGCTGCCGAGGATTGACGACTTATTTGACCAGTTGCAAGAAGCGTTGATATGTTCAAAGATCGACTTGAGGACAAGGTATCATCAGCTGAGGATCAGAAATGAGGACAAACCGAAGACAGCGTTTCGTATGCGATAGACCATTATGAGTTTACTATAATGCCATTTGGTTTGACGAATGCCCTAGTCGCTTTTATGGATTTGATGAACCGAGTGTTCAAAGAGTATCTAGATCAGTTCGTGATCGTTTTCATCGACGATATCCTGGTGTACTCAAGAAGTTCAAAGGAGCACGAAAGACAGTTGAGGATAGTGCTCCAAACTTTGAGGAATCATGAACTATACGCCAAGTTGAGCAAGTTCAAGTTTTGGTTGACTCGTTTGGCTTTCTTAGGTCACATGATTTCAGGTGAAGGAATCTCCATAAATCTGACCAAGATTGAAGCAGTGATCAACTGGCCAAGACCGACGACAATGATAGAGATTCAAAGCTTCTGGGGTTTGGCAGGGTACTACAGAAAGTTTGTGGAAGGATTTTCAGCTTTAGCATCGCAGTTGACTCAACTGTTGAAGAAGGAAGATAAATTCGTGTGGACAAATAAGTGCGAGCATAATTTCCAATAGCTTAAGAAAAAGCTGACTACCACACCGGTGCTAACAATTCCATCTGGTACCAGAGGATACGAGATCTACAGTGATGTGTCGTTTATAGGACTGAGTTGCGTGTTAATGCAACATAGTAGAGTTGCTGCATACACGTCCCGTCAATTGATATCTCATGAGTTGAATTACCCGACACATGACTTAGAACTCACCGGCGATTATTTTCGCTCCGAAGATTTGGAGACACTACTTGTGCGGAGAAAGGTTCCAGATCTTTACAAACCATCAAAGTCTCAAGTATTTATTCTCTGAGAAGGAGTTGAATATGAGATAGCGTCGCTGGATTGAACTTCTTAAGGATTATGATTGTGATATTCTATATCATCCTAGAAAGGCTAATAAGGTCACAGATGCGTTGAGTCGGAAGTCTTTGATAGCACAAATGGTGATCAAGGAATGGATTTTACTCAAGAGAGCTCGAGATTCGGTTTTCAAATTTGAGGTAGGCCACCCTCAGAATTGAGCCGAAAGTGCAGATCGGAATCAGAACGTTGCAAAGGATAGATCCAAAGATTCAGAAGATCCTGCAAGAGGATACCGAAAAGAGAAATGCTGATTTTCAAATTTCTGAAGGCGAAACATTGAGGTTCCGAGGACAATTGTGTATACTTGACAATGCAGAGCTTAAGGAGGAGATTTTGTCAGAAGCTCATCGTAGCAGTTACAGCATTCATGCAGGCAATACAAAGATGTATCAGAATCTGCGTCAACACTATTGGTGGACTGGTATGAAAGCGGATATCACCAACCATGTTGCCAAGTGTCTGACATGTCAGCAAGTGAAGGCACACCATTGTAAGCCGGGAGGACTTTTGCAACCTCTCGAGATTCCCGAGTGAAAATGGGAAGACATCACAATGGACTTTGTGACGGGCTTACCAAGG
Organism: Eucalyptus globulus; assembly: GCA_014182545.1. NCBI lineage: Eukaryota > Viridiplantae > Streptophyta > Magnoliopsida > Myrtales > Myrtaceae > Eucalyptus > Eucalyptus globulus. Next base: position 25,281 of record JABKBK010000038.1, read on the forward strand.
AGCCAAAGGGGTAATGATTCCATTTGGGTAGTGGTTGACAGACTAATGAAGTCGGCTCACTTTATCGCCATACGAAAGGACCATGCATTGGACAGATATGCTAAATTGTACGTGCGTCAGATTATTCGTCTACATGGGGTTCCAGTGACGATTACATTTGACCGAGACCCAAGGTTTATAGCTGCCTTTTGGAAAAGTTTGCAAACTGTTTTGGGAATGAAGCTGCAGTATAGTACGGCTTATCATCCTCAAATGGATGGCCAGTCTGAGAGGATGATTCAAACCCTCGAAGACATGCTGCGAGCTTGCATGTTGGATTTCAAGGGAAGTTGGGAGGAACAGCTTCATCTTGTCGAGTTTGCCTATAACAACAGCTACTAGCAGAGCATTCAGATGGCACATTTTGAAGTGTTGTATGGCAGAGCGTGCAAAATGCCAGTGTGTTGGGATGAAGTTGGAGAACGAAATATCACAGGCCCAGAGTTAGTCTAGTAGTCAGTGGATGCAGTTGCCGATACTAGGGATAGATTAAAGACCACTTAGAGTCGCTAGAAAAGCTATGCGGATAAGCGTCGAAGACCTTTGGAATTCCAAGTTGGTGAGCACGTCTTTCTGAAGGTGTCACTAATAAAGGGTACTTCTGATATAGCTAGTATAAGTACCTAGAGGGGGGTGAATAGGTATATAAAGGATTTTTCTCGATAATTGCACAATACTAGACAGTTGATAGATTTGAGACAAACGATAATCAAAGTAAGACTGAGAGAACAGAAAATTGAACACGCGGTTTATAGTGGTTCGGCTTATGTTAAGCCTACGTCCACTCTTCTGCACTGACAGCCTATTGGCTGGATTCCACTATGAACAAAGAGATGTTACAGCAGTGTTCCTCTTCCTTGCTTTCACGGTATAGATGATCTACTACACTCGCTCAAGGTATCACTAAGTATGAACACTCTTTGTGAGTACAATTTCGCTCAAAATGTATCGACTGATAATCAAGGTGCTTCAGACTCTGGAATTTCTCTATCGATCATGCACTAAAGTAACTAGAACATCTTCCTTTTATACTCCTTTATGCCATCATACCCGTTGGCACTTACCAAACGAATTCCTCCAATATACCCGTTGGACGGAATCAATTAAGAAGATCATTCGAGCTATTAAAGGAACCTGACGATAGCCCATCAATCCTGTTCGCCCATACAATCAGGATCTTGGTTTCCAAGAATAGAACCTTCCAAGAATATTTCGTCCATCATCGGATCTTCAAATGATCTTGATTAAGAATAAAAGAATCCGTTATATTTATCTAGCCAAGAGATCTTCTCCAGTGGATAGGACTAAATCCTCAACAAAATACTTTGGTTAACCTGATTGCCTTCACACGGATTAGAAACACTGTCAATGAGAATAGTCTCGAGTCTTGAGTGATGAGTCTTGAGTCTTGAGTCTGGTGATCGAAAGTCTTCAGACTCAAAATAGAAGATCTGTACTTATCCAGACTAATAGAAACGTTTTGTCAGCTTCAAAATATTCTGGAAAGATTTCTCCAACAATCTCCCCCTTTTTGATGGTGACAAAACTTTCCTGTAGATTTGAACAACTTTGACCTGCAAAACATTACCCAAGCAATATGGCTATCTCATAAAGATTAATAAATCAACCAGACTCTGCATCCACAGAAAATCGGTTAGCTTTTCATGAGTAAGATCATATAACAACACTTGATATAAATGCAAACAGTCAAACATCAAAATCCACACAAGTCAGTCAAATTCAAGTTCACACCCAAGTCATACTCAAATATTCAAACACGTCAAAGTTTAAAGAGTTTAAAGAGTTCAAATTGCAATTCTCCCCCTTTTTGTCATCATTAAAAAGGTGAGAGAATAGTCAAGTCTGCTTGGGAACGCGCACAATCTGGAAATCTCCCATCGACTGGACGATGCCTTCCAGCCTCTTCAAGTCTTCCCGTAGATGAGCCACCTCTTCTCCTTTGGCATTGGCTTGATTTTGAAGAGCGAGGTCTTTCATTTGATCTGCCAGGGTAACAGAGGATGCTTTTCCAGCATTCTTCATGACTTGAAGTTCACATTCCAGAGCATAGATTTGACCCTGCATTTCCAGAAGAACATCAAGGATACGACGAAAATCTGCGGTATTGTCCGTCTGTGTGCTCGCATTTGCTCTTTCGGATGGAGTGAAAGCAGACGATGGAACTTCTGTGGAATCGAGCAGATTTGGTGTAGACGTATCATGTCCTTCCTCAGGCATTTGTGAAGCTTGAAAATCTTCTGGATTTGCTGGTGAGCGACTCACACCTTCACCGATACTCAGTCCTTCCTTGCTCGCCATCTCCCCTATCTCTAAGACCTCAATTGGGGAAGAGTGATGGTCATGCTCATCGCGCCTTGATTCCCATCCTCTCGCAGCTTCATCTCGCAGACTTTTCTTTTTCTCGCTTCTCCTTCGCTTCAGCCTTCTTTCTCTTCATCTTCTTTTTCTTTCTCTTATTGCTCCTCTCGCTTCTCTATTCTTTGCTTGTCCCTCTTCTTCTCTCTGTTCTTTTTCTTCTACTTCTTTTCCTTTCTTCTGATGTTTTGTTGATTTGTACATGTAACGCCCGGCTCTTTTCAATGCGAGATAGTGAAATCTTCCTCCTCATCTTCATCCTCCAAGATAAGAGTTCTTCTCTTTTGGATGGAGCACCCATGGGCTCCTTCCCTTTCTCTTTGATGCAGAAGATACCGGAGTCTTCACTTTGAACTTCTCCATTGCCTTACTAAGCTCTTTCAGACGCATTTTAGTCAGCATTTTCAAACCCACCACCATTTTGTCGCATGGTCGAATACAAAGAGTATGTGGAGGTTCAATATTCAAGTGTCTGAAGATCTTGGTCACAAGACCAGAATAAGGCAATTGGCCTTGTACTTCACCATTGCTCGTACATGTGAAAGAGAATGGTGTGAGGGAGAGAGAACTTTTTCCCCGAATTGATCGCATACATCAATTTTGCCTCGGAATTAGACACGTCGCCTTTGATGTAGACTTTGGCCCGATGCGCTTGATCACAATTTTGTGAAGCAAGATATTGATGGCATGCATTCTTGAATATGTAACTCTTCCTTCTGTACTCCTGTCTTTGACAAGTTCCAGAGTGGTACGAGCGATTGAAACCTTGATCGGTTTATATCGTCCTCTTTTGACTCCAATTATGTCTGCCAACATGTCCACATCCACCTCATAGACTTGGTCTCGAACACTGAATGATATTCTATTCGCATCCAAAAAGCTAAGATTCGAATAGAAGTATGCTGTTAATTGCGCATAACCGTCTATGGTATCGGAGCAGAATTGCTCAAGTTGAAGCAGATTTAACTTCTCCCTTAAGTTCACATTAATGGCATCCAGAAATCGAAATCAACACTCCTAGGGTTTATCACCCTCATTTCAACAAATCGAAGAACAGATTCTCCTATTCCTTCGATTTAAATAAATCCATCCTTTTTCCCTTCACCTTCGTAGCAACACCCATTATAGGTTGAAATTCACTGAACATTTTATCATCATCGTTCCCGCGTTTGATTCAGTCCCGATACACGAGGGTCACTTGGAATATTCGCAAGTGCTTCCTCAGCCTTTCCTTTGGGAGCAATTCCCAAATCCTCCATTCGTCGCAAAAATATATACTCATTCCCATAATTCTTATCTTTAAGGAAATCATCTATATACTTCAGCGGAGTCCCAATGCTCTTCAACGCACGATAGAGCTTGTAAATAAAATAGGGTTTTTGGACTCTTACAGGGTCTGTGTCCTCGATTATTTCTTCCTCCAGTTGATGACTCACATCTTGTGGGGTAGATGAAGAAGAGTGACGTGGTGGAGAGTGAATCGGGCTCTGTTGCTGACTCGGTAAATCTTCCTCTTCGGTGAGATCGAAATGGGTAGGTCCCTCCTTCATTCTCTGTGGTCCCCTGTTCGCGATTCTTGAAGACTTTCTCGAGGAAGACATCCTTTCTTGTCGATGAAAGATTCCTTTACTCGCTTTCCCAAGAAAAGATGACAACTTTCTCGAAGATAAACACGAAGTAGAAACAGGATTGGGAGGAGAATGCTTTTTAGGGTTTTGAAGATTGAGCGAGGAAAACTGTATATATATAACTCAGTTTAAAAAGGAAAAACCAATCGGCACAAAGGAAAATGAACAGACGCCTCTTTTAAAATCAATAACTGCCAAATAAAAGTTAATCTTTTTGAAAAGACAAGATTCAGTTTTTCACGGAAAATATAAATTAACTGAACTAATGATTGTACCTTTTCGAGATTGAATATAATAACAACTTATAGTCTATAGCCATGAATGTATGAGTCTCGAGGGTTGAGAGTCTCTAGACTTTAACTTCCTCAAGCTTTAAAATGTTGAGTCTGGAACGGATGAAATCGAATTGATTTTTCTCCAAAGGCTTTGTGAATATATCCGCTAGTTGATTTTTTGAATTAACAAATTGAATTGAGATTTCTCCATTTTGAACATGATCTCTAATGAAGTGATGGCGAATCTCTATATGCTTTGCTCTTGAGTGAAGAATTGGATTTTTAGTGAGATTGATTGCGCTGGTGTTGTCACATCTAATCTCGTGCATGAGTCTTCAATTCCAAAGTCTTGTAGCTGTTGTTTTATCCATAGAATTTGCGAACAGCAACTTCCAAGAGCTACATACTCGCTTCGTTGTTGAGAGAGCCACATTGCTTTGTTTCCTTGAAAACCAAGACACCGCCCCGCCTTCCAAGCAACGGCAAGTTCCCAAAGTGCTTTTTCTATCAACTGCCTCGCAAGCCAGATCTCGCGTCTCGAATATCCCATAAGATTAAAGTCTCCCTTCTTAGGATACCAAAGTCCGATGCTTGAAGATGAAGCAACGTATTTAATAATACGTTTCGCAGCACCGAGATGGGATTCTCTAGGATCCGATTGAAACCTAGCACAGATGCAAACACTCAACAAAATGTCGTCTAGAAAGCGGTAAGATAAAGAAGTGAACCAATGATGCTCCTACACAGCTTTTGATCAACTTTCTTCCCTTCTTCATCTTTGTCTATCTTTAAAGAACTTGACATTGGTATATCGGTCTTTTTGCACTTTTCCAGTCCAAACCTTTTGACAAGATCATTAGCATATTTTTCTTGATAAATAAAAGTTCCTTCCTTCAATTGTTTTACTTGAAGACCAAGAAAGAATGTTAACTCTCCCATCATACTCATTTCAAACTCATCCTGCATAAACTTAGAAAATTTCTTACACAAACTTTCATTAGAGGATCCAAAAATAATATCATCCACATATATTTGAACAAGTAAGAAACTTTTGTTTTCCTTTTTGATAAATAAAGTCGTATCTACTTTACCTTTGACAAAACCATTCTGTATTAAGAACTTACTTAGTCTGTCGTACCAAGCTCGGGGTGCTTGCTTTAAACCATACAAAGCCTTTTTCGGTCCAAGACCGAGTCGGCTTCTTTGGGTCTTCAAACCCCGGTGGTTGTTCCACATAAACTTCCTCATGGATCAATCCATTTAGGAAGGCGCTTTTGACGTCCATTTGGAATAACCTGAAATTTTTATAACAAGCAAACGCAAGTAATAGTCGAATAGCTTCTAACCTTGCTACCGGTGCGTAAGTCTCATCATAGTCTATTCCTTCTTCTTGCGTATATCCCTTGGCCACGAGTCTTGCTTTGTTTCGTACGACTCTTCCTTTCTCATTCATCTTGTTTATGAACACCCATTTAGCTCCAATAACAATTTTACCTTTTGGTTTGGATGTCAATTCCCAGACATCATTAATGTTGAACTGTTCGAGCTCTTCTTGCATAGCTTCAATCCAGCTTTCATCGATAAAGCTTCTTCTATGCTCTTTGGTTCAATTTCAGAAACGAGAGCCACAGCACTAGACTCTTCTCGCCTTTTGGATCTTGTACGAATTCCTTCATTAATTTCGCCGATAATGAGATCTTTAGGATGACTGGACTTATGCTTCCAGTTACTTGTTGATTTTTCTGGTTGATGATCTCTTTCTTTATTTGAATCCTCACGAACAGCTTGATGCTGGTCTTCCAGAGTCTGAGATGCTTTGTAAGCTTTAGAGGGTCTGGAGCAAGTTCAGATTCTTCATAATGAGTCTGACTGGATTCATCTTGCGTAGAGTCTTGAAATTTGGCATTCATTGACTCCTCCACAGACTGGCTTTTCTTGTTATAGACTCTGTAGGCTTTGCTTGATGTAGAATATCTAAGGAAGATGCCTTCATCTGATCTTTCTTCAAACTTACCAACTCGATCTTTTGCATTTTTCAATATAAAGCATTTGCAACCGAATACATGAAAGTATGAAACAATAGGCTTCTTATCTTTGAATAACTCATAAGGGGTTTTCTAGAATAGGTCTTAAGAAGACTCTATTGATGATATAGCATGCTGTTGAAACAGCTTCAGCCCAAAATCGTGAAGAAATCTTACTTTCAATTAAAAGAGTTCTAGCCATTTCTTGAAGAGATCTATTCTTTCTTTCCACAACTCCATTTTGCTGAGGAGTATATGGAGAGGAGAACACATGCTTAAAGCCAGATTCATCACAAAATTTTGTAAACTCTTGATTTTCAAATTCACCTCCATGATCTGTTTTTATACTTGAGATAACACATCCTTTTTCATTTTGAACCTTTTTAGCAAATTTTTCAAAATACGAGAAGGTTTCAGACTTACTTGCAAGGAAATATACCCCAGTAAAACGGGAGTAATCGTCCACAATTACTAGGCAATATTTCTTACCTCCAATGCTCGGGTTACGGTTGGTCCGAAGATATCCATATGCAGCAATCGTAGTACATGATTAGTAGAGACATGATTTATTGGCTTAAATGAATTTCTTACATGTTTTCCAGAATACATGGAGTGCATGGATCAGTCTTTTGGTATGGTAATTTGGGTAGACCTCGAACAAGCTGCTTTGATGAGATTTTGGCTAATTGCTTCATGTTGACATGACCAAGCTTTCTGTGCCATAAGCTTGCTTCGTCTTGAATTGAGGTTAGACATTGCGATTCATTTGGTTTCACATCCAGAAGATAGATATTTCCATGTCTTCGACCCATGAAAGACTGAGTAGAGTCTTTACTGATTCCAGAACATGTTCCTTCTTGAAAGAAGATCTTAAAACCAGTATCACACAATTGACTAATGCTGAGAAGATTGTAATTGAGTCCTTCCACTAAGGAAACATTACTTATTGTGAGATTTCCAATTTTCACAGTTCCAAATCCCACAATACTTCCTTTGTTGTTTCCTCCAAATGAAACTTTTCCACCATTTACTTGAACAAGCTTTATGAAGCATTTTGAGTCTCCTGTCATGTGTCTTGAGCATCCACTGTCAAGATACCACTTCACCTTTTTCTTGACGGAGACCTGCATTTAAAATAGAGTCTCAAGCTTTCTTTGGTACCCAAACTTTCTTGGGTCCTTTGGTGTTAGTAAGATAAGTAGTATTAGCCCATACTTTCTTAACAGGTTTCCAAACCATAGGACACTCTTTTTCAAAGTGATCCGGACTGTTGCACTTTGAACATCTGAGAGCATTTCGTCCTACAGACTTTACAAAAACTTTCTTGAAATGATTTTTGTAAGCCTCTCTCGGGGTCTTTTCTTAATTCTTTCTTTTACTTTAGGAAAATCAATTAAGGGAATTGTTTCTGTTGTCATACCTAGACCGGACTTATTGAAGTAAGGTCTTTGAGCTGAAAGAATTTTTTCAAGTTTTTCGGACCCTATTGAAAATTTCTTTGAAATATTTGATAAGTCAGTTTTTAAAAGAGAATTTTCTTTCAAAAGATTATCTTCATTTTCTTTAAGAGTGGAAACTTCAAGTCTAGACTTTTAACTCTTTCTTCTAAAACGTTTTCCTTTTATTTTAGAGCTGAGTTTTCCTTTTTAAGTTCGGAAATTCTTTTGAGAGAAGTCTTAAGACTAAAACACAGTTCATCAATGTATTTAGAAACTTTGACAGGAATTTTAAAATTACTTGCCTCAAATTCACCTGTCCGAGTCAGTCGATCCAGTCCGAGTCGATTGTGCCATCGACATAGGTTGGCATATTCATTATCACTTTCTTCACACTCGTATCACCTCGTGTTTCGGCTTTGAGAGCTTTTCGAAATTTTTCAGCTTTTCCTTTCTTCTTCTTCAGAAGAGGACAGTTGGGTCTGATGTGTCCCTTCTTTTTACATTCAAAGCAAACGACATCTTTGTTTGGTTCCTCATCATCAACAGACTTGGTCTGCTGTCTTTGGAAGCTTTGTTTATTTGAGTTGAACCTTCTTCCTTTTCTATTCAATTTTCTGAATCTTCTTATCATGAGAGCAAGCTTCTCATCGTCCATATCATCTTGAGAATCAGTATCATCGAATCATCATTTGATTTTAATGCAATGGATTTCTTACCTTTTGGATCTTCATCTTCATTGATCCGTTCCACTTCATAAGACTGAAGAGTTCCAATCAGCTCGTCGACAGATAGTGGCATAATTCTTTGCGTCTCTCTAATTGAAGTCTTTATGTGATTCCAATCCTTGGAGAGTCCACGCAGTAGCTTGTTTACCTTCATGGGATCAGAAATTGTTTGTCCTTGATTTTCAAGACCATTGACAATATCTGTAAAATGGCTAAACATGTCAGTTATAGATTCTCCTGGTTTCATTTTGAAGGCTTCATATTGACTGAGGAGAATGTTAATTCTGGTTTCCTTCACTCGATCTGTTCCTTCATAGGTGATATGCAATCTGTCCCAAACTTCTTTTGCTGTAACACAAGAAGATATTCTGTTATATTCAGTTGGTGACAAAGCACAATATAAAGAGTAAATTGCTTTTGCATCGAGTGCTTGTCTCTTGATTATCTCTTCCTGAGTCATTCCGCTGGTCTCAACAGTTTCTTTCCCTCTTTCGAGGGCGATGCAGCTGTAGGAGTAATTCCTTTTTTCTACAACGTCCCATTCCAGAGGATCCTTTGATCGTAGGAAAGCTTTCATCTTGTTCTTCCAGATGTTGTAATCCTTTCCATCAAAGTAGGGTGGTCTGGTATTGCTTTGCCCTTCCATCAGCCCTGGTGCTATCATACTAGCCATGGATCTTTTACTCTGAAGCAAAACACTTCAAATAAAGTGAGTACACGAGCTCTGATACCAATTGATATAGCTAGTATAAGTACCTAGAGGGGGGTGAATAGGTATATAAAGGATTTTTCTCGATAATTGCACAATACTAGACAGTTGATAGATTTGTGACAAACGATAATCAAAGTAAGCGAGAGAAGAGAAAATTGAACACGCAGTTTATAGTGGTTCGGCTTATGTTAAGCCTACGTCCACTCTTCTGCACTGACAGCCTATTGGCTGGATTCCACTATGAACAAAGAGATGTTACAGTGTTCCTCTTCCTTGCTTTCACGGTGTAGATGATCTACTACACTCGCTCAAGGTATCACTAAGTATGAACACTCTTTGTGAGTACAATTTCGCTCAAAATGTATCGACTGATAATCAAGGTGCTTCAGACTCTGGAATTTCTCTTTCGATCATGCACTAAAGTAACTAGAACATCTTCCTTTTATACTCCTTTATGCCATCATACCCGTTGGCACTTACCAAACGAATTCCTCCAATCTACCCGTTGGACGGAATCAATTAAGAAGATCATTCGAGCTATTAAAGGAACCTGACGATAGCCTATCAATCCTGTTCGCCCATACAATCAGGATCTTGGTTTCCAAGAATAGAACCTTCCAAGAATATTTCGTCGATCATCGGATCTTCAAACGATCTTGATTAAGAATAAAAGAATCCGTTATATTTATCTAGCCAAGAGATCTTCTCCAGAGGATAGGACTAAATCCTCAACCAGATACTTCGGTTCTGGATTGCCTTCGTCACTGGATTAGAAACACTGTCAATGAGAATAGTCTCGAGTCTTGAGTGATGAGTCTTGAGTCTTGAGTCTGGTGATCTGAAATTCTTCAGACTCAAAATAGAAGATCTGTACTTATCCAGACTAATAGAAACGTTTTGTCAGCTTCAAAATATTCTGGAAAGATTTCTCCAACAACTTCGCGCTTCGGCAAGAAAGGGAAGCTGAGTTCGAGGTACGTAGGTCCCTTCAAAATTCTAGAAAGAATAAGGACTTTGGCATATCGTCTTGCATTGCCATTGAGACTAGTGCAAGTGCATAACGTCTTCCACGTGTCGATGTTAAGAAAGTAAGAGCCTGACCCGACCCACGTGTAGAATTTTGAAGAATTAGACATGGACGACAGGGTGTCGTACGTGGAGAGACTAGTTCAGATTGTGGACTGCAAGGAACAGATTCTGTGCACCAAGACGATCTCGTTGGTTAAAGTGGTCTAGCAACACCACGGTACAGAATAAGCAACTTGGGAATGTGAAGACTTGATGAGATGACAATACCCCCCTTTTTGTTTAAAGAGTTGTAATGGTTTAAATTTTGAGAACGAAATTTTATAAGAGGGGAAGAGTTGTGACAGCCTAATCTTCGGAGTCTGTTTTCGATTGAATGAGTTGGGTTTTTCATCGACACGCCGTTAGTTCTTTTCTCTAAGCTGATCACTCACGAGATAACTAGTCTATCATGTGAAGCCATTAAGGAATTTAAACGCAATAGACTTAAGAATTCGACCAAAAATCGGCTGTTCAACCGTGCTAATCTACAAGGTTCATTATGGCACCGTCAAAATCAATTAGAAATCGGAGATAGGTTGATTTGATAGAGGTGTGTGATTAGAGTGTGAGTGATTCCACCTGATTGTGAAATTCTCGTCAAACGGCACTAGACCGATTTTTCTGTGATTTATGTACCCTGTGTCCGTATTTGAAATCTCGAGATTTTTATGACAACCGAGATTTGCCAATGTATCGAAGATGTAAAATGTGGCTCGAAAATAATCGACCACGGTCAAATGCGCTAAAAATTCCTAAAAACTACCAAGTAGGTTAGGTTACGCTAAAATCGCATCCGATTGAAATTAACCACCAAAATTGAACCCGATTTCATAAATTAAAAGTTCTAGCATGTCAAGATTTAATTAAGGAACTCCGAAGAATTTTCGGCAAATCGGGATTTTCGGCGAAAAATCGAAGTGGGGCTATTTTGGATTGGGAAATTAAGAGGACCGCTTTTGTGTGGACTTTTGGCATTCAAGTTGGTTCAATTGTCAAGGTAAAATGTGGAATTTGATGTGGGCATCCTCCTTGACATTTTGGCCATTTAATTGAGTCCAATTGGAGGAGAATTGAAGTGAAATTGAAGAGGGAAATGTACAAATTCGTATGCCAAAGGGGGAGCAACCTTTTCGACCCTTTGGGTGGCTTCTTAGGGAAGCTTTGGTGGGGATAGAACTGCTATGGATAAGGCCGAAGGTGGTGGGGCAACCACTTGAGTGGTTTGGATATTTTATGAAGACTTTGAAGGCTTGTGGTCCCCCTCCAGCTGCAGCCACTTCTTCTTCTTCCTCCGCGGTCCTTGGTGCTCCATTGTTGTTGTTTGAAGAGCAAAAAAACCATAGAAAGCCAGCAGTCTTTGACTGCTGCCCGTGCCGCCTGTTCGCGCGCTAGCCATCCACTCGCGAGCCCCGTTCGCATGTCACAAGCCCTCGAGCTGTCTCTGTCATCCAAATCATCGTCCAGCCACCTTTGCCTGCCACCCAAGTCCCTACCATCCCGCCTTGCCATTTCCAGCCGCCGCAGCCAAGCCAAGCTGCCCTCTTGGCCCAAGAGCAAAATTGAACTCACAGCCGAAGTTGTGAGCTTTGTGGGCCATTTCCGGGCCCGTCTATACCTCATTTGGTGTCGTCGCAGGCTTGAGTCTCGCTTGCCTTGGTGTCACTGTCGCCGTGAACTCACCAACTCACTAATCTAGTTATTTTACTCACTAAACCTTGCTTAGGAGGTTAATGATGCTTAAGAGGTGATTAGATTAAGTTAAGTGTGATTAGTATAATTGTTAGCTTGTTTAGTTTAATTATGATAGTTAGATTAGTTAATTAGGTGGTTAGAGATTGTAGTTAGTTAGTTTAATATGTGGCCTCGTAGTTAGAATGGTTAGAATAATTTAATTAGTCCAATAGGTGGTTAGATGAGTATTATTAGGCCTAAGTATGTATTTATTGATTTAATTTTCTTTTAATTAATTAATTTTGTTATTTATTTAATTAATTATTACTTTTCGAAAATTATACCGGGATAGCCCGTGATTGGAATTTTGTGCTGATTGCAGTGGTGTGCTTAGTTTATGCAATTGATTGTTAAAATGTCCAATTGAGTGGTGATTGTAATTTTTGATTAACTATTTCAAAATTGTGAAATTTTGATATTTAATTAGAAAATACTGGGTGTCGGGTTTTGACACCGAAAATGCTTTTAAATACTATATCAAATAGTGGGATTTAGAAAGGAAGGATATCACTTTTTAAGGTTCGATCTGACCGTGTACCAACACACGATGATTTTCACCGCGTGTTTTTAATTCGAAAAAAATAGGTTAAGCACATTATCTTAATTGAGGCATTTGAGTGCAAAGCACAATGTCCTTGGTCGGGATTGATTGACCATGTGATGGTTAAGTGAACTCATCCTTGATATGTGTCGGGAGGACGATGCCCCTATATGGGGTGCCCCTGGACAACGGATGCCGGCCGTAGTAGATTTTGGACCGATGCTCCTTCGGGAATGCCGTCCCCGATGTGCGTCGGTGGATGTTGCCATGCTCAAGGGGTAGACGAGGCCTGGCTACGCTAGAAGACCGATGTGTGTCGGTAGATCGTGCCTATGTGGGCAACAATCAATTGGAACGCATGATTGATTGAGTTAAACGCATCGGATTATGAGGCAAAATTGTGTGGCACGGTATGAGACGTGTCATAACGATTTGGCCTTATAATCAAGACCCCTGTGATTGATTAAGATGTGATTGAGACGTTCAAATTGATGTGTGCATCGATTATATGCATTGTCTATATGAACTGTGTTGACGCGCAAGGAGGAACTAAGGCGAGGTGAGGCTCATTGATTGTGTGGTTAGGCCACCCTAGGCATATTTCCTTCCTTATAGGGGTTTAAGGGGTGAACTTGCTAAGATGTTGTCTCACCCCGTCGTTGGCTCAACCATTTCAGGTCCTTAAATGGCGATCCCTTCAGTCCATTTTGGACAGCCTCGAGGGATTACTGAGTAGAGTATAGACGTCCCTGTCCCCGGGAGTCACTGGATCCATGAGCTTGTTATGACCACTATCTGGTTCGATAAGGGTCTACCTCAGAGGGTACCTTACCGATTCAGGGCGTGGTTTCGCCATGGGTTCAATGGGTATAGGAAAGGTCCCCTTCAGGGTTTTGATATCCCCGCTGTTGCGGTCAACGCCGCTCTAGGCGAGGGTGCAGCCAACCCTCCTGATGGGGTTGTGGAGGACCTGAAGCCCCCGGAGCCTGTGGAGGTGGAGTTGGAAGGATCGGCGAATATGTCCAACTAGTAGGTCGTAGCACAGCTTCTTTTTGGAAGCCAATATTTTTGTAGACAAACTTAATTTGTTTATAAAAGTGCTTTGTGAAAATTTGTGTCCTGGTTATCTATCCTAAGTTCTTTGTCATCTAGGATTGTTTCTTTCGAATTCGCTTATGCATGATTCGATTGGGTCGGCGGTGTATCCTGCGAACGTCGCAATTTAGTTGACCACCGAGGGATGTGCGCATGCCCGAGGTTCGGGGCGTGACAGTAAGGTTATAGCCCATGCAGTGGGTACATTATAGTTTCATACATCTTCAGAAAATAGTTTTATTTTCCAAGCATAAATATTTTTGGAGTTCTCGGTACTGGTGTTCACAGCAACCAACAGGTCCTGGAAGAGATTTGGAAATCTGAGCTTTTGTAAGGTGTGGTTGAGACTTATAGGATGTGGTGCCTATAATCTGTGGAGCATCAGTGATACTGCCATTATTTTTTACAAATGCCCATGGATTTGAGTGTCAAAAGTTGGCACGGGAGGATATATAAGTGCCAAAAGTTAGGAAAGTAACATTTAAATGCCAAAATCGGAGCAAAATAGATCGGTTAAGTGCCAAAATTAGAGCAAAATGGATTAGTTAAGTGCTAATGGTGAGAAAATCCGGCCAAAATACTGATGTGGCGATTTTTTAGCTAGGCAAATGCAAAATGACATCGTTTTGCACGCTAATTGGCTAGACAAGTGCGAAAATGACGTCGTTTTGTTGCTGACGTGGCTAAATAAGTAATATAAAAATTAAGTCAAATAAATTAAGAGCCAAATTAAGAAGAAGAAGAAGAAGAAGAAGAAGAAGAAGAAGAAGGTGAATGGCAGCTGAGGGCGTAGCCCTTGCTGCTGCCGTCGTCGATTGAGGGTCGGTGACCCTCACAAAATCTGGCAGGGCCATGACCCTCCCCTTAGATCTAGGCGAGGGCTCGCAGGCCCTCGCAGTCAGTCGGCCTAGGTCACCGGCCTCTGGTTAGGGCCCGCCGAGCTTGACCGACCTTCCCCCCATGTTGACACCTAAATTTTTGCTCAAAAATCATTTTCGAAAAATGGGAACATGTTTTTCCAAAAAAATATTTCATGTCTAAATTATCTAGGTGTTTAGTAAAGTTTTTTTTTTAAATGGAAGATTTCCTTTAAAAAAAAAAAAAAAAAAAAAAAAAAAAAAAAAAGCAAGTTGGGGCCTATGATCTAAATGTAACTAGCCAAGCCCGGGAAGTCGATTGGAATTCAAATGGCAAGTTGGGGCCAAAATGCAATTTCCAAAAGTTGAGGGACCAATTCGCTAATTTTGGAAAATTTGTGCACGAGCCCTTAAATCATCATCTCGGCCCCTAATTAAGTTGAAATTGAACTTGGGCCAGGTCTAATTAATCGAATCGGGCAAAAAGGACCAAATTGCATTGAATTGGGCATTCTCGGGCAAGAAAATGGCCAACTTTGAGGGACTCCCTTGCAAAATTAGGTGGAGATAATTGTGAAAAATGGTCAAGATCTTAAACTACTATACATGAGCTTGCTAAATGATCAAAAACTGTAGCCAAATTGATGGATTAAAGTACTCAAATCAACAGCCAAAACTCAGTCCATGAGTTGGTCTCAATTCGAAGTTGTTGAGTAAGTAACTTGGTGGCCCCACCATATCCTCCTTAGCTGCCCAACCAGCCCGATCTTTGCACGTGATGGAAGACCATTATTGGTACTGCAAGTGGACAAACATTGGTTAGAGATAAGCTCCTGAAGGCACAGGAAAATCGCACCAAATCCGCACACTCAACAGCTGCAAAAGTTGAATTTTGGCTAAGTCAGAAAGTGGGTGAACTAGCTCAGTTGGTAGGCTTGATAGGTGGACAAAAGACTGACCAAAAATCCCTTAATTCAGGGGATAAGATCTAGGAAGCAAGATCTTTCAAGAGATAAGAAGGAGGAGACGAGAAGGAGAGGAGACAGCTCACGGTCGTCCCTCAAAGAGGTCCTCAGAAGCAACCCTAGATAAGGAAAACTCAGAAATTTTAGACCGACCTTGAGAGATAAAAGGGAAATTTTCACACACCTGTGGCAAAAATTAGCCAAAAACTTCAACCAGCGAGTGAAACATCACTCAAATATTTTTCCATTCATAGGTTGCATGCCCCAAATGGAGTTCGGGAAGGTCTCCTAAAGCCCCCCGAAATCTACCCTCCTGGCAGGCCAAGAAAGTCCGAAATTTTTTCTGAAGTGTTGAGCTCGGTTGGTCACGGGTGAGGGAAAGCAAGTGTTTTTGAGAAAATTGAAAGACAAATGAGGAAACCCTTGACTTTCACCCAAAACTAGAATTCATATAGTTTGGTTTGGTGTTAATTTTTCCAACAAACGAGGTCCTGAAGTCTAATTTTAGAGGTCAACGAAAACCGTCATTGTCAGTTCTTGTTTCTGCAGATCTCATTTCCAGTTTGAATGAGCCAACTTCTACGTGCCCCCCGAGGATAATTTCTTAGTTTCATTGCCAAGAACCACTTGTAAAAGAAACTAGGGAGCAAGGTAAGTATCCTATATGTATTTTTATTCAAGTTTGAACGTTTTTTAATAGTGGAAAATCAAGAGGAAAACCAGCCCGGAAAACTTATTTCTGAGGCTGAAATTTTTCCAAGTGTTTGAAGCCTCTTCAAGAGCCATACATGTTTGACTTGCTACTCCCCTTTGCATGTGTTTTCTATCTTCACGAACTTGATAAATGTTGTATGGGAGTACAAATGATGCTGAGGTCAACTTGGTTTGGTCTCTAAATCCCCGTGTGAACTATGAGATCGTTTAAATCTTTGGCTAAAAACCAAACATATCCACATTGATTTATGGCTGGTCAGTGTGGACTTTGCATGTGTGCTTCTTGGAGAGGTCGTTTTGATGTGTTCAATTGGTCATTCTCTGTGATGTTTGTTTCATTTGAAAGTCTATGTTACCTAGTTTCACTCGAATTAAGTAATATTTTCCTTAGATCTCGTATGTGATGAGTGTCGGGGTTTGAATATAGGCCTGCAACCTGTTTGCTTGACTTGGGTTCAAACCCAGATTTGCAAAATCAGCTCAAACCACATATTTGAGACCAATTTCAGCTTGGTTGTTGTGTGTTTTAAGCTATGATTTCTATTTAATATCGCTCTTTGCATGTGATAGTATAACCTTGATACTTTAGTTTCACATGAGATTGCTTATGGGTTGAGATTGAAGGCTGCAAACATGGCTGGGAGAAGCTTTTTTGGGGCGATTTGATGCATGCCAAGTGTTCGACGAAATGCGCAAACCAAGTTTCAACCTTGAAACCAGTCGATTTAAGATTGATTATTGTGATATTCATGTGATGTGTTGTTTAATGTTAGGATATATCAGTTTATGGAATTATTATTATTATTTTAAAAAATAATAATAAAATAAAAATTTCAAAATTTCAAAAATTTCAAAAAAAAAAATATAAAAGTGATAGATGGTATCAAATTAAGGCAAAAAATACATCTATAAAATTTTATTAATTTTATATTGTCATTTTTCCTAATTTAATGCTATTTTGATATTTTATAATCACTTTTCGTAAAAAATCCATTTTGCGTAGATTAAAATTATTTAGAGTAATTTCATGCATATTTGAATTCTCATTTCACTCGTGGGGGTCCTATCCCTGGGGTGTGATAATAAGACCATGTAATATTATTTGCCCAACTTGTATCGGATTTTCCTTTTTCGCATTTATTTTTCAAGTCATTTCAATTTATTGGATGTTTACTTACACACCGCTTTTCATTAATTTGAGTATAAATTTCTCTTCTAAATTATGTTAGGATTAGTCTAGACATTAAGGAAAACAAATCTACAAAAATATTTGCATGGATGATTAGCGGTTTTATAAGGATTATACTTGGTAATCAAGATTGTGTGGCCATTTAGATAAACAAACTTCTAAGTTAGTGGTACCGTAAGGGCACTAATAGAAACATTGTCGTAAACAAGTCCCCGGTTCTAGAAATCTCTGGTTGCGTAGGAATCGAGACAACACTCCCGCGTTTTGATTGGTTTCTAGCCGACCCTAATAGGATAGTGGCGACTCCTAGAAATACATAGGTTGTTAAGAATTGAAATACGAAATCCAACGTTATGCGAGGTATGGGCTTGGGAGAGCCCGCGCTTAATCCAGGGCCATTGGTCCGCCTCTTTAGGCAAATACCCTAAACGTTCTTTCTTTTCCCCTGGACGGAAAAAGAGAGGTCGTGACACCCCACAATCGTCGGCCTTCCCGGCGACGGCGGGGAGGTGGTGGTGGCAGTGGCGAGGATTAAGCCATCAACTGCCGTTCACCTTCTTCTTCTTCTTCTTCTTTTGAATTTGGTTTTAAATTTTATTTAATTAATTTTTAAATTAAAATTCAAATCCACGCCAAAATGACATTGTTTTTGCATTTCTTTGCTAAGTCAGCTCTTTGATGAGCCACATAGACAAGCAAAATTAATAAAAAATTGTCACGTAGAATTTTTGACGAGGTTTACTATAGGTGGCACTCAAGTGTCCCATTTTAAAAGAAAAAAATGGCACTTAAGTGGCATTTTCCTAACTTTTGGTACTTAAGTTTTCCATTGTGCCAAGTTTTGACACTTTGTTTGCACTACTTACAGCATGCCCTTCTACATCTAGGACTTAAAATTTCTATTGTGAAGTGTTCCCAGATCATGGACTTCTTGTTTCTCCACTTGTTGGGTTGTGCTTCAAGAGTTTTCACATTGTTGTTTTCTTCTGGGGTTGCCATCTTCTATCCAAAAACAAATTCCTGCCCAATAAAGTCGGAGATAAAACAACAAAAGAAAAAAGACAGGTATAAAAGAGGAGATTTACAATATTTTGACAGCATGAGGCAATATATATTTAAAAAATCATTGATGAATAGACTTGAACCAAACATTAGCGTAAGATATACAAAAGATCACTACAAGGAATAAAAAATCTTTTAACAATCATGGCCAATCATAGGGAATTGATAAATTAGCTTTCAATATGATGGTGAGAGTTTAGAGATGTTTAGCTAGCAATAAAATGCCATTTTCCCCTTTATATTGCATTATGTAGGTCAGGGATCCAAACTACGGTGAATGTTCCTACAAAAAGTCCATACCAAAAGCACTCCAAAAACTAGAAGGCAGACTACACAAGTACCTCCATTTTATACTTAGGAAACACAATCTAGTAGTATCTTTGACATTTAATACCTCATCTCTTAGATCCAACATGAGTTATCTTGGTCGATGGTTAGTGATCTCTGTGTCAAGAAAGAACTAACTTTTGTTGGCCTATCTTAATTATAGAATTCTAATTCTTGATCTAGCTGAAAAGTGCAAAGAACAAGAGGTTAATGAATCTATTTCACAAGCATCAAGTGTAGCCCAATAACTTATATTTGAACAAAAAGGAAGGGAATCACACAAATCACCTTAGTCTCCTAGACATATTAAACATGAAAAAGCATCCAACCAGAAAGAAAAGTATTGAACAAAGGGAAAACTTGAAGCATACCCCAATTACAGAGAACTTACCGAGATGAAAAGTGAATATACCATGATTGCTAATGCCCTTTCTTCAGTAGTTGAAATAGAAGTAAAAGCTTTAAGGCATCCATTGGTATCAGACTTGCACATACCACCTTTCACTTTTCAGTCAATAAAAAATCTTAGAACGTACCACACAAAAAGTCGGCCAGCATGCACTATGAATTGAGCGAGAGGTGGTTGTTCTTTAGAAAGCCTTGATAACTCATGGAACGAGCAGCCACACATGTTGTGATTCCTCTCCACCAATAAGTGTATGCCCAAAAGGAACAAGCATAACGAGAGCAAAATTAAATGATCAATGGAGTACAAACCGAATCCTGATGCCCATTTTGAAAGACTTGAATTTTTTTATTTTTTTATTTTGTAAGAATAGGGTTCAAAGCTATCAATCCTCCATCAAGCAAGTCACATAGCAGCTCCGCCTTCGAATCGGCATGGTTGGGTTGGCGATCAGAGCTTTCTTCCTGGTTGCAAAGTCACAATCTGGTCGCACACTGCCGGCGCCACAAGACCTCGGCCCAATCACAAAGGTCAAAACGAAAGACACAATCGAAACAATTTTTGCAATCGGGGGTGAAGGCTTTGCTTGAGCCAGAGCTTTTTTGCTTTCAGTTTCTTTTAAAATCCTTCACCTTTCCACCCTCATCACTGCAGCCACTCCTTTTGTTGGATGGATGTGACATCCTAAAAATTCGACCCCGTTTTGATAATATGAAATGGGCTTTTCGTCGACGCGCCTATGGTGTTTTTTCTCTGAGTTGGCCACTCACAAGTTAACTAACCTATTAGGTGAAGCCATTAAGGGATATAAACGCGACAAATTAGAAAATTCGATCGGAAATCGACTACTCGACCATAATAATCGGCAAGGGTCAATACGACACTGTTATAATTAAATTGTGATCGGATATAGGTCGATTTGACGGAATCACGTAATTGAATTATGGGTGATTCTGCGTTATTACAAAATTCATGTCGAACGATACTAATCCGATTTTTTTATCAATTTTATACTTGGTACACGTAATTGAAACCTTGAGATTTTTATGACAACCGAGAGTCATCTACGAGTTGAAGATGAACAAACATAGATCGAAAATTATCGACCATGGGTCAAATGCATGAAAATCCCTAAAAGCTACCCGATAGGTTAGGTTGTACTAAAATTGCGTCCTATCGATTTTAACTACGAAATTGAATTCGATTTCAGGAATCGAACGTTTGAGCGTGTCATGATTTATTTTTAGGACCTCGTCGCATATTTTGGAAAAATTTCGTTGAGCCCTGAATTTTATGGAAAAAATCAAATTCAGCAAAAAGAAATAGAAGGAAATTCGAATGGGCACCTTTATTTGAATTTTTGGCCACCAAAAGGGTTTTGAGTGGTGTGGAAATGAAGGAAAATTGCCATTGGAGGGATGTTTGACAAAGAGGGCTGAAGACTTTGGAGGCAATGCACTTGAGTGGCTTGGATATTTAGTCTTGGCTCTCATTGGATGTTGCTTGGACTTTCATGGCTTCTCTCCCCTCTCTCTTTCCCCCCCTCCCCTAGCTGAACCTCACTTATGCTTATGCTTCTCCTTCCTTCTTCTTCTTCCTCATCCCATTCCCTTACTTCAGCTGCCGCACAACAGCCCCGCAAACCGCCCGTCGCAAACCGCCCGTCGCAGCCGTCCCTGTCCGCCCAACACTCAGCCGTCCGCCTCTGCCGTCATTGCCACCAGCTAGCCGCCTCTAGCCGCGCCATCCAGCTCGCCTCAGCCCTTCCACAGAATCGAATCTCAGCTTGGGCTGAGACTTGTTGGGCCATTTTCAACCCTGGTTAGTTTTCCATTGGTAACGCCGTAGGCTTGAGTCTTCATCGTCTTCACGTCACCGTCGCCGTGAACCTGCCACCATTGAATTCCGGTCAGTTAGCTCCCTAATCTCGGATTAGGTAGTTAATTGCACTTAGTTGTTAGATTAGTGTTAAACTAGATTAGTGTTAATCCTTAGTTAGTTGAACTAGTTAGTTAGGTTATTTGGTTAGACTAGCTAGTTAGTTAGGTGGTTAGTTAGGGGTTAGTTTAGTTAGGATACTACCCTAGGTTAGTTAGTTAACTAGGGTTAGTTTAATCAACCATGGTCCGGTTAATTAAATTAGATATATTTTAATTAATTGTTAATTAATTAATTATAAGAAGTGTAAATTGTGACGGGATAGCCATTTATTAGAATTTTTCGTCGATCGTTGTGGTTGCATTTGTATGTGAAATTGATTGCTTATATGTGCAATTGAGTGCTCGGTGATGATTATGAATTATTATTGCAAAAATTGATTTTATGGTATTTAAATAGAAAAATGCCAGGTGTCGGTTTTTTACGCCAAAATTTTATATATTATATAAAATCGTGGAATTTTGAAATGAGAGTGTACTACACTTATTGGTTCAATTTAAATGCGTGATCACGCACGATTATTTTACTAGGATGATTTTTAATACGAAGAAAATTGGCAAAGTCCATTATTTGAAATTGAGGTATTTAAGTGCAAAGCACGATGTTCTTGGCCAAGTGTGGATGTGCGTGTGGTCACTATCAGAACCCGTCACCTAACGGGAGTTGGAGAGGTGATGCTTGATTAAGTTCGAATGCCCCATGTCAACGGATATCGGTCGTAATGGAGGCTAGGCCGATGCTCCTTTATGGAATGCTGTCTAGATGTAGATGTTGCTATGCTCGACGGAGCAGGATGGCGCTTGGTTATGCCGGATGACCATTGACTGTTGAGTTGGCCGTGGTTGATGGATCGTAATAATTGGGACACGCTTGAGTGGTTGTGATAGTTAGGCCTAATTATGGGGCAAAATTGTGTGTCACGGAATGGGATGTGTCATAACAGTTTTACCTTATAATCGGAACCCTTGTGATTATTTGAAAGATTAATTGATGTGTTCTAGTTATTAAATATGCTTGCTGTGTTTATATATGATATATGTGGTGCACTAATATGTAGGGACGTGCTGAGACGAGGTAAGTTCGTTCGTGACGCATATTTAGGCTGCCTCTAGGTGAATTTTCGTCCTAATTGGGGTTTAGGGTTTTGACTCGCTGAGATTTATCTCACCCCGTCGTGGTTAAATGTTTTCAGGTCTCTAGTATGGAGATACATTGTGACATCCTAATTTTCAAGTTGTCTTCGATTTGATAAGTTGGGCTCTTCATTGATGCGCCTATAGTTCCTTTTTGTGAGTTGGCCACTCACGAGATAACTAGCTTATCAGATGAAGCCGTTAAGGGATTTTAACGCAATAGACTTAAGAATTCAACTAGGAATCGACTACTTGACCGTACTAGTCTGCAAGGGTCATTACGGCATTATCAAAATTGATCAAAGATCGGAGATAAGTCGATTCGACTGAGATATGTGATCAAAATGTGGGTAAATCCACCAGATTGCAAAATTCTCGTCGATCGGCATTAGACCGATTTTTCTGTCGTTTTGGTACCCTGTGCTCGTATTTGAAACTTCGAGATTTTCACGATAACTGAGAGTTGCCAATGTGTCGAAGATATACATTATGGCTCGAAATAAATCGACCACGTGTCGATTGCACCAAAAATTCCTAAAAGCTACCACGATAGATTAGGTCACGCTAAAATCGCGTCGGATTGAAATTAAGCGTGAATTCGAATCTGATTTCAGAAATAGGTTCTATCATGTCACGATTCATTTTAGGAACATCAACTCATCCTCCAAAGATTTTTCTACAAACCGAGATTTTTTGGCAAAAATTCAATATAGAGCCGTTTTTGTCCGGAAAATTCAAGGGACTATTTTTTATCACGCTTTTGGGATGCAAGTTGGTTCTATTAGAGAGGAAAAATGTCAATTTGGTCGAGGACATCGTGTTGGAATTTATGGGGATCGAATTGAATCCAATTGGAGAGAAATTGAATCCAATTTGGGGAAGTTGTGTGCAAATTCGTAGGCCAAGGGTCCATGAACTTTTTGGACCACTTGGGGAGTGTTCCAGGTGGATTTTGGTGCACAAAATTGGCTGAGGATTGAGCTGAAACAGGTGGGGCCTTGCCAAGGGGACAAAGAGATAGGATGTAAGCCAAGAGGGATCCTCCAAGTGTAGCTGTCCCCTTTCTTCTTTAGCACAACCTGCTTTCTCCATTTTCAGAGTGTTTTGAGCTTCCAAGTTGCTAAGAAAATCGCCAGCCACCTCCCCCTGCCGTCGCAAGCCACCACCGGACCATCTACCGTCGCCGCTCGCTGCTCACGCACATCGCGCCCCCTCGCGAGCCTGTGCCAGTCCGCCGTCCATCCCACCTGTTCCGTCGCCGTGCCACTCCTCCTGAGCCTCCTTAGGTCACCGTCAAAGCCCTAGACCTCCATCCAGCTCTCCTCGGCTACCGTGAAGCCCCGCTATTGGCCGCCTAGCCCCGTTGCACCGTCACTGCCCCTCCTTGCCGCCTTTGGCCGCTTGAGCAGCCCCTCAGCCCATAAACCAGAGCCAAAGCCTAGCAAGGATCCGTGAGCTTCGAGGCCCATTTCGAAGCTCTTCTGGGCCTCATAGGGTGTCGCCGCTTCAGAGTTTGTCGCCCGTCTCCACGGTACCGTTGTTGTCAACTCACCGAATCGCTAACCGGTGAGTTTACTCACTAAACTCTGCCTAGGGAGTTAATTATGCTTAAGGGTTTATTAGTTTAGGCTAAGTATGGTTTAAGTGGTTAGTTAGAATGGATTAGTGATTTAATTACTCGTTATTGCAAGTTAGATGGTTCGATCGGCTTAATTAGCAACTAGATAGGTTGTATTATTTATCTAGATTGGTTCAAGAATTTCCCGGAACCGTTTTGGTATTTAATTAGGCTTTTCCAGCCTAAGTTTCTATTTATGGCGTTTAATTGTATTTATTTAATTAATTTTGGTATTTATTTAATTAATTATTTTTCGAAAATTATACCGAGGTAGCCGGTGATCGGAATTTCGTGCTAATTTCAATGGTATGCTTGGTTTATTTAATTGAGTGTTGATTTGTTCAAATTGAGTGGAAATTGTAATTTTGGGTATTTATCCCAATATTGAATAATTTTGTTATTTAATTGGAAAATACCAGGCGTAAGTTTTTAACGCCGAAAATGTCATTGTGGACTATATAATTAGTGGAATTTTTAAAAAGAAAGATATTGCGTTTTTGGCTTAGGCCAACCGTGTACCCACACACAATTATTTTATCGGGTATTTCAATGTAGTGATTTATCAGCTTGTGTGAGCCCCTTTGCATGTCAACTTGTGTGAGCTAAGGTTGTTTTATCAACTTGAGTGAGCACGATCTATATATCTATATCAACTTATGCGAGCTAAGATTATTTTATCAGCTTATGCGAGCACGATTTATATATTTATCAGCTTAAGTGAGCTATCTATCTATCAATATCAACTTGTGCGAGCTAAGATCGTTTTATCAGCTTGTGCGAGCACAATCTATATATTTATTAGCTTGAGCGAGCTATGACCATATATTGCAGCTTGTGTGAGCAGTGGTGGTATCAGAGGATTAATATATAGTATTGAATTGATAGATAGTATTGTTGGTATCCAATTGAGCTAATTTACTGATTGATCGATGGTTTGATTTGAATTGAGGGGATTGGTTGAGATCATGGTATGTGACTTGCGGGGAAGGGCGAGGCAAGGTAAGTCCTTTACCTTGTGTGTGCATAGGCAACCTTTAGGCATATTTTCTTCCTAGTCAAAGTTTAGGGGGTGAACTTGCTGAGACATCGTCTCACCCTATCGTGGGCTAATATTTTCAGGTCCTTAGATGGCAAATCTTCCTGAGCGTTTTGGCCATCCCATAAGGGTTATTGAGCGGGTTTCTAGCTATCCCGATCCCGAAAGTCACTGGGTTTATGAACTTGTAGTGATCACTGTCTGGGTCAAAGAGAATCCACCTCATAAGATACCTGTGGCATCCCAAAATTCAAAGCCAAGCCATAAGGTGTGTTAAAGTCTCTAATTAGGTGATAAAAATTTCCTAAGGTTTATACCTTAGCCATTAGTCTTTTAAGATTTGATGATTTGTGCATATGTTTGTGAAAATTTAAATTTGATAGATTAATAATCTATGCTTGGCCATGTACTTTATAAACTAAATTTCAATAAACAAAATGTCAAAAGAATTTGGCCAAGATGAAAATTGAAATTTAAAAATATTTACAGAAGAAATTCAAAAAAAAAAAGGAAAAAAAAAGTCAATTTTCGGGATGGGCCTTAGGCCCATTGGCCTAAGCTTTTAATGGGCCAAGCTAGTCGGCCCAATAGAAGCCCATGGAAGGGGGCTGTCACCGGCCCATTTAGGCCCAAGGAGATGTGGCCGTCGGCCACAAAAAGAAGGCCCAAGAAGAGGAGGCCCAAGCCCATCATGCAAGTGTTGTAACAAGTGGCACAAAGAAGGGCATGCATTGGCCATGGTTAAGGCAAAGCAATCATTACAAATAATGAGAGTTTGGGGGTATAAAAGGGAAAGAGAGAGAGAGGGTGGCCGGATTTCTCATTTGGCCAAAGAGAGAGAGTGAGAGAGAGAGAGAGAGATCGTGCGAGAGAGAGGGGGAGCGGCCGAGAGAGAGGAGGAGGAACCGCCGTCCGTCCGCCGTGTGCCGCCGTGTTCGCTGCCGTACGCCATCGACCGACCGGTCTAGAGGCAAGTGGGAGTCCTCTAGCTGCTCTTGCATGCTTGAATGTTGTTTGCATGTTAAATTTTTGGGTGTTTAAGTGAGAAAAACCGAGGTGTGGTTGGCTTATACTTGAATCGCATGACTGTTTTTGCTCATACCCTGTGAATCAGAATGTTGTTTGAGCTTGCATGTGTGTTTAGAGTCCGATTTTGGCTTCGAGTTCTGCATGAAAGTTGTAGCTAACATATTTTACTACAACATAATGAAATTTCGGGGAAAATTATGGAGATTTTATGGGTTAAAGTCTCATCCTACAGAGACCCCAGATCTGGAAAGATTTTACTGACCTTTGGTTGGATTTGTGGTTGCATGTTGGTTTGTGTTGAAAATCTCACTTCGATTTCTTCATGAAAGTTGTAGGAGACATCTTAAACTAAAACATAATAAAATTTGAAGTGAAATGAACAAGTATAGCCTAGTAAATCAACTAGATCTTAAAGACGATGATTCTGGTGATGCATTCCGAGACACCCGAGACTTCATGGACATAGATGATGACTATAATCTAATTATTTGACTTAGATCTCTTCATGAAACTTGTAGATAACATCTTGATGTATAACAAATCCAAATTTCAGAGGAAACGAAAGAGAATAGGTAGGTGAAATCTCAATATTTCGGAGATGTGTACACTGGACGATGCGGTAATGGATCCAGAAGCTTCGTGAGACTGTATAAAATAATATAAAAAGAATCTGGCTTGGAGTTCTTCATGAAAGTTGTACGAAAATTCTTGGCTATAACTCTGTAAACTTTCGTAATTTTTGGAGGCCGTATGGATATTTTAATCGAATTTCTTCGGAAACCGTGCATTCTGGTTTCATCCGAAAATCATATGATGTTTTGTGAAAATTGTGAGATTGTGTAAAATTCTATTTGGCCATGTATTTTGTATGTAATTATCATCCTATTGGCTTGTTTGATAATTGCTTTAATTTTTATAATTTTTGGAATTTATAGATATTAAATTTAATAATTATGGCGCAACAAATCGTGGCTTGAGAACTTGGACTGGGTGGCTACACGCTTCTCGGACAAAAACTTCTATGATGTGTTGGCCCGGTTTAGTTATGGAGCTCTTTGTTATATTATTTGGAAGGAGCGTAACAATATCATCTTCCGAAATCAGACTCTTTTCATCACGGCGATGAAGATGCATCTCCAGAAGGCCGTTAAGGATAAATCGTTGACCCTGAAGAATGTTGTGGATAATCCTAAGAACAGAAGGCTGCGACGGAGCTGGGACTTGAGTCCGTCTATCTTTCAATGATGGAGGGTTTTAGTTTTGGCTTGGTCTTTTGTTTCTTAGGTTTGTTTGTCTTTTGGTCCTTGGCACCCTTACACTCTCCCGTGACTTAGTTCCTTTTGAGTGTTCGTTTTGTTGGTGCTAGGCTTTTCTTGTATTTTGTGCAAAATCTTATCAATACAAATCTTACCTTTACCAAAAAAAAAAAATTAATAATTACGAAAATGGCAAAAGTTGAAATTTAAAAATAAATAAATAAAAATAAAATGGATTATTTTATTGGCCACAAATTCCATTAAATTTATTAATAAATAATTATACATTGTTGCATGTATGATAAGGTCTTGGTGTGTGCATGATATTTAATTGAGATGCATGTGTGAATTCTATGCCAAGTATGACTTGTTTGATGTCACGTCATATGCCATGCTAAATTAAGACTGAAATTGGTAAACATGGACAATGGTAAATGAGGAGGTGGTTGTGGTGGAGGATGAGGCCGGAATGTATAGAGATGCATTGCCGGATTTCTCTGGGAGATTCAGGATGCCCGGAATGTGGGGGCCGGAAGCCCCTGTCGGAGGTTTCTGCCCGAAGGGAATGCCTCGCGATGCCGGGATTGGGGTGCGGGATGCCCGGCCGGGAGTGTAAATGCCGGAAGCCCCCGGTCGGAGGTTTCTGCCCGAAGGGAATGCCTCGTGATGCCTAGTTGGGATGCGAGATGCCCGGAATGTGGGGGCGGATGCCCGGTGGCCTAGGATGGTTGAATACCGAAAGCCTCGGAGGTCTTTGCCCGAGGGGATGATGAAATTGATGATTTGAGGAATGGGTGATGTGGTGATCAAATTGAAAGCTAAAAGTGGAAATTAAACCATGGCATGATATGCATGATGATATGCATGATGATGATAATGATGATGATATATGATATGCATGATGATGATGATGATATGTGATGTGAAGTAATGATGATCACCCATGGCATGATATGCATGATGATGATATATGATATGCATGATGATATGCATGATGATGATAATGATGATGATATATGATATGCATGATGATATGCATTATGATATACACGATGATGATAATGATGAT
This sequence comes from Eucalyptus globulus, assembly GCA_014182545.1. Taxonomy (NCBI): domain Eukaryota; kingdom Viridiplantae; phylum Streptophyta; class Magnoliopsida; order Myrtales; family Myrtaceae; genus Eucalyptus; species Eucalyptus globulus. The sequence goes on from JABKBK010000038.1 coordinate 53,533, forward strand.
GATATATAATATGGCACGATGACATGTGTAATGTGATGATGTCATGATGATGATGACATGTATGATGTAATGATGCCATGATGATGATGACATGTGTAATGTGATGATGTCATGATGATGATGACATGTATAATACGATGATGATACACATGTATGTGTTATAAATTGATATGATGATGCATGATAGTATGCGCATGGCTTCAAGGTAAGTAACGCCTGCAATGCATGTATGATTTGCATGATGCATTGAGTTGTTATTGGATTCCTTATCTCGCCGAGTGGTTGTACTCACCCCTTTTGGGGACCAACATTTCATATTAGCAATATGCCGCTTCGTGCCGTCACGCGGGGTGCATTTTATGGGTTACCGTCCGACGTCGAGGTAGAGTGTGAGGAGTTCAGCTGTCCTTCTGTACCTTGACTCACCTACATACGTGTGCGTTGTTTTGTCTCGTACTACATAGGCCTGGCTGGGGGCCCGATTGTCCAGGAGTTTGTCTCCGTCCACGTTCGCCGCGATGGGGTGATGAGAGGGATGCTGCCACCGCCACCGCCTGACGCACCGGACTGGGTGTGAGACCTATGCGTGACGAGTAAGGGCTGTTTCTTTTTGGGATAGTTAGCCGACACTTATGATGGGGGTTGTGCACATGTGATATAGAGGGTCGAGGGTTCTTTTTGAGGTTTTAGGCTAGACATGGCTGAGTCCTAGCTTTTCCTTTTTGATGTACCGACCCAAAAGAAGTCTCATCTTGAAAATATATGTAAATAAAGTGTCGTGGCTTGTCTATAAAAATTATGGTGATTAGTGGTGTGTATTTGTATCATGGTTGGTAGGGGGAGAGATGGTGATGTTTTAATTTTGCTTCCGCTAGTAAGTCGCGCTGGGACCGTTTTTGTTAAAAAAAAAAAAAAAAAAAAAATGTGTCTATGAATTACGATGCTTCTTCTAAGGAGAAAGGTAATAGGGTATAACATTCGCGCTGGTGGCGACCTACGAAGGGTTCGGGGTGTCACAGCCGCCCTTTTTGGTATCAGAGCGAATGGTTATAGGTGGAGTGATAAGGAGCCTCATTTGGAAATTGAGGAACATGATGACAATGCACACCATAGGATCTAAAATGAAATAATTGAATAACGGGTGATGAGTATTCACTCGTAGATCCCTAGTAGTTTATTTTGAGTTGCTTTTAGGTACCAGTAACATGTATATGTTACTTATGTAGTAGTAGTAATTGCTTTGAATGGAGGCAGTGAGTCTCGGATTATTCCTGAGGCAATGCTTGGAAATTGCAGGAAAGTCATGGTGCGAGCTGGAAGTGCTCATCCATCGAGGGCTGAAGCCTCTGCTGCAAGGGCTGAACCCCGAATGGAAGATATCCTACAGCATTAGCCAATATTGGAAATCTGATGGAAAGGCGGCGCAGCAACAGCCGGAGCAGAACGCCGTACTCAAGGACTAGTGGAGCAGTTCTCCGAAGCTGAAGCCACTTAAGTTCAATGGAATGGGAAGTCCTGAGGAGGCAGAGCAATGGATTGATGGGATGGAACGAATTTTCCGGCTGTTGGACTGCACTGATGCTGAGAAAATAGTTTTAGCATAGTATCAGTTAGAGGGAAATGCGAAGTTTTGGTGGAGAGCTTCGAAGGACATAATCTTTCCACCAGGTACTGATGTTAACTGGGAGGAGTTTGTTAGGGCTTTCAATAGGAAGCATTTTTCTGATTGTGCTAAGGATAGGAAGATTACTGAATTTGTTCATTTAGAACAAAAAGGATTGACGGTAGATCAGTATGAGGCTAGATTTTCTGAATTGTCTAGATTTTCTGAATTGTCTAGATATACTCCTAGATTGATTGAGGATCAGGAGGAGAAGGCTAAGAGATTCCTGAAAGGACTGAGGACTGACATTAGGAAGCAACTGGTGCCTTTGAACATAAGAGATTATAATGAGATTTATGAAAGGGCGCAGTTAGTGGAGCAGGAGCTGTTGAGAGAACGGTTGGAGTTTAAGAAACCGTTGAATTTTAATGATGTAAGAAAGGGGAAGAGACCTTATTCTGGTCAAGGTCATACCTAGAATGTGAAGAATAAAAGTAACTTTGGGAATTTTGGAGGGGCAAGAAGTGGTTCGAATATAGGGAAAGCGCCCTATCAGCCTGGTATTTGTCAGAAGTGTAGTGGACGCCATGGCCCAGGACCTTGTACGGGACAACTGAAATGTTTTGGTTGTGGACAAGTGGGTCATCTTAGGAGAAATTGCCCACAAGAGAGGTCGCAAGTGAGTGTTGGCTCGGTGCGACAGGGATATCAGAGTGCTGTTAGGTCAAACCCACAAGGAAATCCTCAGAGACCACCTGCACAAGGAAGGGTGTATGCAATCACCCAGGAGGAAGCGGAAGCTTCCAAAAATGTTATCTCAGGTACGATTCTTATTAATGGTGAAAAGGCATATGTATTGTTTGATACGGGTGCAACACATTCGTTTGTGTCTGAAAGATATAGACATTTGAATAAGATAGAAGTTATTCCTCTTGAGATGCCTCTTTGTGTTTCCACGCCCTTAAAGGATATGGTATTGTCTACCTTGTGTGTGGGAAATTGTAAGATATCAATGGGAGGAAAGGATATGGAAATAGACTTGGTTGTAATGGCTATGTATGACTTTGACGTTATTATAGGAATGGACTGGCTTCGTAAGTATCGGGCTAGAATGGATTGTTATAGAAGAGTGATTCAATTCGTTTTACCTGATCAGTCTAGTTGTGAATTTTTAGGAGGTCAAACCCATCTCCCTGTAGCACTTATTTCGGAAGTAGAAGCCTGTAAGTTACTTGACAAAGGATGTCAAGGGTACCTATCCATAGTTAGAGAATATGCAAGGGAGGAGCCTAATCTTGAGGAAGTTCATGTAGTTAACGAATTTCAAGATGTATTCCCTGAGGAATTGCCTGGATTGCCGCCAGAGCAGGAGATTGAATTCGAAATTGAATTAATGCCTAGAACATGACCAATATCAAAAGCCCCATATAGGATGGCCTTAGTTGAATTGAAGGAGTTGAAAGTGCAACTGCAAGAATTGCTTGACAAAGGATTCATTAGACCAAGTGCTTCACCTTGGGGTGCACCGGTCTTGTTTGTGAAAAAGAAAGATGGATTGATGCGCTTGTGTATTGACTATAGGCAGCTGAATCAGGTGACCATTAAGAATAAGTATCCTTTCCCTAGAATTGATGACTTATTTGACCAACTCAGGAAGTTCGGTCTTCTCTAAGATTGACTTGAGGTCGGGATACCATCGTTGAGAATTAAAAAGGAGGACATTCCTAAGACTGCGTTCATGACTCGTTATGGACACTATGAGTTCCTTGTTATGCCATTTGGATTGACTAACGCGCCGGCCACATTTATGGATCTGATGAATAGGATATTTCAGCCTTATTTAGACCAGTTTGTGATTGTTTTTATTGATGATATTCTGGTATATTCAAAAGGGCCTAAAGAGCATGAGCAACATTTGAGGATAGTTTTGCAGACTCTGAGAGAGCATAAGTTGTATGCTAAGTTTAGTAAGTGTGAGTTTTGGCTGGACCAGATAATATTTCTACCACATGTGGTGTCAGGAAAAGGAATTGCAGTAGACCCAGCAAAAGTTGAAATGGTAGTGAATTGGCCGAGACCAACGACACCTACTGAAATACGAAGTTTCTTAGGACTGGCTAGTTATTATAGGAGGTTCATTGAAGGATTTTCACGACTAGCAGGATCTTTAACTAAATTGACCCGAAAGAATGTGAAATTTGAATGGAATAGGGAATGTGAAAGGACTTTTCAGGAGCTCAAAAGGAAATTGACTTCGGCTCCAATTCTGACTATACCTACTGGACCTGATGGTTTCACAGTGTATAGTGATGCATCTCACAAAGGACTAGGATGTGTTTTGATGTAGCATGGCAAGGTTGTCGCCTATGCATCCAGACAATTGAAACCCCATGAACTGAATTACCCGACGCATGATTTAGAACTAGTAGCTATAGTGTTTGCCTTGAAGATATGGAGACACTATTTGTATGGGGAAAAGTTTGAGATTTATACAGATCATAAAAGTTTGAAGTATATGTTCTCACAAAAGGAGTTGAACATGAGACAAAGGAGATGGATGGAGTTGTTGAAGGATTATGATTGTGAGATAAGATATCATCCAGGGAAAGCGAATAGAGTAGCGGATGCTCTTAGTCGTAAGTCGGCTATGGAAATGGCTAGTTTGAGGATGGCAGAATGGGAGTTGTTAGAATCTGTAGCAAATTCAGAATTTAAATTGGAAATGGATTGTCTTACTGGCATGCTTAGTGCATTAAAGATTGAACCGGAGATTAACCAGAAAATTAAAATCCTGCAAGAATATGACCCAGAGATTTTGAAAGTGAAAGATGCTGTATCTTTAGGGAAAAGATCAGAATTTCAGATCTCTGATGATGGAATAGTAAGATGTCAAGGACGACTTTGTGTTCCCGACAATGAAGAATTGAGGAAGGAAATTCTGTCGGAGGCACATAAGAGTAATTATAGTATCCACCCAGGTAGTACAAAGATGTACAGGAATTTGCGTCAGCAATTTTGGTGGAATGGTATGAAGGCAGATACGGCTAAGCACGTATCTCAATGTTTAATGTGCCAGCAAGTGAAAGCGGAACAACGTAAACCCGCAGGACTCTTGAGACCATTAGACATTCCAGAATGGAAATGGGAACATATAACGATGGACTTTGTGCAAGGATTGCCAAGGACATCAAGTAGTCATGACTCAATTTGGGTGATAGTGGATCGTTTGACTAAGTCGGCACATTTCTTAGCGATTCACATGGACTGCTCAATGGATAAATATGCGGACATGTATGTAAGTCAAGTGGTACGCTTACATGGTGTTCCAGTGACCATTACTTCAGATCGGGATTCGAGGTTTACTTCGAATTTTTGGCGAAGTCTTCAAATTGCATTAGGGACTAAACTTCAATTTAGTACTAATTTTCATCCCCAGACAGATGGTTAATCAGAAAGAGTAATCCAAATAGTGGAGGATATGTTAAGGGCTTGTGCAATCGATTTCAAAGGAAATTGGGATGAAAGATTGCATTTGGTAGAGTTTGCCTATAACAAGCTTTCAGAAAAGTATAGGCATGGCTCCCTATAAGGCATTATATGCAAGGAGATGTAGGACTCCTGTCTGTTGGAGTGAAGTAGGTGAAAGGAAGTTGACAGGACCTGAACTGGTACAAGTTACCACTGAGGCTGTTGAAATTATCAGAGAAAGACTTAGAATAGCTCAGAGTAGACAGAAAGGCTACGCAGATAGGCGTAGAAGGCCTTTGGAATTTAGTGTAGGAGACCATGTATTCCTTAAGGTATCTCCAATGAAAGGAATATCTCGATTCGGGATGAAGGGTAAGTTAAGCCCTAGATTTGTTGGACCTTTTGAAATACTTGAGAGGATAGGGGATGTAGCTTATCGTTTAGCGTTACCTCCTAAGTTAGAAAATCTGCACGATGTGTTTCATGTATCGATGTTGAGGAAGTACCAGCCAAATCCTGGTCACATACTCGATCATGAAGCCATCAAAATGGATGAGAAAGTAAGGTACATTGAAGAGCCTATGCAGATATTGGATCAAAAGGAGCAAATTCTTAGGACCAAGAAGATCCCATTGGTTAAGGTGTTATGGCAACATCATGATATGGAGGAAGCCACATGGGAAAGTGAGGATCAGATGAAGGAAAAGTACCCTTACTTATTTCAAGAAGGCGCGAGTGGTGTTTGAATTTTGACGACGAAGTTCTCTAAGGAGGGGAGAATTGTGGCATCCCAAAATTCAAAGCCAAGCCATAAGGTGTGTTAAAGTCTCTAATTAGGTGATAAAAATTTCCTAAGGTTTATACCTTAGCCATTAGTCTTTTAAGATTTGATGATTTGTGCATATGTTTGTGAAAATTTAAATTTGATAGATTAATAATCTATGCTTGGCCATGTACATCATAAACTAAATTTCAATAAACAAAATGTCACAAGACTTTGGCCACGATGAAAATTGAAATTTAAAAATATTTATAGAAGAAATTCAAAAAAAGAAAAGAAAAAAAAAGTCAATTTTTGGGATGGGCCTTAGGCCCATTGGCTAATCTTTTAATGGGCCAAGCTAGTCGGCCCAATAGAAGCCCATGGAAGGGGGCTATCGCCGGCCCATTTAGGCTCAAGGAGATGTGGCTGTCGGCCACAAAAAGAAGGCCCAAGAAGAGGAGGCCCAAGCCCATCATGCAAGTGTTGTAACAAGTGGCACAAAGAAGGGCATGCATTGGCCATGGTTAAGGCAAAGCAATCATTACAAATGATGAGAGTTTGGGGGTATAAGAGGGAAGAGAGAGAGAGGGTGGCCGGATTTCTCATTTGGCCGAGAGAGAGGGTGAGAGAGAGAGAGAGAGAGAGTGTGAGAGAGAGGGGGAGCGGCCGAGAGAGAGGAGGAGGAACCGCCGTCCGTCTGCCGTGTGCCGCCGTGTTCGCCACCGTACGCCGTCGACCGACCGGTCTAGAGGCAAGTGGGAGTCCTCTAGCTGCTCTTGCATGCTTGAATGTTGTTTGCATGTTAAATTTTTGGGTGTTTAAGTGAGAAAAACCGAGGTGTGGTTGGCTTATACTTGAATCGCATGACTGTTTTTGCTCGTACCCTGTGAGTCAGAATGTTGTTTGAGCTTGCATGTGTGTTTAGAGTCCAATTTTGGCTTTGATTTCTTCATGAAAGTTGTAGCTAACATATTTTCCTACAACATACTGAAATTTCGTGGAAAATGATGGAGATTTGAGGGGTTAAAGTTTCATCCTACGGAGACCTCAGATCTGGAAAGATTTTACTGACCTTTGGTTGGATTTGTGGTTGCATGTTGGTTTGTGTTGAAAATATCACTTCGATTTCTGCATGAAAGTTGTAGGAGACATCGTAAACTACAACATAATAAAATTTGAAGTGAAATGAACAAGTATAGCCTAGTAAATCAACTAGATCTTGAAGACGATGATTCTGGTGATGCATTCCGAGACACCCGAGAATTCATGGACATAGATGATGACTATACTCTGGTTATTTTACTTACATCTCTTCATTAAACTTTTATATAACATCTTGATGTATAACATATCCAAATTTCAGAGGAAACGAAAGAGAATAGGTAGGTGAAATCTCAATATTTCGGAGATGTGTACACTGGACGATGCGGTAATGGATCCAGAAGCTTCGTGAGACTGTATAAAATAATCTAAAAATAATCTTCATGAAAGTTGTACGAAAATTTCTTGGCTATAACTCTGTAAAATTTCGTAATTTTTGGAGGCCGTATGGATATTTTAATCGAATTTCTTCGGAAACCATGCATTCTGGTTTCATCCGAAAATCGTATGATGTTTTGTGAAAATTGTGAGATTGTGTAAAATTCAATTTGGCCATGTATTTTGTATGTAATTATCATCCTATTGGCTTGTTTGATAATTGCTTTAATTTTTATAATTTTGGGAATTTATAGATATTAAATTTAATAATTATGAAAATGGCAAAAGTTGAAATTTAAAAAAATAAATAAAAAAAATAAAATGGATTATTTTATTGGCCACAAATTCCATTAAATTTATTAATAAATAATTATACATTGTTGCATGTATGATAAGGTCTTGGTGTGTGCATGATATTTAATTGAGATGCATGTGTGAATTCTATGCCAAGTATGACTTGTTTGATGTCACGTCATATGCCATGCTAAATTAAGACTGAAATTGGTAAACATGGACAATGGTAAATGAGGAGGTGGTTGTGGTGGAGGATGAGGCCAGAATGTATAGAGATGCATTGCCGAATTTCCCTGGGAGATTCAGGATGCCCGGAATGTGGGGGGCTGGAAGCCCTGTCGGAGGTTTCTGCCCGAAGGGAATGCCTCGCGATGCCAGGATTAGGGTGCAGGATGCCCGGCTGGGGAGTGTAAATGCCGGAAGCCCGGTCGGAGGTTTCTGCCCGAACGAAATGCCTCGTGATGCCAGTTGGGATGCGAGATGCCCGGAATGTGGGGGGGCCGGATGCCCGGTGGCCTAGGATGTCTGAATGCCGTAAGCCTCGGAGGTCTTTGCCCAAGGGGATGATGAAATTGATGATTTGAGGAATGGGTGATGTGGTGATCAAATTGAAAGTTAAAAGTGGAAATTAAACCATGGCATGATATGCATGATGATATGCATGATGATGATAATGATGATGATATATGATATGCATGATGATGATGATGATGATGATGATGATGATATGTGATGTGAAGTAATGATGATCACCCATGGCATGATATGCATGATGATATGCATGATGATGATAATGATGATGATATATTATATGCATGATGATATGCATGATGATATACACGATGATGATAATGATGATGATATATGATATGGCACGATGACAAGTGTAATGTGATGATGTCATGATGATGATGACATGTATAATACGATGATGATACACATGTATGTGTTATAAATTGATATGATGATGCATGATAGTATGCGCATGGCTTCAAGGTAAGTAACGCCTGCAATGCATGTATGATTTGCATGATGCATTGAGTTGTTATTGGATTCCTTATCTGCTGAATGGTTGTACTCACCCCTTTTGGGGACCAACATTTCAGATTAGCAATATGCCGCTTCGTGCCGTCACGCGGGGTGCATTTTATGGGTTACCGTCCGACGTCGAGGTAGAGTGTGAGGAGTTCAGCTGTCCTTCTGTACCTGGACTCACCTACATACGTGTGCCCTGTTTTGTCTCGTACGACATAGGCCTGGCTGGGGGCCCGATTGTCCAGGAGTTTGTCTCCGTCCACGTTCGTCCCGATGGGGTGATGAGAGGGATGCTACCACCGCCGCCGCCTGACGCACCGGACTGGGTGTGAGACCTATGCGTGACGAGTAGGGGCTGTTTCTTTTTGGGATAGTTAGCCGACACTTATGATGGTGGTTGTGTACATGTGATATAGAGGGTCGAGGGTTCGTTTTGAGGTTTTAGGCTAGACATGGCTGAGTCATAGCTTTTCCTTTTTGATGTACCGACCCAAAAGAAGTCCCATCTTGAAAATATATGTAAATAAAGTGTTGTGGCTTGTCTATAAAAATTATGGTGATTAGTGGTGTGTATTTGTATCATGGTTGGTAGGGGGAGAGATGGTGATGTTTTAATTTGCTTCCGCTAGTAAGTCGCACTGGGACCGTTTTGTTTAAAAAAAATGTGTCTATGAATTACGACGCTTCTTCTAAAGAGAAAGGTAATAGGGTGTAACATTGGCGTTGGTGGCGACCTACGAAAGGTTCGGGGTGTCATAATACCTCATTAATTTATAGCGTGGTTCCGCTACGGATCCAATGGTTTCAGGGTGGGTCCCCTTAGGACTTTTGATGTCCCCGCTACGGTAGTTGATGCTACTCTAGACAAGGATCCAGCTAACCCTCCCAATGGTGTGGTAGAGGACCCGACGCCCTCGGCGCTTGTGGAGACTGAAGAATCAGCGAATGAGTTCAACTAGTTGGTCATAGGACTGCTTTGTTTTGAGGACCGATCCTTTGTATACTTGTGATTATAGACTAGTATTGTAAATGACCTAGTCTGCTGTGCATAAAGGTGTGTTGTGGTTTTCAAAATTTTGGCCCCACTTTTCTATCACTTCTTTGTGTTGTCTGTGGATTTATTTATTCACTTCTACATGTGCATTAAAATGAATGGGTCTGTGACGCATCCTAGGATGTCGCAATTTAATTGACCATAGAGGGATGGGCACGCGCTCGAGGATCGGGGCGTGACATACATCATATCCTTTTTGGGATGCCACGGCACATGGGGTTTGAGTCTACCTTCTTTCTTATTCTCGGGACCACCTGGACCCGTGAGCTAGTGGTGACCACGATTTGGGTCGATGAGGGCCTACCTCACTTGGTACCTCATCGCTTCGAAGTGTGGTTCCTTAACGAGCCTAATGGAGTTCAGGAGGGTCCTTTACAGGATTTTGATGGACCTACTGTCAAAACCAAGAATGAGGAGGTAGCTCATCCCATGGACATCGATAGATCAGAGGGTGTCGCGGAGAACCCGAAGCTTGAGGTTGAAGGGTTCAGAGCATAGGTGGCCTAGGGCTTTCTTTTGGATATAGACTTGTAAATTTAAACCCGTAGGTTTAACCTGGTATGTGTATAAAGTGTGTTTTGTGAAAAAGACTTAGTATGTTTTACTATCCCATTGTTTGATGGTTGTCAGGGTATCTGATTAATTCGCTTTCACATGTGCTTAATCAAAAGATAAAATGAAAAGGGTCGGCGATGCATACTGGGAACGTCGCATTTGAATCGACCGTCGAGGAGTGTGCGTGTGCTCGGGGTTCGGAGCGTGACAATGAATGTTACTACTACTATTGAAGATCGATCGATTGGAACTCCTTCTAGAGGATAAGAAGCACCATTCACTCATCCTTGAGCTTGGCTCTCTCCATCTGGGTTCCATCAACAGATCTTCAGTTCACAAGTGCCTCCATACTTCTGTTCATGTCAAAAGTAGTGTCACATTTGAATGAGGAATGACCAAAATCACTTTATTCACAGTAACCAAGCAAACATTGCATCGTTTGGTGGACTTTTTCTTTCATTGTATTTTGCAAATGGAAAAATTGATCTTTCTATCTCATGAATCAATGTCTACTTATCTGGTTGCTTTATGGGAAATAGTAAGGGTTAAGAGTACTGAACCATTTGGGAGACGTAAAATAGATGGATGCTCTCGTAAGAACATGAAGAGGAGCTATTGATATGACATCCTGATTTTCAGGTTCTCTTCCCTGAGCTAATCACTCACGAGATAACTAGTCTATCCAGTGAAGTCGTTAAGGAATCTAAACACAATAGACTTGAGAATTCGACCAGGAATCGACTGCTCGACCGTGCTAATCTACAAGGGTCATTACGGCATCGTCAAAATCGATCAGAGACCGGAGATAGGTCAATTCGACATAGGTATGTGATTAGTGTGTGGGTGATTCCACCTGATTGCAAAATTTCTGTCGAACAACACTAGATCGATTTTTTTGTCATTTCCGTACCCTGTGTCTGTATTTGAAATCTCAAGATCTTCACGACAATCGAGAGTCACCAATGTGTCGAAGATGTACAATGTGGCTCGAAAATAATCGACCACGGGTCAATTACACTAAAAATCCCTAAAAGCTACTCGGTAGGTTAGGTCACGCTAAAATCACGTCAGATTGAAATTAACCGCGAAATTGAACCCGATTTCAGAAATTGAAAGTTCTGCCATGTCACGATTCATTTTAAGAACGTCGACTCACCCTCCAAAGATTTTTGGGCAAATCGGGATTTTTGGCGAAAATTCAAAGTATGGCCATTTTGGACCAAGAAAATTATAGGGCCATTTTTTAACGCACCGTTGGCTATCAAGTTTGACTAATTGGCAAGGAAAAATGTTGAATTTGAAGTGGGCACCTTGGTTGAATTTATGGGCATCGATTTAGGTTAATTTGAAGAGGAATTAGATTGGAAATGAAGTGGGATTCATGAAATTTGTAGCTAGGGGTGGGGTGCGACATTTAAGGCATCCTTGGAGTCTTGTTGAGGAAGAAGATTGGAGGGAAATCAGTTGTTGTGGATTAGGCTTGGCTAGTGGGGCTTTGGCAATGAGCAAAGTGGGATAGTTTGGTTGACTTGGAGACCAAATGTTGGTCCCCCTTCTGCCAGCACTCCTTCTTCCCCCTTGCAATTGCTTTATCCATTATTGTGTGTTTTTTGAGAGCTTGAGAGAACCAGAGAACCAACTAGCAACCTCCCCCTGACCGTCGACCACCGCCCAAAGCTGCCGGACCCGTCGCACACCGCCAGTGAGCCATCCACATGTTCCTCGTGTCCACATGCTTGTCCCATGTCGCTCGCATGCCAGCCTGACGTCCCGAAGCTCTTGGTCACATCGAAGCCCAGCCGGAGCTCCTCCGTTACCGTCCAGCCGCCGGAGCCGCCTGCCTAGTTCGCCGTTAATCTACTTGACCATGCTAATCTGCAGAGATCATTACGGCACAGTTAAAAATTGATTAAAGACCGGAGATAGATCGATTTGACAAAGGTATGTGATTAGTGCGTGGGTGATTCCATTGCTTGACCATGCTAATCTGCAGAGATCATTACGGCACAGTTAAAAATCGATTAGAGACCGGAGATAGGTCAATTTGACAAAGGTATGTGATTAGTGCATGGGTGATTCCACCTAATTGCAAAATTCTTGTCGATCGGCACTATACCGATTTTTTTGTCATTTTGGTACCATGTGTCCGTATTTGAAACTTCAAGATTTTCACGACAATCGAGAGTCACCAATGTGTCGAAAATGTATGTTGTGGCAATTGCACAAAAAAATTCTTAAAAGCTACCCGGTAGGCTAGGTCACGCTAAAATCACGCCTAATTGAAATTAACCACGAATTTGAACCCGATTTTATAAATTGAAAGTTCTGTCATGTCACGATTTATTTTAGAACCATTGACTCAACCTTCAAAGATTTTTATGCAAACCGAGATTTTTGGCGAAAATTCAAAGTAATGGCATTTTTGACTGGAAAAATTAGAGGACCATTTTTTTATCGCATTTTTGGGATGCAAGTTGGTTCTATTACTGAGGAAAAATGTTAATTTGGTCGATGACACCTTGGTGCAATTTATGGGGACCGATTTAGGTCCAATTGAAGAGAAATTGAATCCAATTTGGGGAATTGATGTGCAAATTCGTAGGCCATGGTCCCCCTCAACTTTTGGACCATTTAGAGATTGTTCTAGGGAGTTATTTATGCACAAAATTGGCTGAGGAAGACAGACAATGTTGGTGGGGCCTTGCCAAGGGGACAAAGGGGATAGAGGAGGACTTTGGAGGCATGGAGGGACCCTCCAAGGAGCAGCTACCTTCTTCTTATCCAAAGGGGCTGCTTAATCCATTGTTATCTTAGTTTGAAGCTCCAAAACTAGAGATAAACCAGAGGAGAGTCCCCCTAGCCGTCGCACGTCCACGCAAAGCTGCTGGACTACCGCTGTTCGTCATTCACACGCGTCGCACCCCCACACATCCCGCGCCCGTTCCGCTCGTCTCATGAGCTGAGCCAGCTCCATCCACCTCCTGCTCGTTGTCCCCAGCTCGTCCAACCGTCAGGCACCGCCTTTGCCGTCGAAAGCCCCCGTCTAAATGCTTGCTCGCCCACCTGGCCGTTGGTCCACTTTAGCTCATTGTTCCAGCCTCGAGCCAACTTACTCGGTCCTAGAATAGAATCGAGCAGCCCAGCTCAACCATGAGCTTCAAGGCTCATTTTGGACTGATTCCGGGCCCCGCTTAGTGTCGTCACAGGGTAGTTTGTTGCCCGACTCCACGTTGTCGTCATCGTGGACTCACCGAATCGTAAAACCGATGAGTTTACTTGCTAAACTCTGCTTAGGGAGTTAATTATGCTTAAGGGTTGATTAGTTTAAGTTAAGCTTGGATTAGATGGTTAGTTAGAACAAATTAGCGATTTAATTATTCAGTTTTGCATGTTAGGTGGTTAGAGTAGCATAATTAGAGACTAGATAATCTGTAGTAATTATCTAGATTGGTTCGAAATTTTCCGGGCTCGTTTCGGTATTTAATTAGGCGTTTTCGACCTAAGTTTCTCTTTTCAACATTTAATGGTATTTATTTTATTATTTATTATTTTCCGAAAATTAGACTGGGATAGCTGGTGATCGGAATTTCGTGCTGATTGCAATTGTATGATTGGTTTATTTAATTGAATGGAAATTTGTGCTATTTTAGTGGTAATTGTAATTTTGGGTATTTATCCAAAAATTGTGTAATTTTAGTATTTAATCTAGAAATACCGGCGTCGGTTTACAACGCCAAAAATATCTTTATGGACTAAATTAAATAATGGGATTTTCAAAAAGGAAAATATTGTATTTTGGCTTAGGCCGACCGTGTACCCACACACGACTATTTTTATCGAGTATCATAAACACAGTGAATCATCAATTAGTGAGAACAATATACTATATCAGGCTATGGGCCTTGATATGTCGGCTTCGGTGAGCAATATACTATATATAAGCTTTGGTGAGCTATATTATCTAGCAGCTTTGGTGAACAATATAAATATTTAACAGCTTCGGTGAGCAATATAGATATCTAGTAGCTTCGATGAGTAATATAGATATATAGCAGCTTCGGTGAGCATTATTATATATCTATCAACTTTGGTGAGCTATACCATCTATTTCAGCTTGGGTGAGCAGTGTTTGAATCAATCGAATTTTATGGATAGTATTGATGGTATTGAATTGAATGGATCGATTAATCATTGATATGATTTGAACTGATTGAGTATATGTATTATACTAATGTGCAGGAAGGAATTGAGGCAAGGTAAGTCCTTTATCTTGTGTGTGCATAGAAGACCTTTAGGCGTATTTCCGTCCTAGTCAAAGTTTAGGGGTGAACTTGCTTAGACATTGTCTCACCCCATCGTGGGCTCAACCTTTTTAGGTCCGTAGATGGCAAATCCTCCTGAGCGTTTTGGCCAGCTCATGAGGGTTACCGAGTAGGTTTTTAGCTACCCCGATCCCGAAAGCCACTGGGTTTATGAACTGGTAGTGACCACTGTCTGGGTCGAAGAGGGCCTTCCTCATAGGGTGCCTCATCGATTCAGAGCATGGTTTCGCTACCGATCCAATGGATTCAGGGTGGGTTCCCTCCGGGGTTTTGAAATCCCCACTGTGGTGGTTGATGCCACTCTAGATGAGGATGCTGCCGATCCTCCTGATGGAGTTGTCGAGAACCCGATGCGCCCGGCGCCTATGGAGACCGAAGAGTCAGCAAATGAGTCGAACTATCTGATCCTAGGACGGCTTTGTTTTTTAGGACCGAGCTTGTATAGACTCTTGTCTATAGACTAGTATTGTATATAAACTAGTCGGCCGTGTATAAAGGTGTGTTGTGGTTTGTCAAAATTGTGGCCCTACTTTTCTATCCCATCTTTGTGTTGTCTAGAGATTTATTTATACGCTTCCGCATGCGCATTAAAACGAATGGGTCAGCAACGCGTCCTAGGACATCGCAATGTGACAGTCGCTCGCCTATGCATCGCCGTCACCATGAACTCACCGGATCGCAAAACCAGAGAGTTTACTTGCTAAAATCTGCTTAGGGAGTTAATGATGCTTAAGGGGTGATTAGTTTAGGCTAATTAGGGATTATGTGGTTAGTTAGATTAGGTTAGTGATTTAATTGCTTAATTATGCATGTTAGATAGTTAGATTAGATTAATTAAGGACTAGATAGGATGTACTATATATGTGGATTGACGCGCTATTTTTCTAGGCCCGTTTAGGTGGTTAGATTAGCATATCCAGCATAGGTTAGCATTTATTGGATTTAATTGCATTTATTTAATTATTTTTGTAATTTATTTAATTATTTAATATTTTCCGGAAATTATATCGAGATAGTCGGTGACCGAAATTTCGTGCTGATTGCGATGATGTGCTTAGTTTATGCAATCAAATGTTAATTTGTGCAAATTGAGGGGTGATTGTAATTTTGAGTTATTATTTCAAAATTGTAAAATTTTGGTATTTAATCAGAAAATATCGGGCGTCAGTTTTTAATGCTAAAAATGTTTTTAGGTACTATCTATCTATATTAGCTTGTGCGAGCACAATCTATATATTTATCAACTTGAGCGAGCAATGACCATATATTACAGCTTGTGTGAGTAGTGGTGGTATCAGAGGATTGATATATGGTATTGAATTGATAGATAGTACTGTTGGTATCGAATTGAGCTGATTGACTAATTGATTGATGGTTTGATTTGAATTGAATGAATTGGTTGAGATCATGAACTGTACTGACTTGCATGAAGGAATTAAGGCGAGGTAAGTCATCTATCTTGTGTGTGCATAGGCAGCCTTCAAGCGTATTTCATTCCTAGTCGGAATTTAAGGGGTGAACTTGCTGAGACATCGTCTCACCCCGTCGTGGGCTAATATTTTCAAGTCCTTAGATGGCAAAATCTCCTGCGCATTTTGGCCGTCCCATGAGGGTTACCAAGCAGGTTTCTAGCTATCCCGATCTCGGAAGTCACTGGGTTTATGAACTTGTAGTGACCACTGTCTGGGTCGAATTAGAGTGTGGTTCCGCTACGAACCCAATGGTTTTGGGGTGGGTCCCCTTAGGACTTTTGATATCCCCGTTGCAGTAGTTGATGCTACTCTAGATGAGGATCCAACTGACCCTCCCGATGGTGTGGTGGAGGACTCGACGCCCCCGGTGCCTGTGGAGACTGAAGAATTGGCAAATGAGTCCGACTAGTTCGTCATAGGACAGCCTTGTTTAGAGGACCGATCTTTTGTAGACTTGTGAATATAGACTAGTTTTGTACATGACCTAGTCTGCTGTGTATATATGTGTGTTATGGTTTTCAAAATTTTGGCCCTACTTTTCTATCCCATCTTTGTGTTGTTTGGCAATTTATTTGTATGTTTCCGCATGTGCATTAAAATGAATGGGTTGGCGATGCATCCTATGACATTGCAATTTTATCGACCACCGAGGGATGGGCACATGCTCGAGGATCGAGGCATGACATCCCCGCCTGGAGTGGTATCAAAGCTGGTTGATAGTTGGAGTGATAAGATGCGATGGTTTATGGGATTTTTAGTAGGATTGGTCTTTATTTTGTGTTGGTGCATGTCAGTGATAGCTGTATGGTAGATTGTTTGTTGGGATCACTCAGCTTCTAATTCTGTGTAGAATTGGAAAGCAAGTTTTTTTAAAGAATATGCAAAATGAGCAATCAAGAGTAGAGGACTCCTAGAAAGGGAACCTTTGGACTAGTTACTCGAGGTAGAACAGTGACAAGGATTGATGCCTAAGGTGGTCGAGGTAGAGCGCCAACTTAGGCCAGCGCAAGCGTAAGAGTACCGCCATAGGCCGATACTGATAGTGCAACAACATCGAGCGATCCTAGGTTCGACGGGATCGTTTAGGCGCTAGTGACCATTGGGAACTTGTTGGGTTAGCAAGCACAGGACCGAGCCGCCGTTGTTGCCATTGTCACTACCGCCGCTAATGCTGTAACCGCTGTTGTTGTCGCACCTATTAAGGCCCAACCTGGAACTGTGATCGGGGAGCGAGCCGTTGTGTCTGAGTCGAGGTTAGGATCTAGCAGAGATAGCAATCGGTTGGGGAAGAGGCCGATGTCAAAAGGAAAGTGTTCCATCCCTCCCAACCGAAAAAATGGGATTGGGAAGTCAACGCTCAACTCGAACGATGTGTGTCATGTCTGTAGGAAAAGACATGGATCTGCCTAGTGTTGTAAAAAGGAAAGGACTTGTTACAGGTGTCGCCAATATGGCCACCTGATCAAAGACTGTCCTAGAAGGCCGATGGGATCGCAGGTGCCACCGTCGCCGATAAAACAAAACAGAGGAAGCGTGCCGCATAACGCACCACAGGGTACGATGAACAGACCTTCATCACAAGGATGGGTGTATGTTGTCACCCAACAGGAGGCAGAGGACTCCTCAGACAGGTGCTGGGTTTATAGAAGAAAGCATGGACCATCCCAGTGTCCCGGTATAACTTAATCATGCTATGGATGTGGCCAGCATGGCTATCAAGTGAGG